>JARVGV010000192.1:10687404-10701712 GCA_031762435.1 Hypsolebias longignatus | reverse complement strand
GACCAACCAGTTTGCTGGAGCCAAGATGGTTTCTGGAGGCTGTCCTGTCCCTCGTCGACTCCTCCCAGGCAGGCAGATTTCCTCCTAATATTTAATCCAGGACAAATCTGCACTGAATTTTTTTTTAAATAAGTAGTAATTTCGACTAAAACGAGCAATTAGCTCAAAGCATATGTGGGAATTTTGTGTCGCCACTTGATGTTGAGTCATATAAATGCACATATTTTTCATCAGTTTGTTTCAAGTACAACGCACAAAAACGTCTGCTCGGTGTTGCATTGAAAAAATTACGTAAACTTCATAACTTTTTTTAAGGGAGCTGTCATTAATATGTAATAGACCGTTTGATTTACTGCATGATGGTGCTGATTTAATTAAATTAGCATTTTATTAATTTAGAGTTTGTTTATGCAATTTACTATTTGAAATATATGCAAAATTGATGTCGAGAATGTAAAAACGAGAAAAAATATAAAAGTTTTAAAACAGCACACCAGTTTACTTCATACAATAAATGACTGTATTTAAGTTTGTAAGTAGTTAAATAAGTTTTTTTTAATATGGATTTTAAATTTTAAACTTTTGGTATTTCAAAGAATTTTGTTTTGCTTCATGAGAAACTGCTATTTTTCCCCGATGTAACATGAATGCAGCACAGGACACGCTACAGTTACAGAGAGCGATCCGGAGCAGGGCGGTAAGAACCAGTTCGTCACAGCGGAAGTCGTATGTTGTGTGAAAATAAAGTTTTCAAAATAAGTTCAAGTTCAAGTTCAAATATTGTCATTACTATCTCATGTGGCACATGAGGCGAAACGAAATTATGTACACAGAGTCCAAGTTACACCCAAATATATCAAAATATGAAGCATAAAAAGAAACAGTACATAATGCAAAACAGTATGCTAATAAAATGCAAGATACACTAAACACTAATAATGTAAAACAATAAGGCGTAAGAAGAGCAGCCTAAACATGAGTCTGGTCAGCAGATATGTATGAATGAATACATCAGCATAAGATGTTCAGCAGCATGAGATAATCAGCAGCATGAGATAAGCAGCATGGATAATCAGCAACATAGAGAAGTCACATATCAGCAATTAAAGTGGCATTACAGTAGTTTTTCTTGTTACTTACAGTGATTATCCTGGTTAGGGATTTTTAAATAAGCAGTTGTAATGAGCCTACAAAAATATCCATCCATTCATTATCTTTTACCCACTTCTTCCATTTTGTGTCACAGGGGTCGTCAGTGCCCATGTCCAGCAATCACTGTGCGAGGGGCAGGGGACACCCTGGACAGGTCTCCAATCCATCACAGGACACATGGAGACAAACGAGACAAGCAACCATTCACTCTCTCACTCACACCTAGACAATTTAGAGTTACCAATCAGACTAACAAGCATGTTTTTGATCTGTGGGAGGAAATGGCAGTACCCGGAGAAAACCCACGCATGCACGGAGAGAATATGCAAACTCCACCCAGAAAGGCCCCCTGTACTGGGATTTGAACCAGGGACCTGCTCGCTGAGAGGCAGCAGCTCTACCAGTTGTGCCACTGTGCTGCCCCTATACAAAAACAGGTGTTGATAAAAGACAAAATTTCCTAATTGTTTAAGTTATGCCATTACATTTTTTTGCTGGGCCCTAAAGCGTCTTGTAAATGGACTGTACTTATATAACGCCTTTCTATCTTATCAAAATACTCAAAGTGCTTTACACTACAATCTGTGTCTCATTTACTCATTCATACAGCACTCTATTAGATCTCTACAAAACTAATGGAACAAATTATTCTAAGGAGACTAATCTGTGCTTTTCACATTCATACACCGATGGGACACACAATGGAGGCAACAAGGGGCCAGGGGCACTTCAGTATGTGACTGCTGGTGGATTCAAACTCTTGCAATGGAGGACAACTGCCCTAACCACTCAGCCCTTGTATAGTTTAAAATAAAATAAAAAGTTCTAAAATTAACTTAAAACACCTCAGGACTTTGTCTCTTTTGGAAAAGCAGTTAGCTCACGTCTCATTAACATCTTAAATAAGCACATCATTTGCTGCTGACAACAGAAAATACGGGTATAGGACTGTATCCCCAAATTGCCCCCCCGGGCACTTTCAAAAGCTGCCCACTGCACCACCTGGTGGTGGATGGGTTAAATGCAGAGAGTAATTTCGTCCTTGTATGGCAACATACATTGATGACATTGTGGGACATTATTATTATTATTGTTATTATGATATCACCTTTTGCCCTTTGTAGCCTCAAGCTCAGCATTTAATTTATTTTTATGTGAAAATCTTTAAATTCTACTAAATTGTGTTTATGTCAGTGGTGAAGGTTTTGTATTCTTATTATAAATCACGCAAAATGTGAGAAAATTAATCGTAGTGGGCACTTTATACAAAACAACTTAACTTTAAATGATTACTAAGAGTTTATATAGGTGTTACTATTAATAATACTCAAAAAAAAAACAGTAGACACAATGTAATATGAATGATGAAGCAGGTCTCAGGTCTGTCTTGTAAAAGTCCTCGTGACTCAATGGGACTAACTCGCTTAAATAAAGGTTGAATGAATGAAAAAGAACTGATAATTAAGGTCACATGTTTTTGTGACTTGTGTTGCAACCCAAAAAATAAAAATAATAAAATAAAATGCATAACCGTGACTAAAACGTTTGCAAAAAAACAAGAAGAAAGTCAAGTCGCCCTCTGATCAAGCGCATGGGCGGGCTTTACTTTGAAAGTTTGTTCCGGAAGCGTTGTTTGTTTAGCCTCTTTGACGCACGAGCGGGCTGTGTTTATTGGCTAAAGCCACGGAACAGACAGACAGAAACTCAGAATCATTCCGTGAGTTTGGTTGGTTGCGTCTGGGCGGCACTATCTTGCGGGACTTTTTCCAGTTATCTCGCGGGCTTGCATCTGTACCGGAGGAGATATATTTATTCCTCAGTGGAGGGTAACCGTAGTTTGGTCCGATGAACAGAAGCAGCGATGGCTGTTGTTGAACCCGCTGCTTCCCTTCGCCTTAACGGAAGCTTCTCGGCTGGGTAGACGAACCGACCGGGTCTGCTGCGAATTACATTCCGTCAGAACCAAGAACCACCGCAGACATAAAAGGTAGTTATATTTGACATTTTTATCATCAGTCTGGAGTGTTTTTCAGCTGTTCATTCGCACTCAGACCGGCTGTAAAACAGCGGCACGGTTTGCCGGTTAGCTAGCTGCTGCCTACTGCTGTTAGCAGCCATAACTAAATAAACGCTTTTTGGCATTATTTCTCCAACAAAACTGCTTTCAGGTACAATTTCAGTCTGCAGCCGACACGTGACTTTTTATTTGCAGAATTTAGAGCCAAATTTACTAAACTGGTGGCTTCTTTAGGGTGAGGTTTAAGCCAGTTTTTATACATTTATAGTCATTTCTGTTTTACAGTTTTATTTGTTGATGCTGTCAGCCATGGAGACCACCCAGGTGACTTTGGTAATCAGGGAGGAAACCTCTCCAGGTATGTTTTAAGTTCCAATTTAATAGAGTGTCCACAACTCGTGGTCATTCATGAAAAATAAAGACACTATAAATAAGCCTTTTTAATATTCTTAGGTGAGGTGATTGCAGTTGTTGGTAGCTGTGAGGCCCTGGGAAACTGGAGCTATCAAAAAGCTGTGACTTTACATCCTCTAAGTGATGATGGGTAGGTGAAACTTTGTACTGCAATTCCTTGTTTATACCCTGTTAATATATGTGGCAGTTTTTCTAAAAATATGTTGTATTTATTTTAATCACAGGCAGGCTTGGACTGTTACAGTCTCTGTGCCCAGAGGTGTTATTTCCAAGTATCGCTATTTTAAAGGCTTCTTTTTAGAGTCCAAGGTGAGTCCTATTTTTTCTCTGGAGCTCAATTCCCCAATCACTGAACAGATTTCTTAGAATGGTCGTATTTTGTATCGCTTTATATTAATCATTTGTCAAAGATTGAAAAGTTTATCATTGAATTAATTGATTACGCTCTGGTGTTTGATTTTCAATACACTATTGGATGTAATGTGAGCTTTTAACCTAACTTGCTGTTTGCAGCCCCTCAGACAATGAAGAAGACGTTTCATTTGCTTTGTTGTTGTTTTTAATAAACCAAAGTCACCACATACTTGACCTCAAGGTCTTTTGAGTTTAAACAATAATTATAATCTTTTAGAGCTGTTCTTCCTGTTCACACCTGGTCAATAACTACCCTGATTAAAATGTGGGAGTGCACCAAAGAATCGCTGATGTGCGATTGCTCGGGCCTTATTTCTAAGTCTCAAAGGCTAGATATGGCCCCAGTCTTATTTCAGCGTGAAATTGAAATGCTGTGCCACAGACCGTCTTTGTATTCATCCAAAGAGGTGGCAAGAAAGAAATGTAAAACTGTGTTAAGCCACTCGAGTCCAGAAGCTCTGGTCGTATTGTAACAGAAAACCTTGCCTTCCTGTTTATATGTTCCATGTTCCAGCGACGGTAAACAAAGCATCTGTGACAAGTGAAGTATTGTGGGTGTGCACTGTTTTTGAAGGTGCGTTGCAAATCCATAGGCTTGCATTCCTGTACAATCTGTGAATTCACCGTTCTAACTGTAAAAACGAGGTATATTCCCACGTAGCTCAAACAAGCTTGTCTTTTTTTGCCTCCATACACGTGCACATTCCTTAAATCAATACCCAGTTTTAATCTACAACACGTCTTGAATGACCGTCACTGAATGTGTCTGGATTTCATGGAAACACGAACCGGTCTGCTGCCTCCCTGTGAGCAGCATCAGATTCTTGTGCATGATGTACATATTTGCATTCGGAGTAGTGGTCATTTGAGAAGCATAACCAAGTGTCATGCTTGGATCTGCCTCGTGACCTGGGCACCTCAGGACACGTGGTAATACCAGGCTTGAACAGAAGGAGCTTGAGGTCAGTGCTGTGAAAATGTGCAGCCACGATCAAACTGTCCAGCTGGCCTTCACAGCGCCACTCTTTGTCATGTTACACACCACTTTCCAGGAAAATGAAAGTAAACGATGTGCATTTTTTTTAAACACTTTTAAATGTGTTGCAAGAGTTTGTGGTGACTTTGTCAAGCCTGGGCCTGAGTGTTTTCATTCCAAACGTCTACGTGAGACTTGTTGAATTCCCTTCTGTTTTGTGAAGTCAAACTTGACCGTGTTTTCATTTAATAACCGATGCCAGGAAAATAAACACCTTATAAACAACTAAACAGGACAAACCCACTATCTGCATTTCATACATAGATTCAATCTTAACTAAGGCTGGGTACTTTTTAAATCGGACTCCACTTTGTTGTAAAAATACATTTGTACATGTGTGTTGTTGGTAAAGTCAATACAATCACTATGGCACATATAAATAAGAGCAGTATCGAACAGAAGACATGCTATTGTTTGTCTTTTATCTTTTATTATCCCATCACTAACAAATCCATTTTTCAGATTTCAACACAATGGTGGCTGACTGTTCTAGCTGAGAGATTGGTGACTACCAGCTCTAACTCTTTTCTCAGCCTCTGGTCCGAAGGCTTCTTTTGAGACCAGTTTCAAGCAGTAGTGCTGTGTATCTGATTTGAAAAGCCTAACATTGTACCCAACATTGGAATTGCAGAGTGCAGGTGGCCCCTGTCAAGTGATAGTCAATATGTGGGAGACCCATCTTCAGCCCCGCACGATGAGCCCCACAGGTATAAACATGCTAATTAAACAGTGCACGGTTCAGTTGAGTTTTGGTCATTTTATTTTTTGTCATATTCAAACCTCCCATGTCCTGCTCTTAGCATTACAGTTGGTTCTAGCTGCACCGACTGATGAGGGGTTTACAGTTTTTAAAGGGCTGCAGTGTTTCTTCTTTAAATAGTGTATTTAATGTATGGTAGTTTTTATAGCGCTCCACGTTTTTCAGCTCCAGCTGTTATTCTTTGGATGATACTGGTAAAGCATTCACTAGACTAATCTGCTGCCACAGAGGAAAAAACTGCAATGCAGTAGACTTATTATTGTAGATCCCTTTAGTTATCAGGCCATTGTGTTGGTCTTATTCAAACAGAGCTGATGTTAAACAAGCCAGATAGGAAGAGCGGCTCCAGCCATGTCCACACTCTGCGTTTGATCTCTGCAGCCTATCGCCCAGTCTTTGTATTCTTGTTTTTGTTCCTTATGTGATTCCAACTGTCATAAGATCCAGCTAATGTAACCCAAATGCCCTGCTGGCATTAATCGTTTAGATAAAAAAAATAAAAGTTTTTGTTTTGTGTTTGGTAAATGTTCTTGAAACTGAGGCAAATGAAATCCAGAGCAAACTTGGCATCATAATGCTCCAGTTCAAACAGTGCTTTGACAGCTGGAAACACTCTGGTGTCGTTTGACCTCAGCCTATATTTTGCTGCAGACCTCTTATCACGTCTGATTTTCTTTTCTGTGCTTTCAGAAACACATCAGAATATCGACGATGGACAGTTTGGATTTCAAAGTAAGTTGGAATAAGAAATGCAAATTCAGTAGTCCCTCGTTTAATGTGGGGGATCTATACCCTGAAGCCCTGCGACAAGTGAAAAAACGCAAAATAGCAATAGTAGTACAAGTATTAGTTTATTTTAGTATTTACATACAGTATTAAGGCATTTTAAACCCTGCTCACACTCTTGCAACTTTCTAAACAATGTTTCTAAACTCTCTAAAAGAGCACAGAATGCCATAATTTCAGCTCCCTGCCTCCTCTGCTTCTTGCCACCTGCAAGCGTTCTTGGCCACGCCCACTTCTCCGCTCTGCACAGAGAACAGCTGATCAGCTGCAGCAGGAAGCTTATCCTGCAGTATGGGCTGCACAAATGTGCAGCAGGTGCTGAATAAATAAAAATGCAATGCCCATCATGCGACTCATCCATCAGTCAGCCAATTGTGTGTCATGTCCAGTCTTATTATAACTCTAGGCCCTTGAGCAAGGCCCTTAATTGTTGCCCTGGGCGCCCTGGTCAGTGGTCTGTGTTTGTGTCAGGAAGGGCATCCAGCATCATTTGAGTTACAGTAGTTCACTGTGGCAACCCCTGAGGAAAGGAGCAACCGAAATAAGAAAAAATAGCACTAATTCAAGCGCTTGTGTTATTTCTACTAAGTTTTTACATTCATTGAACAAAAGAAGCTTTAATCAAATGCTGTTCTGTTTATCTCTGCAGACGATTTAAAATGTCTTGACTCGGGGTGGCTGACATGCCAGACAGATATTCGCCTGCGATTGCACTATTCCAAGAGGCCTCCGGTGTCCATCACTAAGAAGAAATACAAGAAGTCTCGCTTCAGGTGCGTTTGATCTGAAGTCTAAATTTAACACCAGAGAAAGTTCATCATGAGCTAAAGTATTACAGCACTGCTCTTACCCCGTGACCCAGAGTAAAACAGCCCAGTCGGTACGAGACTTTTAACTTGCATTTTAATGCTTGGTGCAGGATCAAGCTTACATTGGAGGGCGTTGAAGAAGAGGAAGAGGAGGAGGAAGATGATCTCAGCTCTTCATCTAGGCACAAGATGACCACCACTCTGGGGATCAGTATGATGGATATTAACGGCTATAAGTCTCGACACTCTCAGCCTGAGTGTGGTTATGCCCTGGAGCCTCCCCGGTGGACAGAGTACAGCATCCTCACCATGGACCCCGACAACCTGGAGCTCACCTTTGAGTTTTTTGAGGTACCATCTGTTCAACAAAAACTGTCAATATAACGCAATAAATCCATATTCTTATCTTGTTACATACAATTATTGATGTTCTAATCTTGAATTTGCTTCCAGGAGGATCTGAGTGAGCATGTAGTTCAGGGGGACATCCACCCGGGGCACGTGGGGACAGCCTGCCTCCTCTCCTCTTCATTTTCAGAGCATGGCAAGGACACAGGGGTGGTCACACTTCCCATAATGGGAAGAAACTCCAGGCAGACCATTGGGAAAGTGAGAGGTGAGAATTTTTATTTGTTCTAAATATGTTTGCCATTTGTTTCTGAGTCCGTCCATATTTACTTTGTTCCTGCCGTTCCAGTGGATTACATGGTGATCCGGCCAATCCAGGGCCACCAGTGTGACATGAGCTCGTCGTACACGAAGCACTGGAAGAAAAGAAGTACTGTGGATGTCGGTCACAGAGGAGCGGGCAGCACGCACGCTGCCAAGTGAGTTCCATGCACATTTTTTATTTTTCGCTTTATTTACTTTCAAATCCGCTGTGTCAACAATTGGATTTGCATTTTACAGACACTACAAAGTTCGAGAGAACACAATCACGTCTTTTAAAAGTGCAGCTCAACATGTAAGTCAAAGAGATGACATGTTCATGTAAATAAGTCTTATTTTGTGTTAACCCTGCTAAACTGTGTCTGTGTGCGTACAGGGTGCAGCCTTTGTGGAGTTTGATGTCCACCTTTCTAAGGATGCTGTGCCAATTGTATACCATGATCTGACCTGCTGCATTTCCACCAAGAAGGTCTATTAGAATCTTTTTTATTTTTTCCCACTTTCATCTCTTGTATCTAAAACTAATATTTATGTCTGACTGCAGAAAAACGACAACACTCTGGAGCTCATCGAGGTCCCGGTTAAAGATCTGACATTTGATCAGCTGCAGCTTCTTAAGGTAACCCCTGCTCTAGTTAATCCTGTTTGTTGGGTTGTGCAATGTTCCCTGAAAGCCCCGCGGTGCTGCTGGACTTATGTTTGTTTACCGTTAATTTGTTGAGTTGGAGCAGTCTTAAAGCAGGAAATCTGGCTTCAATTTAATGAGCAGCTGGGTATGCATTGTGCTGCCATGCGGTCATGCTTTACACAGGCAAATTTTGAAAATCACAACCTGTTTTTTTGGCTTGCACAGTTGTAGTGTAGGCCATGTATATTATTTGGCTGCTACAAAATAAAATAATCTTGAAATATTTCAAGGTATTAAGAAGTTATCGTGTCGAAACTTTTCTATTTACTTGCAGTTTAAATGCCTTTCAGTGAAATTCCAGAGCGTTTGTATAAGCGCAGAGCTGTGCCCCCCTTATTACCCGCCTGCAGCTGCAAGCTGTCAACAAGTTGTCATATGTAAACTTTTGCGCTAGTCAAAACCGGACAAGGTTCGGTTTTTTCCAGAAGCCCTAAAAAAAACAAGACGGACGTGTTTTGTTTATTGTTTATCAGGAAACCTTTTCAGTAAGTGATGGCATTGCTTCTCCTAAAATGATCATTTGGATTCAAACATTTGCAATAATCTGCGAGTTAACGTGTTTGTTGGTGGATTAGAGTAAACAGGCTGCTGCAGGCTCGCCAAGATTAATTTATCTAGCTATCAGCTTTGGAGCGTTACTTCCCCACATCTGGTATATCTTAACTCTTATACAGAGACTCTTGACTCATAGCTGTAACTAGCTTCTTGTTCAGATCAACTGCAGCGATGAACAAACGCAGAGAGGACACCGCTTTAACGTCTGAACAGTATTTATTTCTTCCCTAAGGCAGCAAACAGATTGTTGTATGTCCACATGACAACTTTTATTTGAACTAAGTAGAATATAAAAGCACATTTATGCTGCCTGTCAGCCGGAAGCTGCACACTTGACCTGCACATCTGCAGCATTTGAACAGTGGATCAAACAGTCCACAACATGCGTGTTTAGTTAAGAACTGTGATTTAAATGTAACTGGTGTTTATGTTTTTGTGTGAAAAAAAAAAAAATCAAATATCTGAAATCGTCTGGCTCTGGTGTTTTGGCTGACATTGGTTTAAAATTGAATCTCAGTGCTTCAGAATAAACACATTTTTCAGTTTTGATATTTAAAATATGAATATCTGATGACAATAAATACATTTAGGTAAATGTCTTGACTCTTAAACTGTGACTGTCAACAAATTTACTTACACATTTTCACTCCTTTTGGATCTTTGTACAGCAAATTAAAACTATTAAAATATATATTTTATATTTAGGATTCTGATTATTAAAGAAATGTAATCAAGCAGCAATGATAGTACCGGTAGTTAAATCGTTGTATTTAAACAAAGGTAAAAACTCTGTGCAGTACTTTTTGGCTTTAATACTGTGAAATTGTGGTATTTTTGCTTAAAGTTTTCATATTGACAGGATCTCATACCAGTCCATGCAGACTTGTTTCATGCTTAAAACAACAAAATAAATTTGTTTTTGTCTCTAAGCAGCTACAGTAATTTCTGAATGACAGTATTTATTTACAAATAATTCTTCAAATTGGTCTCAGATGTCTTCATTTAACTTCATTTAAGATTTACAACTGCACTTGATTCTACTGATTTTATTGTTAAAAAATGACAATAAGAGTGAGTGTGTTGGCTTATCTTTCATTGGTCATGTTTTTTAATTAATATTAAAGTAAACAATTTATGATTTGTTTTGACACAGTTGGCCCATACCACTGCAATGCAAGGAAGTGATTACAAAGGTATGCACTTATTTGTTTGTTTGATTTCCTTCTCGTACTTCAGCCCTTCCTGCTTGGACTTTGAATGAAAGATTTAAACAGCTCCATTGCAAAATGCTATTGATGTTATTAGGCCTGCATTACCTAAGATCATGTCATTTAAGCTTTGTTGCACAATGTTGTTTTTAAATCAATACACTGCAATGGATTTAGTTTCAGTCAAAGAGTTTTGTGTACCGTATCTTGCATCACAGTAAAGTACATTAGAGGGTATTGTGTAATGGGATTTTGCAGATCTTCTGGATGATGAAGATGAAATTGATGAACATCAGCCATTCCCTTCGCTGTCTCAGGTAAAGAATGTTCTGATGATGATTGTCAATCAAATGCAACCTTCTCTCCTCCTCCTCTAGGTCTACTTTCTCACATCCAAGTGAACTGTTTGCTCTTTTTTGTTCCTCCAAAGATTTTCCAAGCTATCCCTGAGCATGTTGGCTTCAACATCGAGCTCAAATGGATCAGCCAGATGAAGGCGAGTAAAACAGCTCAGAGGGAACAAAATTACATCACTATTAAAACTAGAAGGATTGCATTTCCTGCAAAAATGCAGTGTGAATGCTTATGGCTGAAGAACTTGCTGAGAAACAGCTGACATAAGCTACTAACATGCTGAAATGTAACTGAAATGGAAGAACAAGCCTAAGTTAGCAGAAGAAAGCAGAAAGAACACATATTTGCTGAATATGGTCTAAATAAGCAGAAATGAACACAAGAAATTAGTAAATTAGCTTAAAAAAGGCTGAAATTAGCAAGAAATACCTGAATAGTAGCTAAAAAATAAAAAAAAAAAACAGAAAGAAGCTTAAATTACCAAAACAAAGTGAAGAGAGCACAGTTGTGTCCAAAAAACTTAACAAAGCAGAAATAAGCACAAAAAGTGGAAGTCATCTGAAAAAGCAGAATTTTTCCAAAAACAGCTGAATAGTAGCTAAAAAGGCAGAAAGAAGCTTAAATGACCAAAAGGAAGTGGGGTGAGCATAGTTGTTCCCACTAAGGCTGAAGCAGAAATTAGCACAAAAATTTTGAAATGATCTGGAAAAAAAAGACTTTTCCCAAAAATACCTGAATAGTAGCTAAAAAGGTAGAAAGAAGGTTAAATTACCAAAAGGAAGTGGAGTGAGCACAATTGTGCCCACTAAAGCTGAAATAAGCTGAAATTAGCATCAAAAAGTTGAAATTATGTGAAAAAAGCAGACATTTGCCAAAAATGGCTGAATAGTAGCTAAAACAAAAAAAAAAAGCAGCAAGATTAAATTACCAGAAGGAAGTGGAGAGACCACATATGCGCCCAGTTAAGCTTAAAGAAGCAGAAATGACCACAAAAAAAAAAAGTTGAAAAATCTGAAAATTGCAGAAATTTAAAAAAAAAAAAAAAGGAAGCCGAAAAGTAGCTAAAAAAGCTGGAAAAATATTAAATTTCCAGAAGCAAGTGGAGAGAGCACAATTTTGCTGAATTAGGCTGAAAAAAGTTTAAATGAGTGCAAAAAATGTGGAATAAGCTGAAAAATCTAAAATTAACATAAAAACAGCTAAATAGTAGCTGAAATAGGAGAAATAGTTGAAACTTGCCAAAATAAGCTTAAAGGAGCAGAACAAGCTGGAATGAGCTGAAATAGAAGCAGAAAGCTGCTGTAGTTAGCAGAGTAAAGCTGAAGAAGCACAAAATACAAACAGGATCACTATAGTGTGAATGAATGCTTAATAAGCATGGACACAATAAACTGATGTTTTTAATACTTTGTGTTTACAGGACGGATCATGGGACGGAAACCTTTCCTCCTATTTCAACATGAACACCTTCCTCGACATCATTTTCTCCTGCATTCTGCAGAAAGGTGGGAAGAGACGCATCATCTTCTCATGTTTCGACCCAGATATCTGCACAATGTAAGTACTGTTGTGCCTAAGTGCGCTAAATCTTCTATTTCCATGCATGAATGTTTTAACGAATGTCTTTTTGTCTCTAAGGCAGCAGCTGAAAGGTTTTATTTGGACAAAGTAAAAAAAGAAAGTTGTTTTTCTCACGTTTTTAGATACAGTTGACCTAAATGTAGAAAGAAGTGAACATTCAAAAAGGGAATCCTAATGTTTTAGTTGAGCTGAATTCATAAGACTGCATGTCAGGTTTTAGTGAGTCCATGGATGTTGTCAAGTAAACATAAACCCTCTTCCACATCTCATGAGTTTCTTTTGTCCAGGGTGCGGCACAAGCAGAACAAGTATCCCATCCTGTTCTTGACTCAGGGGGTTTCTGTTAAATACCCTGAGCTGATGGACATCCGCTGCCAGACCACTCAGTTTGCTGTTAGCTATGCTCAGAGCGAGAATATTCTGGTAGGTTGTTTACGTTCATTATAAACACATTTTTAACGCAGCCCTTCACTGAAATGAAAAGTTTCTGGAGGCCTGGTAGCTTTTTCTCATGTGCTGGACTCGTTTGTCTTCCAGGGCATCAGTGCCCACACTGAGGAGCTGCTGAAGCACCTGCATTACATCAGGGAGGCTCAGTCCAAAGGCCTGGTGGTGTTCAGCTGGGGCGATGACAATAATGACCACGAAACCAGGAAGAAGCTGAGGGAGGAAGGAATTGATGGGCTCATATATGATCGGTAGGCTAAACTTCAACACTGAGTTTTTTGCTGCTACAGTGATTGACATGTTTTCGGCTGAACCACAAACAGCAGGCCGTGCGTCCAGAGACTTTCTTCAACATGACTTGGTGCTTGTACTCCTCATTGTCACATTATTACGTCACTAATCATTTTTTGTAGTTATTACCACATTTTGACACGTGTTTTGTCTTGTTTAAATCTCATAGTCTGTGCACCCTAATATTTGCTCATGTGAATGCCTATGAAGCATTCATTTTAGCTGTTTTTATGATAATTGTAACTTTTTTGACTAATTCCACTTTTTTTGGCACTCATTTAAACTTTTTTCAGTCAAATTCAGCTAAAATGTGCTCTCCCCACTTCCATCTGGTCATTTAAGCTCATTTCTGCCTTTTTAGCTACTTTCAGCTGTTTTTTATTTATTTATTTATTTATTTATTTTTTTTGGTGCTAATTTCAGCTTTTTTCAGATAATTTCCACTTTTTGTGCTCATTTCTGCTTAATATCACCTCATAGTTCCAGTCTGTGATCACTGTCAAATTCCCTCTCTTTAACATTTCCAAATACAACTTCAAACAAACAGATAAACCAAAAAAAAAAAAGGGGGGGGGGGGTAAAGAAAAAGAACAACAAAAAGAGGGGGAATTAATTTGAAAATATATTACTTATTTATTTATTTAATTTATTCATTTCAATTTTTAAAACACAATGACAATTTCAAAATACAAACAAAAACTAAAAAACAGACGTAAAATGAAAGGCAGCAGAAGAAGAAAAATATCTTATCATATCTGCCCCTTAAATAAATCAATTCAATCACTTCAAATAATAATTCAAACAAAATCATCAATAGCATAATACAACAAAATATATAACTCATCCCACATTATCGTTTGTAATTCATTGGATATTAATTAACGTATCTTTTCAACAAAATAGTCTTAATCTTTTTCTTAAATATAAACACTGACCACTTTTTTATGTCATTTTCCAAACTATTCCACAGACCTATTCCCTGTACATATCCATTCCCTTAAGATTATAACAACTTTTCCTTTTAACAAAATATGATTGAATGTTTAATGGTAGCATGTAATTCTGAGCTTTATACATAACTAAAAGAATATTATAGTCAACTAAATCATAAAACTTAAGTAATTTCA
>JARVGV010000192.1:10452357-10462567 GCA_031762435.1 Hypsolebias longignatus | reverse complement strand
TACTGTACAAATATGAACGTAAACGCGAAAAAACTTAAACCGGGAGGGTCGTAAACAGGGGTTGACCTGTATATATATGTATGTATGATTTATTCATAGTTTGAAATGTTCTAAATTTAACAAATTTTGACTCAAGTTTATTTTAGCTCTTTTACATAAACGGCCATATGTCAGAATCTTTTTAGCGTCTCTGCAGCAACAGACACATTTTAGCTCTGTAAACTGATGGTGGAATGAATTGGGTTTTATACCAAGCGAGCTACTGTCTTTTATCATCCTCTCGACGAGGATTTGGCAATGCAGCTATTCTTGCACAATCATCACAATGGAAGTCACACTTTTCCTCCAGAAATAATCCGTTTTTCATCTAGAAAGAACAAAAACTTGTTCTACAGACTATTAAGTTGGATGTGATGTATGCAACTTGAAAGCAAGAATAAAAAAACCTAAGATGAATAAGCATTCAGTGACATTTCACTTTTTGAAAGGTGTTCTGTCTGCTTTGGCTCAGACATTATTCTCTACAGCCCATTCCCACAATGCTGCATGTCATCAATGTGGTACCTTGAAGGAGCACAAATATGTCGAGGACTTTTTTCTTTTTTCCCTGCTTAATAAAAACATTTTGGCAGTGTACCTTAAGGCATAAGATGGAGGAAGGAGAGAAATGTACCTGCACAACACACAGCAGCTCAGACACAAATGCTGTGATTATGAGCTGCCCAGCATAACCGTAGTCTGTCAATAACTTCAGCTTTTCCTGCTCTGCTTAAGGGGATGGAAAATTATTTTGAGTTTGTTTTATTCACTCAACTTGTAGTGAATGTTCTACACCATGAAATTAATATGCTATTCTTGTAAATAGCTCCTCATTTTGGAAAAAATTATGTAATCTTGATGGGATTGTTTTCCCAACAGCTAAACTTTGTAAAACCAAGTCAGAAGTTGGTTGTTGTTGTCGTGAAACAAAACCAAATTTTGTAGCAACTAATGTGAACATTGTTTTCTAAATCTTTTTATAGTTGTTTTTATTAGAGCCCAATCGATATAGAAATGTTGGCTGTTGTCGATACCGATATTCGGAGGGGAAGCAACCACCGATAACCGATGTAATGGCTGAAAATTCTTGAGCTTTGTCCACCCCCAAGAATCTAAGTAAACGGCAAGTGGAGCGGGGCTTGCTTATTTAGCGCAGCTGTTAGCAACCATGAAGCTAAGCAAATCATATCCACGCTATACCTAGACCCACAGTAGTATACAGGTGGTGCACTGGTCATAAAAAGTCTTCCTTACGTATGTTCACGTTTTCTATCCTCCACTGCTCACCATAAAGTTATCAAGTGTGTTACAAAAATATAAACTAAACAAAGAAACACCCTTCCCTGTTCACTGTTTAAACAGTCAGTCACTTATGGTGAAGTCCTAATTAATATTGACCGCAACAGTTTTTAAAAAAAAATTATTTGCAGAGAAATAAAGATTTCAGACAAACAGTGCATTTCATTGAGGACAACAAAGATAACGTTATTGTTCTGACTAAAGTTTTACAAGGCAATAGCCTATGCTAAGCGTTAGCTTGCTAACTCGAGAGGCACATTGGTAATGACGAGCGGGTTGGAGGTCTGAAGATAATTTATTATTGTTTTTTTTACAGATCAGTTAAAATAAACTTATGCCCTGTTCAGCAAAGCACGCTACACAGTATTGCTCCCTGCTTCAGCTGTGCTGATTATGAA
This sequence comes from Hypsolebias longignatus, assembly GCA_031762435.1. Taxonomy (NCBI): domain Eukaryota; kingdom Metazoa; phylum Chordata; class Actinopteri; order Cyprinodontiformes; family Rivulidae; genus Hypsolebias; species Hypsolebias longignatus. The sequence goes on along the minus strand of JARVGV010000192.1, from coordinate 10,460,831 downwards.
AGTGAAACTTAAGTGAACAGCAATGACTTGAAAGTAGTCTTCATGCTCCCTCTGCCGGATACATCGTACAATTTCAGCTGGTTGCAGCATTTTGAGAGTGAAATTTGAAGTGCCTATATCTGTGAATAATGGGACAGTTATCACCCATTCCGATAGGTCCCCAAACGTATATATCGGCCTAAATTATTGGCCCTACTGATGTATCGGTCGGGCTCTAGTTTATACATTACCCAATTTTTTTACATAAAAAATATGAAGCACAGATAGCCGAGGCTAGCAGTTGCACTTCCAGTAGAGCCTGGGGTGCTTCAGGCAGGAATATCTTTGTTTCTCCTGAATAAATGTTTACAGTGCAAACATTTTTAAATTAAAGGTATGCATGAATCATTTAAAGTATTTTGAAAGTGGAGGTGTTCTAAGGCAGCAGAACTCCACTTTGGTCTTGGCTCCACTCAGATTAGCTATTAGTTTAGAAATCTGTTTCTCCAAACTGAGGTTGTAATAATTCAAAACCTTTCTGCTGAACACCCCATTAAATCCCATTTAATGTGCTTAAATTACTCCTGTGTGTCACATTAATACAAAAACAAAACAGAAAGGAAAGAGAAATCAGAATGTACATCTAAAATAGTCCAGCATGGCTGCTGCATGTCCTCGTGGATTGTGTCCTGATCGATGATGGGTCTTTTATTGTGTCTGCTTGTAAAGTCTAGACATAAACGCCATGGCTCTTTTATTGAGATAAAAGCCACAACAATTTTATGTTTTTACAGATTTATTTTGGATTGTAAGCTCCAGCTCAATGTTTATTTTTTATTTATTTTTTTATTCCCAAGGTCATCTTGAATAAAATAAAATGGCGCCCAAACAGATATTGGCTGTTTGGTCTGTTGCTTTTATTTAAAGGTTTAGTACTTTACTTGCTGCACTGAACTTTATTTTATTTCCTGTGATCAAATTGCATTTCAAAATGGAATACGATCCATACTGGTTGCAAAGAGAAGCACTTGATCGACAAAATAAAACAATGTGGTGACTTCCAAAGGCTGCCACCGGGAGTCAGATGATGTTATTTTTTTATTTATTTTTTTAAACCAGATCCAGCATTGTTCTTGCTCCACAATGAGTCTCTTTGAAGAGTCTCGCCTTGTGTGAACCCTCCTCTGTGTCGTCATCTAAAAACAGAGCTGTCTTTGGTTTGGTGTAAAACCGATGCTAATTTTTCAAACCATCACCGAGGCATTCGTTTGCCTCCAATCCTGCTGAGGCTTCCAGCCATATGCTGTCAGTTTGCTTCTATTTCACTGCCAAGTTATCCGTCTCTGACCTCTAATAATCTCTCAGGACATTTGGGGGAGTTATTGATAGTCCTGCTTACGACGCCTCTGTGTAGTCGTTCATCTGTTCTCCACACCAAAGACGACGTTAATAAATCTCTTGATGCGGATTCTTCCCCTCCTCGATGCATCTCGAGTAAACTGTCGCCCGATTCTTCATTATTAACAGATGGTGTGCACAAAAAACATCTTTGTGGCTGCAGTTTTAAGTTGTTTTAATTGTCTGTTTATGACTCTGCTTGTTTCTGCAGGTGTCGACGGCAATACTCAGAAGGTCTCATTTGTCTGTGATGAGCATCCCCGTCCACCAGAGAGCAAAAATACGGTAAGATGTGAAAAACTCATTATCTTAAATCCTAATAAACATCCTATTAGGACTCAGATGAGCCCCGCACTGTGTGAGCCACAAAAAAGCCACTTAAGTCTGACTCCACTCGTGTTTTCTAATGGAAAGTAGACCGAACAGTTTCCAGTTGAATAATTTTGCAAGTGTTATTGAAGAAGGATGTTTTTGGTTATAGAAGAATAATTTAATTTCCTCGTCCTCTTCAATTCAATTTTAATGTGTCGCACTTGATTCCTACAGCTACCGCCGTGCACATGTGATGTTGGCCTGGTTTTGTGGGGGGTTGATCGCCTGGAATTATTTGATATATGGCGTCATTAATTCTACTCGACTTCCCTGCCGTGTTGTGAAAAGACACCACGTCTCCTCGTTTTGGTTCTCTCCCTCTTGATAGTCTCGCCAGTTTTCATCTGCGAGGAAACCAAAGTTGTTTGTCCGACTGGTTGCGGGGTTGGACTCTGGTCATTAAGAGATAGAGGGATTACTCCTGGGCCTCGGGACCCCAGGAATGTACCGACCTGACTGGTGGTTTGCTCACCACTGATGAAACAGAATCGAATTAATGGGGTTGCCCACTGCGAGGACTGATTAGAACGACATGCTGCCTTTGATCCCTGAGCGAGGTGACCAGGCGTGCACGCCACAGGAAATCGGACGAAGGGGGAGGGGAGCATGTGGGCCTTTGTGTTCCTTAAAGTTTGTGCATGTCTCCATGTGTACACGCCCGTCCCGGGTCAGCGCATCGCTGATGAGCAGGACTCATTATGTGCGCTCCGTGCTGCGGGGGCCGTCAGGTGTAAAATCACTCGGTGGTATTTAGTTTGTGCGCTGTGGACGGCTGCCAACTGTGGCCCTTGCGATCTGAACTGTGCTCAGTTGTTGCAAATGAACCCAAGTCCTGCATACATTTCAAACGGTTCACATGGAAGCTCAGCCACAGCTTGGTTTTCGTCATGTTTGATGATACGTCTGGTGTGATGCTGAAGGCTTTTGCTTGTTTGTCTTCATTCCATCACAAATGATTAATAATTAAAATGTTTCAGTTTACCGAGGCTAATTATAAACGAGCTGGTGTACGTAGTGTAGAAGTTCATCAGGAGCTCCTGAGCGTTATTTTAAGCGCCAGTGCCGTTCATTAAGACACTACACTCGGAGAACAGTACTTGTTAGAGAGCAGAGCATCTTTAGGATGTCAGAAATCTCCCGGGGTGCATCCAACATTCTTTAGTTCACTCCTAACAACTCTTATTTCTGTCAACAGGAACAAGTCCAGACTCATACTAGTAGTTTTTCCCAAAAGAAGCTACTTCAGTTTATAACTGAACCTTTTCTTTCCCCTTATGATTTTGAGCTTCTTCTCTGACTTTTGTGTCCAACAGTCCAGAACAGGTACATTTTGCTTTAGCCCTTTACTAATTTGGTTCAGTGTAATTTTTTACACTGTACCCTGCCCTGTAGCCTACACGCAGTCTCTATTAGACAGTTATTATGACACAAATCATCCCCCACGCTTTGTATTTCACATGTACGTATGCTGATTAGGGATCTGTGGTTCAAGTTTTAGTCTATTGTAGCATGTTTCATATTTTCTACATATTTAATGAATATCAAAAAATGGTGTTTAACCATTTAGGGGTATTTATTCCCCATACATACCTATCTGCCATGGCTTTGTACGTATCTGTGTGTTTATAGGAAGTGTTTGGAAGGTGTTACAAGGCTAAAAAGCTCGAAGAACTTCTGAGACATTCACCCCCAAACTGTTTTGGCTACTCTCACACCAAAACCATTGTATCACTTTGCTCTGAGCTGTACTGGAGCTTGATGTTCTAGGAAACCCTGCTGTGTTTACTTGTCTGAACTTAGAATGCTGTTTGCATTTTAACCCCAAAGTTCCAGAGCTCGTTAAATCCACTCGGGGTGTTTCGCGTGTGGATTTGCCTTTAAATCCTTGCAGCAGCATGAAAGAAAAATCAAAAGAAATGATGAAACCGAGATCAACATACTAAATTGTTTGAAATACTGCTTAAGCAGGTCTTTATTTATTTGTTTGTTATTCACTTCTTTTTTTTCAAAGTCTTGTACCTTGGTATGTAACGATCTTCGTCATCCCTGTTGGCCTGTCGGTGGGCTGCTGATGTCGGGGACCCAGCTGTTTGTCAGAATCAAGTTCAAGGCTTCTTTAAGTTATAATGGATGGTATGCTTGTGAACGCGTGCCCCCCTGGTGGCGCTGCTCAGACAAAGCTCAGACCTGCTGCATAACTAAGCAAGCAACTAAGTGGGTGAAGGCAAATAAACTACTAGAGGGGATTCTGCAGCAGCTAATCAGACGGATCATTGCATCCTTCCCTCCCATTCAGGAGTGCAGTAAATTACCGTGTTCACTGGACAGGAGTTGGCACACGCCTCATCGAATCCCAGTGGTCACCTTGTGTAACCTGGAGATGAAGTTTGAGTGCATTGCTCTTATTTTGGGCTAACCTTGGCTGCAGACTGAGCATTAGCTGTGCTGTTTCCTCTGTAGTCCTGCTGTGACGCACATGTAAAGGAGTAATATGAGTTCAGTGCAATGTTCCAGGCATAATAGTGTCACTTTTTAATATTAAGAAATTCGGAAAATTTGCAAATCAGAAATGACGGCGGTGGATTTTTGCAAAATATAATTATTAACTCTGTGACCCTCCCCCCTTTACCTATTCATTTCTGTAGCCAATGAGCTGCAGAGGGAATGTGAGACAAAGCCCAGAGAGTGAAGCTCGAGTTTGGATTATTTTGTCATGCCTGATCAAGGTGAAGAATTTGCTAAATTAGTTTTCAAGACACTCCATCTCATCACAATAGCTGCTGTCACACTAGGAGGAGAGCAGCGCGAGAAGTGACAGCGAAAATTCTTCTTCTGCTCGTTCAGATAAGGTGCTGTCGAGGAAAAAAACCCTTGCTGCTTATTTTAGCACATTAGCCTAAATTATGCTGACGTTTTTAATAAAAACAAAATGGCCCGCATTGAGGTCGACAAAATTTGCCGAGGTCAGACAGTGTTAGAAGTTGTTAGTATAATTTTTCTGACAGGCCTAATTTGAATTTTATAATTGGTTCCAATAAAAATTATTGTCTTGACAATAATAAAAAGAAGTTTTTATTTGAAGAAAAAGCATTCTGCTTTTTCTGAATTTGGGATTTATTGAAATGTATTCTTGTACTGTATTTGGGAGGAAAAAAAAAGGCAAGAAACATTTTCAGCAGGAAGGTCTTAAATAAATGATTTCAAACACACATTACTGTCATTAGCTAATTGTTATAAACCAAATCAACTACAGCTGCAACTACACCCACAATTTTGCGTACTCATAAGATACCGTTGTGTACTTTGAGTATACCATAATTTTTGCTGTAGAAGTCACAGTTTTTGCATAAATTAGCATGCTTGCAACGTATACAGCGAAGCAACATATTTATGTTTTCCTTTCCCATATTTATAATCCAAGTTTTGGCTGAGATCTGACGATTTCATTCATTCTGACATGGAAAATATTGAACATTACCATTTTCAGCCACTAGAGAGCCCTCAAATATGGCAAGCCAAGTGTCTCAATAATAGGTAAAAGTGGCTATTAATGAGACACTTGGCTTTCCACATCAAGCCACCTTTGTCTTGCTCTGGAACTCCTGTAGCAAATGTCAAATCTGCTGCAATTTGCCACGAAGCCCAAGCAAAATGCAGCTGATTTGACCATTAAAGTGCATTTAATAAGGAAAAGTTCAACTGAGACACACCTTTACTATAATGTCAAGCAAACAAATAATTGTTTTTCAGTGGTTGTCTTATTAAATTTCAAAGAGATGCATGACGAGTCATACTTCTGCATGTTCCCGCTTCCTCGAATCGGCTTTTGAAATGCAGCTGATTTGACAGTCAAAGTGCATTTATTAAGGAAAAGCTGAACTGAGACACACCTTTGCTATAATTTTGAGCAAACAAATAATTGTTTTTAAGTGTTTATCTTGTTAAATTCTTGGTGATGTCCTTCCATGCATGATCCTATGGCCACCATTTGGCAGCCAGTCAATTTTTGGCGCAACACCGGCCCATATTTCTGGGTTGTCAGCAGTGACACATAACAAACTCGAAATGTCAGTGGTGACCCGTAATAGATGCGACTTATACGACGAAGCAACATATTTAAGTTTTTTCCACTTTATTAGACATATTTGGACTGATGCGACTTATACGGTGGTGCAACGTTTATGGTGGCAAGCACGGTACCACGATTTCACAAAAAAGTAATTCTTGAAACACAGGATTTTCTTTAACATGTCCCACTCTGTGAAAATAAAAGGTCGGCTTTTTGAAAGTATTTCTTATATCAGAAACCCAGAAGATTTAGGCGTGTCTATCCGAGGAGCGCCACCTACCAATTAATTTTTTTAAAAAACATTATGCTATGTTGTTTATTTGTCATTATGCAATTTAGCACAAGGTCTACAATGCAAAGAAATGTTCAGTGCTGAGAGGAACTGATTCGACTTGCTAAAAACAATAAACAAACAAACAAGAAGTACTAAAGCATGCATTAAGGATACAAAATAAAGTACCAAAAAGTGAGAAAGAAATATAACATTCACAAGGTCCAAGTAGAATACAGTAAACAACAACATTGTAGAATATAATGAGGCAAGTAGGACAAATACTTAAGGTAACGGTTTTTAAACAAGTATTTACAAAAAACTAAGAGTCTGCTGTCTGAAGCAGGGTCCACACTGTGATTTTTAGGCAGTTGGAGATTAAACATTTTGTTACAGGGGAAAACAAATCTTTGGTTGTGATCTAGCGATGTGTGGTCATTGAGTACCATATTTTTAGGACTATAAGGTGCACTGTCAATTTTTGAGAAAATTAAAGGATTTTAAGTGCGCCTTATAGTCCTAAAAATACGGTCCTCTTACAGCCAAAGACAACAAATATCACTCCACTCAGGTTTTCTCCTACAGATCTCAAACATGCATGTTTGGTTCATCGGTAACTCTAAATTGTCCATAGCTGTAAGTGAGAGTGTTGGTCTCTTTGTGTCCCTGTGACGGACCCGTGACCTGTCCAGGGTGTCCCCCACCTCCCACACGGTGACTGCTGGAGATAAACACCAGATCTCAGCACCCAGAAATGGAAAAGTAGATTAAAAATAATAAATTGACTGGATGCAACTTTACAACACTATTGAGACAGCAGTAGTAAGGGAGGTTGCATTTCTGTTTTTAAATCAAATCTGATTGTGTGATCAAAGTTTCTCTTTTGAAACAGTTATTTGATGAAACCGTGGTGTGTTTGCTTACGATGATCAAACATTCAGAATCTCAGACTGACCAACGCAAAGCAAAATGCAATATACAGTATATAAAAAAAGCTTGCATTAAAAAAAAATATTGAAGTAAACTCTGATGCTTGATTGCCTATTCAATAATGTCCAGCTGTGAGGGGGAAAACATTAAGTTGAACATTTCTTTTAGTTGTCCCACAGAATCACATTTTTTAAACAGATGGATTCAGCAGACGTGGCTGAACAGTATGTCAAGTTGAATGCTGTTGAAAAAAAATAAATAAATATAAGAACTCTGAGCATTTGAGCCCACTGGAGAATAGACCCGTACCTTTCACCATTATTAAACCAAGAAGGATCTTTCACCTGCTGACAAAGGGAGAAACAAAAGCCTTCAGAAATACATTTTTCTCGCCACAGAGGAGCAAAGTGTTTAGCTGCAGAGCAGAAAGTGATGGAGGGTAGAGCATGGTGGAGGGATGTTCAGAGCAGAAATATGATGTCACTAATGATTTAACCTCTGACCTGGCCATGGCGAGGCGCATGTCTGATAATATCTTTGTTGCTGGGCTCAATCAGGTGTGCAGTAGTGGAGAGGAGGGCGCAGCTTTGGGTGCAAGGTCGGGTTATTTACAAGCGTCACCAGCCTCCCCTGCACCGAAAATAGCTACAATAATATAGATGGCTCATTTATTTTGTTTCTTTGACAGAAAGTGTTCACACGCCGTTACCAGACCGTAACATTGGCGTAACACAAACACACAGTCGTAAACACAGACCGCGGCTCGCGTTGGTGGATCCACCTTGTTCTATTATTGTCACTTAGACGCTGAGTTATTGTCGCCTGCGGTGATTAAGACATAAAACACCACGGGGTGTCGGCCCGCGCGGTTAAAGGAGCAGAGAAACACACAGGCGCACATGCACTTGCACACAGCAGGGGTCTAGCATGGCATCTTATCCAGACCAGTGAGACGAATATCTGTGAATGCTGGCAGTCTGAGTTGAGCAACCAGTTTTTTATTTTCCTTAAAGGTGGAAGAAAACCAGTAACAGTACTAGATCCTTTTCCTCCATGGGTTGATGAGTAGACAGGACACTTTAGAGTTTAAAGATATTTAGCTGTCATTTAGTGTTTGTCTTTAAGCTTAAAGCTCATCTGCTTTGCACAATAAATTCGCTGAAAAAAGCACAATATACTGTAAATTGAACTACTAATTGCAGTTATTTAAATGCAAAGAATGAAATTTTAATCTTATCAAATGTTTAATTTGACCTAATTTAAAATGCTTCATTTTAAAGCTTTATTTTCAAGCTAAATTTAATACAATAAAAAAAACAGTACTGAAAATAAGCGTTAAATACAGGTAGTCCCCGGTTTCCGACCGTCTTTGTTTACGAATTTCCGCGTTTACGACCGCCCCCCCAGTGACGTCATTGCGCCGTTCGTTGCCTTTTTTATGCAGCGTTTTATATT
>JARVGV010000192.1:10421128-10437491 GCA_031762435.1 Hypsolebias longignatus | reverse complement strand
ACAACAAAAAAGGTTGAATCATGTCATCTGGACTTCGTTTTTTTGTTAAAAAGAAACGTTTCGCCCCTCATCCAAGCTACTCTTTACTACTTTTACTACTATTCCTACTTTGTTGTTTTTCACTTCTCGTGGGGCTTCAGGGTACGGATCCCCAGAGATAAATGAGGGACTACTGTAAAACCAGCAGGACACTCTAAAACCTCAGTTAAAAACAAGACAAAACTGTTCAGCAGCCGATGAGTTCAAAACACGACAACGCTTCACAGCCAAAGGTTTAAAATCCCAACAGTGCAACGAGAATAAATCAATGACAAATCTGAACAGCCCCAGTGTTTTCAAATGGAAAGGTTTTAGCTACGTTTTAGACAAATGTATTCAAATGAGGCAGCACGGTGGCGCCGTTGGTGGAGCAGCTGCCTCTCAGTGAGCAGGTTACCCTGGTTCAAATCCCGACCGAGGGCCTTTCTGGGTGGAGTTTGCATTTTCTCTCTGAGCTGTGTGGGTTTTCTCTGCGTACTCTGGTTTCCTCCCATAGACCAAAAACATCCTGCGACCCCTGCAACCCGAAAAGGAAGAAGTGGGTAAAAAAAATGGAAGGATGGATTCAAATGGTTGTGTTTCTTCGTAAAATTGGTTCTTGTAAATTTTGTTTTCTTTGGAAAGTATAGCTCTGTGTTTTTTTATCTTTACTTCAGCCCAGGTGGGTGCCTGCGGTGGGAACTATACCTCACCAACAGGAGTCATCTACTCCCCTGATTTTCCTGACAAATATGGGGCCAGTCGTGTTTGCTACTGGACCATCCAGGTTCCCGGTTCCTCCGCCATCCTCTTCAACTTCACCTTCTTTGACATCTCCGATCAGACGGACATGGTAGAGCTCCTGGACGGCTACACCAACCAAGTGGTGGCCCGCTTTGACTGGCGCAGCCCCCCGCGGGAGCTGGTAAACGTCACAGGCGACTTCGTCATCCTGTACTTCTTCTCGGACCGCACCAACCAGGCCCAGGGCTTCGCTCTTCTGTACCAAGGTACCGTTTTGTGAAGAGGCAAAGGTGGAAAGTCTTTAGCTGTTTGTGTTTGTCTATCACCAACATATCTCTTGAACGCCTGGAGAAACTTTAATGAAAGTTGCAAAAGTAATATTTCATTCATTCATTCATTCATTCATTCATTCATTCATTCATTCATTCATTCATTCATTCATTCAACCTTTATTTATACAGGCTAGCCTATATTAAATCGCAATATTGAGATTAAAAAAAAATCTCAAGTAGAAGATTTTCCAAAATCGTTCAGCCCTAGCGACCCTTGAAGAAGGGAGCAGCTGAAAGAGGAGAAAAAAAAAGTATTGGCATGATAATGGTTAGTTTCAAAATAAAGTATTGAGTATTTTTACATTTGCCCAATAGATAAATGCAAACTTTGGTTCTGACATGTTAATCTTAACATTACATTCTTGTAAATCTAGTCGTTACTGACATAGAGGAATGGCAGCATCTCTCTCCTCGGGCCCATTTCATGACTATACTGTCATCTCCTGCTGGTTGGAGGATGTCAGAACCTATTTTATTTTCTTTTACAAGTCAAATGCCTGAACAGGGACCTCAGCAGGGAGAAGAAGTGCCCGAGGTGAAATTGTTCTATATATAGCAATTTATACCAACACACATAAAAAGAAAATATTTTGTTATTGCAGTCATTTAAATCCAACCTTGGCCTTAAGTAAAGTTGGCTCAAACCTTAAAAGAAAAACAATGTGTAGCCATGTTTCTTTCAGAAACCACCTGTGCTCTCTGTAATGTCTCCAGACTCCTTTGATAATACCACTTATTTTTTTTACCCCGCAGTACGGAAGTTGGTGGTCCACACTTTAGTGTTTTATCACGTTAACTCGGATTCCACTGAGGCAGTGGTAGACCTGATGGGACTCGTGCTGCAAGGTAAAATTACTGTTTCTGACACAAAGGAGTGCTGACGCTTTGAAATGCTCAGTATAAAGGCAGCTGGAGGTGCCTTTGCCAAACAAATGTTGTGACAAACAAATTATAGCATATTTTTAATTTATTAAATGACACTATGACACATGGCTTTACTTTACAAGAACTTCAGCACTCCTACTTAACTTTCCTTCATTTTCAAGCGATGGATCTAAGATTAAAGGCCATGCTGAACTCTCCCTGGTCCTGAGGGACACTCAATGAAACTGATGTTCGAATATTTTTGCTGACTTGCTGATGTTGGAATCACATTTTTGGACCACAAGAGGATCTCCCCACAGTCCTTGAAACTATTTTAACAGTTCTGCTCTTTTATGGTGGTAGTTGTTGCAGCACTGTAGCCACTCAGTCACTATGTCTGCGTTTATTAGGTCTTTTTTAAAAATTCCTCCTTCAGAGTCTAGGCTTTCTTGGTGTAATTGGCCGTTTTACAATTACTAATCCATATGTGTAAAATCAGGCACCACACGACAGAGACATTCATAGCTACTCCCAGTGTTCAAGGCTGGTGTGCTGCTGTAGTTTTTTGGTCCTTTACATCTGCTTGTTTTGTGACTTTCATATATAAATGCACTTATAAAATTATTTTAATGGTGTTTTACATCATGATAGCTAAATGTCCTCAATGTGCCTGTGTTGGAATGACTGCAGAGGTAACGTAGGTAGATACGAACACTGTTTAGATTATTTTTCAAGATCTTGAATTAGGCATGAACATATTTGAACTATAATACTTTACAAAATACTTACTTTGAGCATGCACATAACTGTAAAAAGTAATTAAGGACTTTTGAGTCAGTTTGATTCATACACAAGCCAATGTTGATTGAATAAGCTAGTTGAACACTTCCAGCACACGCATTATTAAACTTACTTTAGAGCTTATAAATTAGATCCTGCTGTACTTAGAGGTAATAATGTGCTGTTCTTTGAATGTGTGCAGCATAAAGTAGACTGATCTTTGCTCCTGTAACCCCTTCTTCTGTTTGTAGTGCTCCTTCAAACTCAACTTTTAAAAATTAAAACAAAAAACCCACAACACACAGCTCCAGCTACAGAGTCCTCAGTTGTTGCAGTTGGTCATTGTCAAATGCAAGATGTATGTGGCTATGCAGACAATCAGCCTGAGTGTTGCACAATCACAGCGTTCCCCTGGCAGAGCGAAAGCAAATATGTAGGTCAGTGCAACAGTGTCATAGTAGGACTAACAGTCAGTATAAAACTTGGAGTCTTTATTACTGTTTGATCTGAAAATATTTCTTTGGTCCTGTGATGGACCTGTCCAGAGTTCTTTCACCCTCTGGCACTTTTCTAGCTGTTGTTATGCGACGTTCCATTCACCTTGGAATTCGAAATGATGATCTGGGAATGACATCAGACCTGACAACCCTGTTTCAGCTGTGTCGGACAACAAGTAAACGGACTGTACTTATACAGAGCTTTTCTATCATATCAAGACACTCAAAGCTCTTTACACCACAATCTGTGTCCTCGTTTACTCATTCATTCAACACACTACTATTTATATACAAAGCTAATTGAACAAATCATTCTAAAGAGAATAATCAATGCTTTATCACATTTATACACCGATGGGACACACATCAGAGGCAATGAGGGTCAGTGTCTTGCCCAGGGACAATTCCGCATGTGATTGCTGGTGGATTTGAACCCCCAACTCTTGCATTGGAGGACGACTGCTCTAACCACTCAGCCACAGCCGCCCAAGTGGGTTTTGTTTTTGTGTTCAGTAACCGGGCTAACTACCATTAGCAAAAAACAACTAGCCATAAATTCACTAACACAAGTTGGCTATCGCTTGACTTTCAAAGTCATAGTTCAGACTTTTGGGACATTCCAGTTGATTTATTTATTTATGCCAGAACAAATGAAAAGCACAATTACTGGTAATGTACTTACATTCCAAAACCAACTCTTCAAAACTCATCAGATGTTGGTTGTTTTGCCCCTAGATGCTCTTACGAAGCGTACATGTGAAAAATACCACAGCCAATGTCAAATTATTGACCAAGATGCTGAGCAGCCAATCAAAGTGATCTTTGTCACTGACAGACCCTACTCTTATTCAGCATGTTAAAAATAACACCTATTTGGTCTGATAGAGAGCGAGAGAAAGAGAAACAGTCGTTTACTGCAGTTTTAGATGTTCCTGACAGCCGATGTCAACTCGGTGTCTTGTGAACACCACTAGCAGGAAAAATGATGTCAAAACTATTTAAGCACTTGCATGTTTCTAAATTAATCCCTCACAATTTAATAATTAATCACCTTCATGAGATTTCACTAAATCTTTCATCCTCACCTTGAATCACTAAAATGTAAGTCAATGTGCTTGTTAAATAATAAAACAACTCTACCTGTCAGCTGACCCCTAATTTTCAGATTCCACTGTTACTTATGACCCAGACAGAGAACTGAAGCGGATGTGCTGTTTAATAAATGAGCAACAGGACAGTTCTTTTCCCACAAACTCCACAGGTCATGGTAGATGGATGTGTCTGGAGCCGTATTTTATGATCGGGCTAATTAAAGTGTCCCATCTTTTTTTATGTCTGTGGCAGGAAACTTTACTTCCTCCTTTGAGGCAAACGGAGGCTGGGACATTGTGGAAGGACGGCTGTCTTCATTTAGTACATAAATCTCCTTTGTTATATCATTTTCTCTCAGTTCAATTGGTTCAAACAATCAGATTAGCTGTTTTAGGTGTTACTGACAGTTGTTTTTTTAAAAGGCAGAACATTGGGATTTCGCTGTACGATGAATGGAAACCTTTCAAAGGCATGGTATTTATTGCTCTTTAGGATTCCAGGTATACACACTCTTATTTGGCAAATCCAGATCTCAACTAAGTTGATTCTGTTTAAATTTATTTAAAATGACTATTATCACATTGTTGCTTGTCCTGACAAGAACAGTACGCTTGTCTGTCCATGCTCATAGCAGCTGTGTTGCTTTAGTTTTCCCGTGGTTGTGATTTTATATGAGATTCACTTGACAATTTTCACTTTATTACTGCTGTGTCCAGGTAGTCCCTGATAGGATTAACCAATGTCTATGATTCATTGCTGCACAGCATTTGAGACGCTGGTCAGTGGCTCAACTTGTATATTTGGGATTGTTCACCGGAGCTATACCATGCTCTTGTTTCATAAATGCTTTCCAGAAACCGTCCCTGAATGCAGATCCTTGGTTGACGCCATGTCACTGTTCAGACATTGGCCTTGGTTTAGACTGATGGTGAGTAATTCCTCCTATGTGAAGAGGGTTGTGATGCGCCTGTCACTGGGAGGGTGGAAACATGCTCTCTGGCCCCAAACCTAATTTCCACTGAAAGATTGAGGAGGCTATAACATGCCCGGGGCAAGGAGCTGCGCTCTTTTTCTTGTCTCGTCTTTTAATCACATCAAGCTTTTAATTCTTTCATGAACTAATCTGAAGCCTTTTTTAACCTTTTATGAAGACCAGGTGAGCTGTGATTACTTGGGTGTTGAGAATTCTCAGATTTTGCCTTGTTGGCTCTGGTTGACTGACTGGAGGATTTCCCTACAGTCCCTCGTATACTCAGGTGGATTCACACATACAGGGAGCTGCTGCATTATGCATCGGTCCACTGGAAACAGTCTAATCAATATAAAAGGTTTAGCTCCTGTATTGACTGGACATGCAGTGCTATGAAGGAGAAATCACATTGCAATGAAGTATAAATACCTGCTGTTATAGGTTAGCTGTATTGGAAGCAAACAAGTAACATAGGTCCATAGGGAGGAACGCTTCCTTCATTGTTAGTTTTCTCACACTCAGGTGAGTGAGCTGATATTTTCCTTGCCTGTATACCACTGCTGCGCTGATAGATGGACATCAGATCTGAGTGCGTATGTTTACAGCATGCTCTTCTCGTCTCTGGTGATGCTCCACAGACCAAATCCTGACAAATGAAAATGTTGCTCATGTAATCTGTGAGGGCCGTTGCTGTCTAGATCCAGATTAAACTGACTGGAATCAATAAACACCTTCCCTTCTCTTACCTGTACATGCTTCTTAACCTTTTATCCTGAAAAGGTCACCAGCAGCCCACAGTGTTTTTACCTCCGGCGTGCTTCATGTCTGACTCTAGTCATCCATGACCATCCCCACTGGCCATCTTCCACCAGTGTGATTAGTTGTGAGATTTCTCTGAAGATGGATGGTTCAGACGTCCTTGACTGGTTTGCAATAAGCACTGCCGTTCCCTCCTCCTATCCTGCATTTTAAATCATTGTTGTCTGTTTGATGGCAGGCAATTACTTGAGATTGTTTCTCCTTTGTTGTACAAGCCGCTTGGCATTGCGCCCCCTCCTCCTTTTTTTTTTCTCCTTGGAAGCTAGTGTCCTGTTTTCCTGCATGACAGCTGCACAAAGCTTGAAGTCGAGCATGGTCTGACTCTGCAAGCATAGATTGAAAGGGTTTAAGGAAATACGCTCATAAGTATTGGCAGTTGCATGAACTGAGTTTTCTTGCTATGAGTATTTCTTCAGCCAATTTTGAAATGGTAATTATTGTTTGGGTGTTTTAAACCCAGCTGCCCGTCAAAATAGACTTTCAGTTTACTACCGGTACTTTTTTGTGTGGAGCTGTCATGAGAAATCCCCCTTTTCAGAACATATATTTTAAAAAAAATCTTATTTTTGATCCCGTTTTGGATTTTGTTTTAGTTTTTTATATCTAGTAGGTTTTGATGGTGCAACTTACCCAAAGTGGTTTAGCCAAATTAGTTGGGGCAATCCAATTTGATTAGATCTTTTTTATTTATTTAAAGAAATTGAATTTTTTTTAAATGAAGGTGTGAGGATATTAACAAATATGTCTTGAATTCAAACTAACAAGGACAAGTGTCACCTTGAGCTTGTTTTTGCTGTCAGGTTCCAGCTCTTACTTTATCAAAGCAGGGTTTTACTCAGAAATGAGGCAGCAGATTTGGTACTTCCATCCTAAACAGCAGAGAATAGGCAAGTGGCAGCGTGTAGGAGAGATGAGTGACAGCTGAATAAGAAGTCTGAATAGCCAGAGGAGAATGACCTTGGCATTCATATCGGAAGATGTGGGAAATAATCAGCAGCGGTGTGCCCTGATGGCTCTGCTGCAAACAATGAGCCTCACTTTTGAAGGGAGTCTATTAAGGCTTCAGTTGCCCTTTTTCTCCTACTCTCTTTTTCAGTTGTGTTCCAGAGCATGCAAAGTTTCACCCAGTGAACGCTTCAGTCACTAAAAATGGCCACCTTTAATCCACACGGAGGGTGATGATGTAATAGTTGTTTACACTTTTAAAGTGATATCCAAATGCAAATAACGCCTCTCTGTCATTTGAAAAAAGGCAAGGCTTTAAGGTCCAGCAGGAGCACACCAAGCAGTTGCCTTTAGGCTTTCTGGACTATCACTATTTATTTGGCTCGTGGTAACTGTGAGCTTTTTGTTTGGTGCTTACTGGAAAAAAAAAAACCGGCGCACAGAATGTCAACAGCAGGAATATAGACGTCACAAAGCTCTGCAGTGTTAGCAGTCACCCCGACAGTCTGTGTGACATTCAGCAGTTTGAAATGGCATTTGTGACATTCACTGAGTGAGAGTAATATATTCACCTGGGTTGGTTCATCTAGCCCTCACCAGAACAGACAGATGTTTTAAATCCTATATGCACCAAGTCTTCTCACACTGTCAACAGCTTCTTGTAGCCTGGCTGCCTGATTTTATCACATCAGAATGGAGTGAAAATCCAGTGATACGTGCCTTTTTTTTTTTTTTTTTTGGAGCTGATATGAGGCGTGCTTTGTTTTTTTGCGTCTTACATATTAATGTGTGTGGATTTTCGTACCGTTGCATTTATGGGTGGCTTTTCCCCCCTTTTCCTTCCCATTGCACTGCAGCTCAGTGGAGTGGCTTTAAGATGTGACAGAAGGCTATTACATTCTGACATATTGCCGCGCCTGTGTCATATAGCATTTAATTCAAATGACGGACACGGAGGCGTGACTACACTCAGCCTGTCACAGAGAGCATCCCTTTAAAAATTTCTTTGTTCCTCACGCTCTATTAGATAACAAAATGACAGTCGCTGCCTTTCTTGGAGTGCGCAGATGAAAGCTCGATGCTGGAGTTTTTATTTATCATCCCCGCAGAGTGAGAGGGAAGCAGCATGACTGCCTCCTACACCTGTGGGAGAAAAGCCTGGCTTCGCACCTTAAGCCTCGGAGGATGATTGTTTTCTCTCTGCTCGTGTTCAATAGGAGCATAAGCTTCAATAATTCAGGAGTTTCTCTGTATACGTCTGCATGCACGCTTGTTTAACATACCCCAAGCGTCGGATGGATTCTCCATTGTTCATCTGCAACAGATTTGAAAACTCACCCGCAAAAGCCTAAAGTTTGCAGGAAGTAAGCGATCCGCCAGACTGAGCGTTTCATTGCCTTTACTATTTGTCAAAGTTACAACTTTACTCATTCTGCTCTACACCTTCATTTATTACTCCCTCTCAGCGCTGGCGTAGGACTTTTATCCACTCATTGATTTTCCTCCGCTTCACTTTATTATTCTATTAGTTTAAAAACTGAGAGCCAACACCTTTACAAGTTTCCTTCATCCAGTCGCGTAAGCTCAAAGCTGCCGCTTCTTGCTTGCTTGCATCAAAGCCAGGTGCTAAACATGGCTGTTTTTGTAAACCTAATTAGCTTTTTTTTTCCTGACTGCATCCTGCTGATGATGCTGACAACCCTCCAAACTCCATCGTCTCTGCCACCGTCAGCAGTAGTTTACTCTGAATGCCGTGGTGTGTTTAATGACCCTCTAAGATATGACATTTCAGTCGACGGTGTTAAACACCATCTTTTGAAAGCAAGAAATGACTGGATTTATTTTGTTTTTCATAAACATCCTGCACTCATTTCTGCACTTCACATTTTCTTAAACATCGATTCTAAAATAGATTCTTACTGCATTCATAAGCAAGTTTTTAAAAACGTCCAACGTTCTGTGTCCTTGACCACACACAGAAAGGTGGAGAGTTTTCAGAAACGCTCATCACTCTTAATGGAATTATCACAGAACAACTGCAGACTTTTGGCAAGAGCTGCCTGTTTTTACTCCTGCAATGAATGGAAGAACCCAGTGAGTGAGGACGCTGCTCTGCAGGAAGGTTTGCGTAGGAAACTAGAATAAAGATGAACCCTATCCTCCATGAATGATTGAGCACCAGTGCAAGTGTAAGGCACAAACACGTTTAATCATCACTTGCACTCGTGTTGTACATAAACAGACATGTTGAAAGTACCATATTTTTCAGCCTATAAGTCACAGTTTTTTTTTACATAATTCACATGCCCTGCGACTTATTTAGCGTAAGCGACATATTTCTGGATTTTTTTTCCCATATTTATAAACCATTTTTTGGCTGAGATATGACCATTTTCATTAATTCTGACTGAAAAAAAAGAAGAGCAGTACCACTTTCAGCCACTTGATGACAGCAGAGTAGGAATAGGAATATGGCATGCTGTTGTATCATGTAATAGGCAATTGTGGCTATAATGACAAATTCAAAAAGTTCAAGACAAAAACAACTGGACTTATTTATTATACTTTATACTTTATTGTTTTTTTTTCTTGAACTTTTTTGAATTTACCCTGTCCTGGATGACTGAGAATCTTCACCAGCTATTAATGACTCAATTGGCCTGCCATAGTCTCCCCACTTGCATTCTGCTCATTTGAAACCATCAAAACAGCTGCACTGCTCCTGCGAAATGCAGCTAATTTGACCATTAAAGTGCATTTTTTTTAAGGAAAAGTTAGACTGAGATACACATTTACTATAGTTTCGAGCAAACAAATAATTGTTTTTAAATATTAATCTTGTTAAATTCTTGTTAAAGTCCTCACATGCACGTTTCTGCGGCCGCCGTTTGGCAGCCCTTCGGTCTTTGGCACAATACCGGGCCACATTTCCGGGTTAGGCCCACATTTCCAGGTTCTCAGCAGTGAAGCGTAACAAATGCGATGCATCAGTGGCGACGCATAATATATGCGACGTATACAGTGAAGCAACATATTTATGGATTTTTCCACTTTATTCGACAAATATGGACTGATGCGACTTATGGGGTGGAGCAATGTGTCCGCCGGAAAATACGGTAAGTCTCCCTCCTGTCTGCAGCATTTATTGTATGACATTTAGTTTAAAATGCAAAATAAGTTGGTTGACTAAATGATTCAGAACACGAGATAAAGTAAGGAAAGGATATGGAGCTCAAGGGCCCGCTGACAGATGATACAGCCCTCCTGGACCTCTAATGAGAGATAATCCAGTTCTCTCCTGTCCAAAGCCAACAACTGCAGTTGCTGCTGCTGGAGAGCTCCTGCTGCTCCTGAAGGACGTCACTGCACCCCAACATGTCCACCTTCCTCCCACATATCCTCTTGCCTGAACACCTTGTAATTAGTAAACTCTGCATATAATCATCACAGTGAGCGCTGCTGAGATCAGAGACTAAATCGACTAGAAATAATGTTAAAGAAACCTTGGAATATATAAAACCATCCTTGCCGGGCTCAATAATTTAAATCAGGGGCTTGTTAGACTACTGTACTCGTGTTGATTTGAAAAGAGCAAGTGTGAATACGCAAAAGGGAATCCAAAGGAGCTCACACTGAAATCACAGTTCAGGAGAAAAGGCAGGTTATTTTATTTTCAAGCCGAGTGCGGTCACGAGTGTTTTCTGCCTCTCCTTCACGAGTCTCCACCAGAGGGTTGAAAAAAGCATATAGCATAATGTCTGCAGAGGGTTCTCAACACGGCATGCATTTTACCGCTTGTAAAGCAATCATTTCCATCTTTCTCTTTTCACCCCGCCCCACTTTCTGGTTCTGGGGCTGCTGAGTCAGCTCACCTTCGTATGGAGAGCGGCTCCCTCAACCGAGACGTTATTGATTTGCCTTCGTTCATAAAGGGAGGGGGATGAAATGTTCCCAAACCTCTCAGACCAATTTTGCTGTGCTGCATAGTCGCGAGGACCTCTGGGCATTTGACTGGGTAGGGGGTTGGCATTACCAACATACACTCACACAAGCAACCAAGTGTGTTTAGAAAAACAGCTATGGACTGCAGGAAAAATCAGAAAATCTTACTCTTTCATAAAAAGTGTGCATTAAAAGACATGCTGAAATAAATAGGAAAATATACCTCATACACATCAGTGACATATCAGTGAGAATTTATGCTAAAAGTCCTGAGAACTGCAACTGAATCTAAAACAATTGCAACTATTTCATTTCTTGAACAGCTTTCATCCAAACATATATGTTGTTTTCTATTTAATTTAAAAAATGAAGTGAAGACAGCTCTAATATAAAATGAAGTTAAATAGAGTAAAACGCTTGTATGTGCTGAGGATTAAATAAAAGTGTCAATGTTTGATCCAGTAATGCTTGGGGTTTTTCTGTGAAGAGATTAATTATAATGTATCCCTAAGGTAGAAAACATTGAAAAAAAAAAAGATAAAACAGCAACTGCATTTGGTTATATTTCTGAAGTAAATGTACATATTAGAATAGTAGATCTTTGTAAAGTAACTCAGAGTCTGACAAGTTGTTGATGATGGCAAGTTGAATAGCCCAATGGCTATGCTGAAGGTTGTTTATTAGCTTGAAAACTTGCTAATGTCCATAGCTTGTTGCCAGTGGTGTAGTCTACATTTTTGTAGTGGGTATACTGTGCTTAGAAACCAAAGTACACTGGTTAGTACAATGTAATCATCAATTTATTTTGATTTTAAGTGTATTGAACATTTCCAAATTTCACTGATGGTTGTACTTGAATAAATAAACAACAAACTCTGTACAACAGTTGGTTTTGTATTAAATACGTTATAGAATTTATAAAACAGTGTCGAAGCAAAGCGCTGCTTACCGATAGATCATTACGGAATCGTTTAACTGCCGTTTAACATATTAATGGCACGTGCCTAATGACGTGTCATGTATCATTGGGCACTTTTAAGTGGGTACACTGGAATTCTTCAGCTTCTCTAGTGGTTATACTTCGTATACCCTAGTATCACGTAGAATACACCACTGCTTGTTGCACACAAACAACAGTAGGTGGTCTAACAACCCCCGCCCCCCCCGCCCCAACACACAAACACACAACCTCCCCCATTAATAAATGAATACATAGATGCAAAATCAGACAACTTTTTGTTATGTGGAATAAAGTTTTGATGACTAGACCATTAGGCACAGCTGACAGCTCACTGCGTCAAATGGAGGCAGAGGCAACACCACCATGTGCCACAAACAACCACATGCCTGTTGACCGTTCTGAATACTGTATTGTGCAATGCCCATGAACTCTAATAAGTGTCCAACTTCTTCTGATGGACTATGGCACCATCTGTATGGCTGTGACTCTGCATAGTCAGAGACTGCACAAACAGAGCGAAAAGAGGAAAATAAGCAATGTGTTGCTTGTTAATAAAAGATGGTGTAATCCAAAGAAGGGTGCCTGTGCATCCTGGATAATATGTATTCATCCAGCCATCCTCCCAGCAATTCTCAGTAATTGATTCTGGGACAATATGAAGTCCCCTCCATGAATAATGTAATTCACTATAATTTTATGCAATTGGGTATAATTCAATTTATAAATAGTTACATAGTTAAGCCGTCCGACGCTGAATTTCAACCACTAAATTGATTGTATCTTCTGTTGCCATTTTTCAGCTAAAGCAGGAGTTTGTGTCATTTCCTGTAATTGATAATGAGCTACACGAGTTTCTGCTCAAAGATCAATTTGCTGCAGCTAAATGAAAATCAGAATCTTTAGAAAGTTAAATTGGGAAACTCATCTAAGTAATTTCTGAGGGAAACCAAAGCTCAGGTGTGGCAATGAACTATTTTTTAAAAGTATGTCATACTAGAGGGATTGTTTTCTTCATTTTTCACCAACACACACACATAACGCAACTAGACCACATTTAACTAGCACACACTTTTCACTTCAGTGTGGGCTCGGGCCAGTGAGCTACATCATTGCTTCAGTTGGATCAAACAGAGCTCAGGAGCCATTTATCTATGTACGGTACTGGCTGTGTGTCTAACCTACAGGCATTCCACTCCTTGCCACTGGGAGAAATCAATGCTGGGGTGTAAAACAAAAAGAATGCCCCCACTCTTTTAATACACCAAGGTAGAGATCTGAATAATTTATTTATTCTTCTTCAGTAGACCTCACCGTTCAGACTTTGTGTTGGATGCTCTACTGTTTTTACAGAAATGTCTCTTAGACTTCCTGTATTTGTTGCTCCCAAATAAAAACTTTAACAAGTGTAAGTAAAAGACTTTGGAAGAGTTGCTGTATACTGTAGCATACAAATCTATAATTGCCTCCCCGGGTAAACCAAACAAAGAGAAAAACATCAACCCTTACTCGTTGAGGCGCACGTTGAACGGATTTACGTTCATTTATAAATATTGCGAGCCCTCGTATTGAATCAGATCGTACACGCTTTTTAACGGGTCTCCGGAGCCACCTAACTTTGTTTTATTGTGCCCACTTCACACTATTCTTTGTCTGTCCTAAAAGAGGCATGGCGGTGCTTGCCTGAAGAAGAGCACGATTGTATAAAAACGTCAAGGAGATTTAGACGGATGAAAAATTAATGAGGTAGCAGTTATCAGTTATCAGTCTGTCTGTGTGTTTAAGCCTGGAGTCTCCCCAAACCTTCTCCAGTATCAAGAATTATTATTGTAATTTGTTTTGTGTGTGCACACTCTAAGAAAAGCGGCTGATATTACTTTTGTTTAGTAACTGCGTTTCTTTTTATGTGGTTTTTAATGCACACAAAGACACACACGCTAGTATAAGTACATATACACTCAGCTGGTGTCTTTCTATCTTTTTCCCCACCTCCTGTGACTCTGTCTAGCTGGTACTGTTTGAGTGACAGCTCCTGGTTTGTGTGTGTATGTGTGGTTACGGCCCAGAGGCCTGTGCTGGGAGACCCAAACCTGTCAGTTCTCTCTGAATTCTGAAACCTGAGATGGATGGCTAAAAGCTCTCTCTGCTCTGCTTGTCTCTCCTCATGCTGTTTCTTTTTCACTTATAACCTTTTTTTCTAAAATGACGCATTGTTGGCATTTGGACACTATTCCAAATGGAGCTAATTATGTCTTGTTACCTGTTAGGTTTCAGCATAATAAAGAGATGTAGATACATAGCTCCGTTTTTTTGAAGCCCGGTTGTGTCGAGTGGACTTTATTTTACAGCTAAATATCTCATGAACTACTAGATGTATTTTAAAGAAACTTTAAATTAGTAATCATTGGGATGTGCAACTCCATACCATTAGGATTTGATCCAATTCAAGATGGCCACCACAGCAAATTGACTTTTATCAACTTCAAATGGCTATAACAAACTTGTTTTTTAAAATATTGCAATAGTTTTGGGAGTGGGTGTGGGGAGTTCGGTGGGGGTGAGAGGTCTGTACGCATGGCGCTTGGTTCCGTTGACAGGGCGGTGCACCCTGCTTGTATAATGGTGGGGGAAACACTGGTGTGGTATTAGCTGAGAGGCCATGTGCAATCCTCCAAGGAATGACTACACCTTTATTTACTTTCTGTACTTCGTTTTTGGGAGGATTAGATTGGTGGGACTGGAAGACATGGCTGATTTGCAGCTGCCTTTTTTCAGCTAAGAAAGTATTGACCACATAAACTGTCCCATGTAAAAGAGAGGAGGTATAAAAATCCATCCATCCATCCATCCATCCATCCATCATCATCTTTACCTGCTTCTTCTTTTTTGGGTAATGGGGGTCACTGGTACCCATGTCCAGCCATCACTGTGGGGGGACACCGTGAATGTGTCTCCAGTCCATTGCAGGGACACATACAGACAAATGAGACAAACAACCATTCACTCTCTCACTCTCCTAGATACAATTTAGAGTTACCAATCAGTCTAATGTATGTTTTTGGTCTGTGGGAGGAAACCGGCGTACCCGGAGAAAACCCACGCATGCATGAAGAGAACCTACAAACTCCACCTAGAAAGATCCCCGGCCGGGATTTGAACCAGTGTATCCTTCTCACTGAGAGGCAACAGCTCTACCAGCTGAGCCACCGTGCTGCCCAGGTAAACTACCTGGTAGGTCAGGAGTTGTTTTAGATTGCTAAAACTGACCCTTGGAAGGACTTTGCTTTAGGTAGTTTAGTTGTTAGCTTGACTTCCTAGTTCCTTCATGATTATTTAAACTGAGATTGTTCATGCTGCTGTTGGACCACTCAAAGGTACTGCCGTTCAAATAATAATAATAATAATAATGAAACATTAACTACAAGCCACTAACATGTGCTTTTCATGTGTTTTAACTTTGCACAGTATTTAACACAACAAGAGTCAAACAAGGAGCATAATTCAAGTCTGTGTTCAGTAAGGACACCTGCTTCTGTTTTTCATTCTCTTGCCAACAACCTGGATTAGTCTTCCCAAAACAGGAAGGACTTTTTACAACAGATCAGATGGTCTCCGAAACCACACTGCTGCTGTGTGAGACTATAAAGAGACCCAAGTGACAACTCTGTTGCTAATATTGTCAGTCGCTGTAACTAGTGGAGCCTCACAAAGGATGGACAGAGACAGAAAAAGAGGAAGGGTGTTGATGGAAAATGGAGTTGTCGGGTCGTGTTGGTTGGACCGCCTCAGGCTCAAGATGTTAAAGGCGGTAGTAGGTCTTCAGGGGTATGTGTGTGAGCTCTCAACCAGCTAATGAGAATATTTAACATTTGCTGAGTCCACAATGTGTTGAAAGCCATTCATCACCCCACCGATTCAGTTCTTGCTTGTTGATTATGCAAGATGCATGCTTTTAGGCCCGAGGACTGGCCTTGGAAGCTGTTTAGTGTGAAGAAGCACTCCAAGATAATTGAAAGAAACTTAATTATCACCATGATTTACAAGCAACATAAATCTGGAAATACTAAATGTCTTTAATCCTCACCATTTATATCAATTTTTACATCTTGTGTGATTAGCTACTCAAATAAATTTGTCATGTATTTAGCAGTAACAGCATAAACATAGTTTCCAGTTTGTTAGATTCAAAGTTTTCTTTATCCTTTATGTATCATTTAAACTGGGAGGTTAAAAAACTACTAATCAACAGTAAAAGAATATGGCAAATAGACTACAGGCGGTCCCCAACCTACGGCGCCATTGACCTACGGCGCTCCGTACTTACAGCTCTGCCCCCAGTGACGTCATCGCGCCGTACGTTGCCTTTTTTATGCAGCATTTTATATTTTTTTCGTTTTTTTTT
>JARVGV010000192.1:10389768-10404868 GCA_031762435.1 Hypsolebias longignatus | reverse complement strand
AACGAAGTCCAGATGACATGATTCAACCTTTTTTGTTGTTATATACCTGGATGACTGAGAAAACAAACTTTATGTTTCTGACGTGTTCCAATATTACCAGCTAACTCATGCATTTTGCATGTGAGACTGTGCATTGTTTGGTGTGCACAGCTGCGTTTTTCTTCCCTGTGTGTTATTGTGTGCATTGTGACAGAGTGCAGGGAGAAAGGTGTGTCATCAGATACTCTGGTCCCTCCTGTGGTACTTCCAGCTAAGTGAAACACTAGTGGTCCTAACAAATAAGTGATGCTGAAGCTCTCCGCCGGTCTCTCATTGACAAACAGCCCTCCACACGCACACAGCCATTTTGTTGCAACCAGTCACACTATCTCGCAGTGTTTCGCACGTACTGAAGCGACACACAAATGCGCAAAGACAAATTCCCATTCACATGAGTTTGCGGCCGCCGTTGTGCACTGTGTTTTTCTAGAACACACTCTTAAGTCATACACAGTCAAGCACAGAATTGCTTTGTCACATAAATTCACACCATACTAGACTGTCTCTCACTAAGTGAGGCTCTCTTGGGGACAGAACTCACCATAATTCATGGTTACTGTATTCTTCAGAGCACAAAAAGTGGATATAAATGTCCAGTTGGGATACAAGCTCATGCAAACACATGCTGTCAACAAACGGGCTTAATCACTACTGCAAACACACGGCTCATTGTTAAGCAGGCTTGGGATCATACAAAATGTTTGTGTATTAAAGTTGTACAGAATGAAACCTTATTTTAAACCAAATAATGTATTTAACAGTTCAGAGTCATGAATAAAACATTAACGTGTCAGGTCTTTGCAGGCTGATGTTTTATGAACTTATGAACTTTATGATTCTTGTTTTGAAGCTTTGTCAGGTTCTTTAGGAGTAGGAGTTTCTAGTTGTCTTCTTTGGTCAGCAGAGTTCAATGTTGCTTCGTGGTGTTTAGAACAAGCAGAAACATGTAATCTTTATTTTAAAACTTATTTACTATCAGAACCTACATTATTTATTTACACTCTTAACAAATATGATTAGATTTAACTACATCTAAGCAGACACATTACCTGTGACTTCCAGAGTTTGTCCAGCAGTTTTTGTTGCTTTGCATTATTAAAAAATAAACAAACAAAAACAAACAAAAAAAAAAAAACACTGCAAATCCTATATACAATCGTCCTACCTTCCCTTATTGAAGAGATTAGGTTAAATACTTATGATTATACTTTCCATTTTCATCTTAATAGTTTATATTTCCTACAGTAAAGATAGTGTGATCTCCTTCATTCAAAGTCTTCAGGCTATATTTATCAAGTGCAACAGTTTTCCTCTTTTCTCATTTGAAACTAATCTCTTGATGTGACCACCTGTAAATTTGGAAGAGATTTTTCTATTTTTGCAAATAAATGAGCTTCTGCACCTGCATTGAGGGCCCTTTCAATCCCATTTAGCTTCTTCTTCTTTTTTTTTTTTTAAGATGTGCATACCAAGATTTGAAATCAGCTCCAGACGTTTTAAGTGTCTGACTGATGAGAACTCAGACAGTCAACATTAAACTTATTTTGATTATAACTGTCGAAGTCATCTAACCTCATATAAAAGAAGGTTTTGCACATCAAGAATCTTTAACCTCTAAATATGTTAAGGTTTTGAAATTAAATCTAATTGTTTTGAGACATAATGAATCGGACAACTCAAACTTAGATATGTCTTAGAATTAGGCCAGTCACAATAACAAATTTTGCTGGGCGTTTAATTGTCTCAGAAATTATTGCGATAAATGATAATGTTTGAAATTTGATAGTAATTAGTAATTATTGTACATGTACTATGTTTAGCTTTTTGTCATCCAGTGTCTTCAGTAGAAAGCGAGAGACAAAGAAACGAAAAAGCTAATAAATGAAAATGAGGCTCATGTGATGAATTGATTTATTGTTCATTGCAACAGGCCTAGTTATAAATGTAATAAAACTTTGTAACAAATAACCTGTGAAAGTTTTTGTACCATTTTTTGTTTTTGTAGGTTTTTTTTTTTTAAATTAAAAATATCTCACAGGTTTCTGTTAGTGAGCGTTCCATACTGATGTCTGTAGCTTCTCACTCACACAGGATAAGTTGTTTTGTGTTTTCCTTTTTAAATGCAACTGCACTTGTTTATTGTTTTTGCAAAGTGTCACAAGTTTTCTGACAAACTAGAAAATTGTGAAGTTCTAAGCTTTAAAACGGCGATGAGTTGTTCTGTTTATGAGTGGAACTCATGCAAATCCCTTTTTCCCTCCCCTCCCTTCTGAGGGTTGCCTTTGTTGCCCAGGTTCACATGAGATGTTTTGTTTACATGCATGAAGGTGCAAATTGGTGAGAAACTGACTAGGGAGCAGATTCAGCACTGCACCGCTGGAAAGCTGTAATCTGACACCACCTTCTTGTAGCGATGGTTTTTCCAGTTCAGTGCCCACGGCTTTCTTCACTCACTTTTGAAACCATCTTTTTTTTTTTTGTTGTTTTTTTTTTTTTTTTTGTCCAAAATATGAATATTACAGATTATATTCAAGATCAGCTGAAATAGATTGACTCACTGCGTTTTAAACCTTGTAACTCTGCTCTTTTCAGTTTCAATTTGAGACAGCTCCTTGGATGAGAAGCCAAATATTTTTAAGAAGCAAGAATATAAGTCCATTCTCCTTTTTTTTTTTAAAAAAAAACACTTGAGACCAGCTGATGTTGTTTGATTGTTTTATGTGTATAGATTAGAACGCTGATGGAGCAAAATAAGTAATAAGTTCACCATTTTTTTAGCACCTTATATTTTTATGTCACCTTTTGTTCTAACTTTATTAACAGCCACCCACAGTTTAGTGCCTGGATGATAATAATCAAGTCTAAAACTAAGGGGTGGTAAATGCTTTAAACCACCGGCGTCAAAAGTGCGGCCTGAGGGCCATTTGTGGCCCTTGGGATGATTTTGTGTGCCCACAACTGCAGTTTAAGAATGGTATAATTTTGGCCAGCAGGCTTTAATGGTCGATGCAGACTTTTCTGCAAATTAGTTGGTAATCCTTTTTTATATAATGTTCAAGTTTAACAGCAAAACGAGTGAAAACAATCTTCTCAAAATGAGTAATATTAAACAAAATACAAACTTTGGCTATAATCTTTATATTTTCACTTCATGGTACAAAGCACCAAAAAACGTTACTTATTTCTACCAGAAAGGAGACTTTTGGATAAGGATTCATAAAACTTGTCTAAATATTGCAGTTAATAAAATAATCAAGAGGGAAGTTGGACATTTTTATATGAATATAATGAGGTATCATCTACATATGAGTTGATCAACTTTATCAAACCTTCTATGAATTTATTGTAGCGATTGACAGCTGGATGATTTTTCAGAACTTCGATCAGCCTTTTGGGTCGTCCATGGACCAAAAGGCTGACAGACTTCCTTTTAAAAGGACACTTACTTAAATTATGCTTTTGTTGCTGAAAACAAACTAAAATGAACTTTCCAAACATAAGAAAACAACAAACATAGACTCAACAAAGCAAATAAATCAAATACGTTTTAATCAAAAACACAAGCTAAGTGTTTATGAGGCTTTTAATGTTTTGAATCTACAACAATTTAAAACTTTCTCCACCAAAATTAGTCAACTTTTGTTCTTTCTCCAAAATATTGTTCACATTGAGAATTAAATTCACATTTCTATGGCCCATGAGTCCTTTCATCTGGCTAGTTTTGGCCCACATATGAAAAATGTTTGGACACCCCTGCTATAAACAGTTTCAATAAATTGCATCCCTTAAAATATAAAAACAAATATGCCAGTTGTTTATAACACCACTAATGACGGTTAAAATAACTGTAGCAGGAAGGTCAACTGCAGATGATGTTTGGGCATGGTCCACCTTTATTGTCTTTAAGTTATCCTCCCATCTATTGTGTCCATAAAGGACTATCCAGCAGCACACAGAGCAAACATCACTGCAGATGAATTTTACACGTTGCTCACACGGTTGCACGAGTGCCGTGGCTTCTGTTTGGTCATTGTGAAGGAGGCAGGTGGAGCAGAGTCACGCTACAAATCCAGTAAACACATTTTAGCTGTGTCTTCAGTCGGAAGAGACTGCTCCCATCTGAGCCGGCTGACTGAGGGTTTTGGGCCACGGTTCTGACAGGAACGGACCCTGAGAGGGGGGAAACATGGTGGAGATGCGCATTTTAAGGAGGACGTTGTGGTATTTTATTTGTCTGTGTGTGAGCAGGAGTGTAAAAGAAGAGAATAAGATGCATGATCTTTACAGGTTTACTGTATGCTCGGGCTGGACGATATGGCCGAAACCTTTATCACAATATATTTCTTAATTTCGGTCAATAATGATATAATTCCAATAATTATATAAACAATATAAAAGCCTCAGAAAAACTGTACAAACTGTACAAATACATTAATGTTCACCTTTTATTTGTCAGGTTGAAACTGAAGCGGCAAGAAATGTGTCAGTGAAACTCTGTAATCATCACATTATGTATATTGAAATATTGAAAATGTGCTTAACTCATATCATTGTTATTGAATAAAAGTATATTGTGATATATTTTGATATCAAATTATTGTCCAGCCGTACTGTATACATAAAGCAGAAGTGTTCTTAAATACAGCTTCTGAGCAGCAGTATGAAGAATGTGGTCATTAGTATCTCTTGAGAAAGTGCTTTAACTCTCCTCGGCTTCTTTTAGGCTGGGTGTCTTATAAAGGAAGGAATTGATTTCCTTGTTTCTGCCTCGGAGTTGCTTCTGTGCAGCACCAATGGCCACTGTAGCATTTCATGGTTTTCAGCTCCTGCATGTGTGTTTGTGGGTGAGAGAGAGTAAGACAGAAATAAAAAGGCGGAGAGAGTGAGACTTTGGACAAAAAGGGAGAGTTTAGTTTCTCCCCAGCTCTTTAGAGTTTCCCTGGTGAGTTCACTGGCAGCTTGTTTGCTGGCGGAGAAGCAGGAGGAGCAGCAGCCGTTGGAGGTAGAGAGATTGCGATAAGCCCCGTCAGAGGCAGACAATAGATGGTATAATGCTGTTGGAATTAATGACTGGCGTCCCATCGTTTCTCATCTGATTAAGACCCGGTGACAATCTTCTTGCTACAGTCTCTAGTTGTCACCAGCTATGACTAATGAACTGTGATATCCTGGCTCTCTTTCCCCCTCCTTCTTCGCGTCTCGCTCTCTTCATGTCACGCTCTATCGATTATTGAAATACTCTCCGATCCCTCCCATTCACCCCCCACAACCCCCAGCTCCTTTCATTAGCTCGTCTGCCGATGCTCCCCTCCTCGTGCTGTCCTTTATCTTGTACCATTCATTTGGCTAATTTGATATTTGGAGTTGATAGAGCTCTGAATAGAGGCCCATGTTTTCACACACATTTATCTCCATCTCCCATTCTCTCGTTTTTTTCCTACCCCCGCACTCTTTTCCCTTCCTCTCTCTTTTTTTTTTAGAGTCACCATAATGAAATCATGCTCCAGCCCTTCATCTGTATTAGCTGCATTTGCGGGTCTAAGAGAGACTAACAGCCTTCTAATTCTCTGTCTCTGATTTGTTAAACTGACAGGCATTTGCATAATTTAGCCGCCCGCCTTCTCAAAGGTTGCCAGCAGACGCTCCTGACATTGAATGGATTTGAATGTTGTCAACATAATGGTGTGTTTGATCAGATTTGAGTATTTGTTTGGAGATAAGGATGAGAGTTACAGAAATATGCCACCGAATTGCCATCGATTTCAAAGAGCTGATCCCTTACACGGAAAGTTAAATGTTTTATTTTGTCTCGTGACACGTTAACCTAATTCTTTTGATACGTCTTTCCCTCTCCTCTTTGATATGGCTCACCTTCAAGCTTCCGGTATTCACATTCTTTCCCCCACTAAAGTGTGCTCGTATTAAATGCAGAAGGTTTTTTTTTTTTTTTGTGATGCTGACAGATATGAGCAGTGGCTTCTCTTTTCACCATTTTCCTTTGAGCTGCAGTGTTTCATGGCTCTCAGCACTTTGAGGGAATATTGCACCCATGCACCAGCCACACGAGCGTGCAAAAAAGACAGACTGGCACTGTTACACACACATACACACACATCCATCCCTCACAGTGTGCATACAGGTGTTCCATTAACCTTGCAAGCTGACAGTAGCTTCATTATGTGGCATGATTAGCTTTCAACTAGACTGTTGCTTTGCAGGCGCACACACTTACCAAGCATCTTTTTTTTTTCTCATTTGCCCCCACTATCAGAGGGCACCCACTGTGTGTAGTCATGCTTTTCACCACAGATAAGTGGCTGTTTGGGGGAGTGAGAAGTTGTGCCCCAAACCCACCTCCCCTCCTTGCTCTAGTCATTAATAAAGAGATGCAACACCTTTGAAAAGGAGGCAATGGGAGCATCAAGTAGAGGAGGACCAGGAGGGGTTTGGTATTGTGGTTTGGCGTTTTAGCAGCCCCCCCTCCCTTCTTTCTTAATGGTGCTCTGGTCTCACTGGGATTATCCAGCTGTCATGCTGCGTCACGGTCGGTAAACTGCAACGAGTGGGGACAGAGGTTGTAAGGTGGTGTCAGGAAAAGGAGGGACATGTTCTCTAAATGCCTGGAGGTATTCAACCTTTATCAACTGAAGGAGCCTGAGGGGGGTGCGTGAGGTGGCAGCCCGCTCATCTCAATGCTCCATGCTCCAACTGAGAATCAATGAGGCATGGATACAAAATTTATATCAGCTGCTTGGTTAAAGGAGTTCAGACCTAGGGATATGAAGTTATCTCCTTACAGGACAATTAAAAAGGTCTCCAATGATAATCCTTATCCTGATGTCTTATAGACTGTCTTCTGCTGTCCCTTTTATAAAAACTGTCAGTAGACAATGTATAAATCTGCACTCCCTCTGGAGAGCGGTTTGGCATTTTTGTTTTAGTGATGTCCTCTGCTTTTACAATACCTGTAAATTATTGCTCTGCTGCTAAACCTCCCCTTTCCGACTCCCCTCTCTTTTTCTTCTCTGTCTCATCCTTCTTTGTTTCCTTTACTTTTCCTCATTTATGGCTCCCACACAAATCACACATCGGTGTGCCGGCAGCCTTAACATTTAGCTCCTCAGTATACAGCCACAGGAGCAGCAGGTCAGCAGGTGTATCTTTCATGCATTAATATCTTTCTCTGTGCTGTTGCTGTATTAGCTCTGCATAGTCACAGTCCATCCATAGTCTATGAATACCTAGTAGTGGCTGATATTTTCTTTGTGTGTGTGTGTTGTACACAACCATGCTCCATCCCCCTCCATTTCTGGCTCATCTGCTTTTTTACTACTCCAAGAGCTTGGAGCTGACCCTTGCAGCATATCAAATTCTACAGTTCACATATTTTTCCCTTCTTCTTTTTCTCTTTTTCTTTCACTGACACTGCTGAGTGCGGAAAATATCATCCACATATTTATTCCTTTCAGAGTGCAAGTTTCTTCTGAATTTTTCCTCCCTACAATCATAGCAGTGTTGCTTGCACCTGAGGTTAAAAGGCCACAGAAACTGTCCCTGTTTGCTTTGCATGTGTTCCATTAGCATAAATCCACTATTCTATGTGGAAAGCGTAGTTAATACCAGGCGAGTAGCTCGGCTTGTTTTATTTATGAACACCTTGCCCAAGGAGATATCCATTACCAGTGGTTACAGTTGGCCCAGTGTAGGAACCAATGGGGGGGAGTGTTATTCAGAATTCACCACTTTTTACCATGTTCCCATCTGATTTAAGCACACTTCTTAATAAGGGAGCTCAAGGGTGTTGTGGATTACTCACCAGCTCATATTTCAGCATTGGAGAATTCAAAAGCATGGATCAAACAGTCCATGACTTGAACTGAATGAGGAAGCATCTTAATAGGACAATGCTTCCAAGGAAGCGTTGATGGATCTTGTG
Source organism: Hypsolebias longignatus (assembly GCA_031762435.1). Classification (NCBI taxonomy): domain Eukaryota; kingdom Metazoa; phylum Chordata; class Actinopteri; order Cyprinodontiformes; family Rivulidae; genus Hypsolebias; species Hypsolebias longignatus. Next base: position 10,396,893 of record JARVGV010000192.1, on the reverse strand, counting down.
CAGTCCATGACCATGGTGCCACTCGCATGAATCACTGTTTACCATTTCAGGTTGGTAAAACCACAAGCAGAATGGTTAGCTTTCAGTATGTCATGTTTCACAAGCTGAAACGCAACACAGATCATTAGGCTCACATGCCATTACGATGTGAAATGTGAAATTTGAGCAAAATCAAAAAAGGCTTTTAAAAGAGTAGAGTGGAACGAAAAACATGACCTCCATCTGTGTCAGTGGTAATGCACAGGTTTTTATGGCCAGCTAATTAAGATTAAATTGAGTGTGCTGATTTTAGCAGGATTTCTACTGCATGTGATGTGGCTTGTCAGTAGACTTGTCACAGGAGCAGAATGTGGGAACAAAGAGATGACAGTAGCTCTATTCACTAAGCATGTGAAAGTGTGCAAAAAAAGCTAGTGGACATATTCTGACACTAAAGACGTGTCACTTTACATGTGGGGAACTTTCTCAACTCAGAACAGGAGATTTGGAATCCCAAGCTTTAAACAGCATGAGATGCTTCATTTATGCAGTTAAATTTACATGCAGCTTAATCTCACTCCTCTCCTACTGGAGAGTTGTTATGGTCTTTTTATCTGGCTCAAAAGAGAGATGCTTTGGTCACATGCATGAGTCTGTGAATTAAAGTGAAAATGACTGCGTATCAGGCCTAATGCTCCACGGATGGTTTTAAAAAGCGAAAAGCTGTGACTCCCGTCCTCTGTTTAAAGTATTCATTTCTTGTTTTATATAAATGGCTTTCTTCACCTTTCCCTCTCAAGTAAACACAACTTCAGCTTCAGAATATGTCCAATTGTTTTGTTTTTAATTTTTTGTGTAATTTGCTATCTCCTAGATGACCACAAATCTACACCAGCACATGTGAAAGAAGTGACATCTCATGAGCTACATTGCCTGGCCCAAAATAAGTTGCCACCAAAAAACATCACACACTAATATTTTGTTGGACCACGTTTAGCTTTGATTACGGCATGCCTTCGCTGTGGCATTGTTTCAGTAAGCTTCTGCAATGTCACAACATCTATTTCCATCTAGTGTTGCATTAATTTTTCACCAAGATCTTGCATTGATGATGGCAGATTCTGACCACTGCACAAAGCCTTCTCCAACACGCCCCAAATATTCTCAGTGGGGTTAATCTCTAGATGTTTTCTCTGCTTGATGCATGCCAATGATCTGACCCTTCTCAAACAGACTGACATATTTTCCATGACCACGTAATGTGTCTTTCAACACGGTTGTTTAAGAAATGAGAAGCAACTCTTTGCACCAGTTGGAGTTAAATAACTTGTTGCCAACTGAAAGATAATTGCCCATGCAGTAATCATCCAATAGGAGGTTCATACCTATTTGCTTAGTTAAATCCAGGTGGCAACATTTTTTTGGCCAGGCAGTGTATATTCAGATACCAAATCCCATTGTCTCACTTTTACAGTAAAGTCATCCTGAACCTGATCAATGTATATGACAGATTTTATTTTAGTGTGCTTGTATGGTGCCAAAATATCATATCAGTCACAAACAACATAGTAGGTGGATCACTAGTGTTTTTTTAACTAAAAAATGTAATCTGATCATTATCTTAATCCTAGTTACACATTCTTATGCTGTTGTATTTATTCATACCCATCTACTCACCACAGACTCATGTTCATTACATAAATAAATGAAAGTTGTATTTTATGCAGGATGCAAATCTCCCACTGCTTTGTATTTCAGATTTTATTTATTAACTAATTATTTATATAATTGCCCACAATTTATGATGGCAGGTAAAATTAAAGTGAAAATTGGTAAACAGTATGATGTAACAGCTTGGCCAATCAGTTTCAGCAGCAACAAGTTAAAGGAATTGTTTTTTGAGGGCCAAAACTTATCAGTCTCTTGCATCTTTCTGAAGCAATTTTGTCCATTTCTTTTTACAAACTTGCTTCAGTTCATTGAAGTATGCAAAGATTCTCTCTGCACAACTTCCTAAGGTCCTGCTACAGTGTTTCAGTCCAGCTGAGGTCTGAACTTTGACTTGGCTATTGTTACACAAGTATTATCATTTTCACCGTTTAGTTTGACATTTGCTGACGCTCTTGAGATCATTTTCATATAGCAAATAAACATTTTTACCTAAGCTTCAGCTGTGGGACAGATGGCTTCATGCTCGACTCTGGAATATTTTGCTACACAGACATATTACGGTAGACTAAATAACTGCAATATATCCTGTGGCTGGAAAATGAGCCCTAATCATCAATGCTCCATCTTTACCTAGGGGTTATCTGTCCAAAAAACAGAAGTGTATAGACCTAAGCAGTTATTTATAGCGAAAATACTTTTTCTGGGTACCGTAATCTAACCATACCTGTTCAGTCTTTTCTCGTTGTAGAACTTACCATACTGGGCCTGTAGTCTCTGACACGTGGTTCTTGGATTTATTGCAAATTCTTTCAGCAATATATGTTTTGACCTTGTATTGAACTTGATGGGAGATTGACTCTTGGGAAGATTGGCAAACCTCTTTCAAACCTTCAACTTGTCGATTGTCTTTTTACAGGAAAATGGAGGAATCCACCTTGTTTTGGAGAGAGCTTAGCCCCGTACTACAATTCACAGCAACTCCTGCTCATCTGAGCTCTGTCTTTCCTCTGTGGTATCCACTTGACACTCACCGGAGTGCCTTAAATGATCAAATATCCCAATTTTCTTCAATTATAGAGGGGCTCACAACTGCAGACGATCAGATATTCATGTGACTGAAGGTAACTGGGCATTTCTTTTGACTCTTGACGATGTTTCACTTTTCATCAATGGCGCTAAGAGTAATGGCATTTTGTAATTGATGAGAAGTTCATTCATCTGAGAATACTTTTACTTAATTTAAATATAAACCAGATCTAGGTTCCAGGAAATGAAAGCTTAACCCCTCAACAGCTTCCAATGAGGCTCTGTGTTCAAGTGTAAATCAAGTTAGGGGGTTAAAATGTATTGTGCCTGAACTTGTAATTTACAATTGTTGTGCAATGAGTATAACAATCTCCATTTATCACAACTGAAGGAATCTGCAGCATTAATTACCATGTACCGTAGTTGGGAAACTAACAATGTCGGTCTTCATTTAAAATTTCCATTTAATCAGTCAGCTCTGTGTGAACAGTACGGACTGCATTTATCTCGAGGGGGCTATCCTCCACTCTACCTGTCACAATTCAAATGAAGTGTGCTTTTGTTTTGATTATGATTTCACAAGTCATTTTAGCCACTGGATTGTGACGGGCATCTGCTGCAAGCTGCTTCTATTCCTTGTGAAGTGTTAAACCTTCCTCTCATGCACCACGTGTATTAATTAGCTGCATAACAGTTTGTCCTAAATATATTTGGTTCAGTATAAAATGTCTTCAGTTTGGTATGCTCTTTGTTCCAAGCAATTATTGTCACAGCTTTGACTTTTGTTTCTAGCTTCATGTAGTAATATCTACATTCCAGTAATGGCCGTTCAGGGAGGTCATAAAGAGGGTTTTTAGGTCTGCAAATGTGTAAAGCAGTTTAATCATTTTTAATCTTTTTTTGTCCCAAGAGGGCTGTGTGTTGTTGTTGTCTTTGGTGTATGGGTTTTTAGGCAGTACACTTTATGTGTAGTCAGATAAGCAAACACAGAGACAAATGCTGCCAGTAAATTTATTTTTAAATAACCCTATTTTTCTTTCATTGTCCAGAACTAGTTTTGGTATGCTGTTAATGTACCAACTGTCTGTTTTTTTTTTCTATAGGATCTTATATCCACAGGCACTGAGATGCCCTTAAAGAATGCTTTCTGTTTATTAATAACTTGTATTTTTCCAACAGACAATTAATAAAATTAATTTGGAATTGAACTCAGAAATTAATGATTGTGTTGGACAAAAAGTAAATTACCTCAACTGTTAGCTTCATAGCATTGACTAAAGCCCGAATGTTATGGAAATTTTGGCTATCGCCAATACCGACATTGGGAGGGGAAGGCAACCACAGATAACCGATTTAATAGCTGATATTTTTTAGCTTTGTCCACCCCCAATAATCTAAGAAAACAGCAAGTGGAGTGGGGCTTGTTTTAGTGCAGCTGTCAGCTACCATGAAGCTAAGCAAATCAGATTCATGCTATACCTAGTCCCACACTAGGTTTACAAGTGGTGCACTGGTCATAAAAACAGTCTTCCTAATGTGCATTCTCATTTTCCATCCTCCACTATTCACCATAAAGTTATCATGTGTGTTACAAAAATATAAGTTAAACAAAGAAACGCCCTTCCCTGTTCATTGTTTGAATAGTCAGTCACATATCATGAAGGCCTAATTAGTATTGCCTGCAGCTGGTTTTTTTTTTTCTTTGCAGAAAAGTCAGGATTTCAGACAAAAAATGCATTTAATTGAGGATGACAAAGATAACATTACTAACACATAATATTTACTTCTACGTTAGATTAATTGTTTACAGATCAGTTAAAATAAACTTATTGTGCTCTGTTCAGCAAAATACGCTACACAGTATTGCTTCCTGCTTTGGCTGTGCTAAAAGTGAAAGTGAAACTTAAGTGAATAGCAATGACTTGAAAGTACAGTAGTTTTCGTGCATCCTCTGCTGGATACATTGTGCAATTATGGCTGGTTCCCAGCACATTAGGAACAAAAATTAGAAGTATTTATATCGGTGCATAATGGGACAATTATCACCCATACCTATAGGCCCCCAAACGTCTATATCGGCCCAAATTATCAGCCCTACCGATACAGTATATCGGTCGGGCTCTAGCATTCATACTGAATACTTAACGTCATAGTACTTAGTTGCTTATTTACATGTAACTTACATATACTAATCACATTTGCTGATATGTACGTGTTATATAAATTAAACCATAATATTGCAAAATTTTGCATTAACGTTGTTTATAACAATACAGTAAAATAAAACGATTTTTTTTCTGGGATTACAGTGGGTAAGTTTCATCACACGTTAGTGAAAACAAAGATATTTTCCCAGCCTTTTTTAATGTGCAACTGTGCATTATGACAGTTATTCTCGTACTATAGAGGCCCTCTAAAAGCAACCTTATACTGCAACAGGAAAGATGTCCTCGAGCTGAACACAAACATTCAGGGATTCTTGGTTATATTTGGTATAAATGTAACCTCTGAACACAGATGGCTTTATAATTACTCAAGTAACTCTTGAGGAATCTGAACAATACCTCACATTTTCATAACAAATACTGTATTTACAGAGAACTAAACTACTCGGTGATGAATAGACTTAGTATTTTATTCAGTCTGTTAAAGACCACATACTGTATACAGCTGTTTATATGAAACCCCGAGCCTTGCCTTTATTGCCTCATGTTTTTTCTTCAAATAGTAAAACAAGTTATATGTTTTTACTTTTATTTTATTTTAGCAGTAACTGTATTCTTGTACATCAGATGTAGATGCTTTGTGGGAAGTATATTCTCTTGCTTTTATAGCTGAAGCACTTTCATATTATGGAGGTTAACGCTCTACTTAAGTGGTTCCATTTTTTAATCAATACTCCAAGCTAGGGACTTGATATGACAACATACGATATTTAAGTCTCAACAATGAAACAACCTTGTTGTGTTTGTATCTCGGTTAAGGTGGGTGCATCACTGTCCTGAGTGAGGCATCCAGCGTATACCAGCTGATACGTTGCAAACCCAGCTTTCAGTGAGCTGCTTCATGTGTCAGCATGTAAACAAGCTGTATTGTCATACATCATTGATAGCAAAAGACAGTATTATGCACAATATGACCGTATTATTCTGGATGATAGTACATAGCCCAAACATCATTTCTGTTCCAAAAACTGAAGCTTTTACATTGGTAACATTTGTACTGATATTACTATATGTAACTGACTATCAATTCATTACTGCAACTACTGTAAAGTTTACTGTAACACTACTGAAACCAGTATACAGTTTATTTCTAGCATACTACATATGCCAAAGCTACGTGGAAAAAATTGGCTTAGTTGTAAAATTAAAACTTAAATCTCTAGTTTCTTTCAGATGAGTACCGGTATTTCTATTGAAAGCCTCACTAAAGCTGACCTTATCACCTGCTGCCAAAAGACAAAAACCTGGTGAAATTCTTTTTGCCCATGTCTGTGTGTGGTAAGTTTGTCTGTTAGTACAATATCCCATAAGCCAATGGACAAATTTGAATGAAACTTTCATAAAGTAGGGTAATCATTGGATGTATTTCTGCAACTGATTAACTTCTGAAGTCACCCTAATTCAAGATGGCTGCCACAGCCAACTGAATTTAAAAAACACAAAACTAGTTATAACAATACAGTATTTTTTACAGATGATAACTCTAAGTTTTAATGTGGCTGTAGCTGTTTGATTCCCAACGCATATTTTGAGTGTTAACATATTGCACAAGATCTTGGTTTAAAAATTTGCTGTAAACTATTTGGAGTAAACTTTGCCTGTTTGTTAGCAAAATATCTCCTGAACCTCTAAATTTTAATGAAATGTTTAGTTAAAAAGCATTGCCTCAGCAGCTACAATTAATAAACTTTTGGAACAAACTTAATTTAAGGTGGCCACCACAGCCAACAAACTTTCAAAAACAAAATTTTCTGTAATTTGTTCAGTTTTACATACATTGCACAAAGGTTTGGTGTCATTGAAGCCTACAGTCATTACGAAACATAAGTACAGGTAGTCCTCGACTTACGAACCAGTTCCATTCCTACGCACCGTTCGTAACCCGATTTTAACGCAAGTCGGAGCTCATCCCACGTGGCGGCCTTAAGTCCGGATTTTTGCCGTAAGTCGGAAAATGCATGGTAAACAGCGTTTTAAACACGTTTTTTTCAACGTAACACAACACCAGCGTACATTCTGTACCTTAAACAGTACAGTACTGTATTTCCAAGCAGTTAGCTAACACAGTACCCTCAAAAAACACATAGAATACTGCACAGTTGTCAGGATTTCTCGGAGGACAGGATTAAACCCAGTGGTGCAGACAGACTCTCAGAGGCCAAGAATTTATATATAAAAATGAACACTTTAATAATCATCAAAATAAACAGCTGACGAGGCAGCA
>JARVGV010000192.1:10372320-10384615 GCA_031762435.1 Hypsolebias longignatus | reverse complement strand
CTGCACTCAGACGTGTCCATCCCCCAGTCAAAAAAATCATAGATGAGATGAGCACCCTGCCATGGCAAGTTAACTCGGGGAAACACTGCTCTATATATTTTTTTGACGCTCCACAGTTAGTTTTTTTTTTTTTTTTGTTCTGAAAGGGACTCTCGCTCCTCCATCTTGGTTTTCATATGCTAGTAGAGTGCTGTCTGGGTGAACCTGGATCCAAGCACAGGCTGAAGCCCAAAGAATGGGGTCTGTGCTCATTAGCTGCAGTCCAAGACTAGAGTCTGAGTCACTGGACTCTGGAGCTCATAAATAAATATGTATCATTTGTAAGTGATAAAATATTAGTTTGCACTGGTTTTTGGTGAAGTGGACAGCTGTGTACTTAATTTTTGCAACCATGCAAAATATCACATGCATTTCTTTTTTGGGACTCTCCTGAACACGTCCAACAATTGTCCTTCAGGAGGTTGTACACATCCATACACTAAAAATAAGCTGACAAACACAGCTGCTTTGTCTAAGCACAGCTCCACCGAGCTGCTATTGTTGCTGATTATTACTCTTAAATCGATGATGATCTTTATATGATATTTCAGGAGACCTTCAACACAGTTTGACTTATCGAACAGTTCTTCCTGTGAGACCGTTGGTATTGTTGCTTAATGGCTTTAATGATTAACGGCTCATTACCTGCCCATTGACAAATCACTTAATAGTTCTGTCTCTCGTCACATTTCTATAGATAAAGTGGAGCTCATCAGTCACCTGCTCACTCTGCTGTTTTTCTCTGTCAGTATCCTTTGCTTTCCTTCTCTTTGTCAATGTTTGGATCCCTTGTGGACAAAGTAATTGTTAATAAATAACATTTCAGTCTGAGGACATAACCAACATATGTGCATCACTGGGCAGAGTGATGACATTTTATTATTATTACTGTATTTTGTATGTACCATTGGCAAAATATCTCATGCATCGATGGACGAACATTAATAGGACTTTCAGAAAGTAATCATTGGATTAACATCTACAATTAATAACCTTATAGAGGCAATCTGAATCAAGATGGCTGCCACAGCAAAGCAATGTTGACAAGCATAAAATAGCTGCTGTATAACCCTTCCAATTTCACAAATAATTTGATCTCAAGTTTGGTGTGAAAGTAGATGAGACTTCCCATCCCATAAGAATTGCTTTTTTAAACTTCAAAATTACCTATTAGAGTCAACAGTATCTGTATGTTAGCAAAATATCTCATGAATCACTGAACAGATTTCAATGAAACCTTTAGGGAGTAATCATAGGATACACTCAAACAGACCTTAAAAACACATGAATGCCTACAGTTTTGCCAAGTTTACAAGTACAGTATGTATTTAAGTTAAATATGATGCAAGTGTGATAGTAATGTAGTTCAGATCATCCCTGATACATCCTTTTATGTCATTGCCAACAACAAAGTTGTTTACTGTCGAGCTAGAACAGTTGTTAAGGTTTTCCAGCTTTTGCAATCTGCTTTTGACATCATCAAGTCAGATTTGTTCCATTTGAAACTGGTGCTAAACGCTGATAAAACCAGAGGGATGTTGTTTTCAAACAGGAAGTCAGTCCCAGCAGTTCTTCCTTCTATTTTATCTTTGAACGGTGTCCGTATTGAGTTTGTCGACTCTTACTTGGGTATCTTGGTTGATTCACATCTCCCTTTTAAGCTTCATGTAGAAAACTTAAGGAAACTGAAAGTTAAATTGGGTTTATTTTTCAGAAATAGATCCTGTCTAACTCAGAATGCTAAGAAACACCTTGTAACTGTGACTTTCCTTCTCTCATTGACTACGGTGACAATAAAGCGCCAAGCTCCCTGCAGATGCTAAATGCTGTCTATCACGGTGTACTAAGATTTGTGATTATCATACCCACCACTGCACCCTGTATTCACTGGTTAACTGGACATCATTAACTTCCTGCAGACTCTCTCACTGGTACATTTTCATCTTTTAATCACTTCTTGGTCCTCCTACGTGTTACTGCGTGAGTGCAGCTACAGCGTGCGCTCTCAGGACATGATTACCTGCAGTGTAATACCTCAATACGGACTGAATCTGGCAAAAGGGCCTTCTCCTACTCCACACCTGTTTCCTGGAATATCTTGCAAAAAGATCTGAAGTTGTCAACCTTGACGTCTCTTAGGGATTTTAAACAATTGTTAAGTTCATGGCAAAAATAATTTCAGACATGTTCCTGATTTTAGTATTTTACCTCGTTTTATAATGTAGCTTGTTTTTTGTTTTGTTTTATATCACTTATTTTACTTACTTTCCATTTTAATGCTTTTATATGATTGTCTATTGTCTGCATCTCATCTGTGTTTGTTTCAAACAGGTCTTTCTTGAAAAAGAGTCCTCGTGACTCAATGAGACTAACCTGTAGAAATAAAGGTTGCATCATGAAGCTACAATTTATTGTGGTTGTACCTGAGCATCATACCCAACAGATACTTTGAGTACATTACATAATGTTGTCATTTCTTAACACAAGACAATCTCAATTTAATAGCCGTGCATGTATGAAAGGCGTTGAGCGATAAGCTCCCCTTCAAAGAAAGCTAGACTTTTAATTATTTTGTGCTTACTGCAAAACTGTTTTTTATTAATGCCTTCATTTAGGCCGTTTGTATTTGTTCATTCCACCTGCCCTGGGCTGTCTCTTAGGCCATTAATCTGTACCGCTCCAACCGCTCCTCTGGGCCAGACCATGCTGTGGCGCCAGTCACCGTGCACTCTGAAAGGCCACTGTGCTCATACAGAGATGAAACGATGGACAGTGACAGAGAATGGCTTTTAGAGGAAGCACCCAGAGACATGAATTAGGTGGAGACAGAGAGGCACACAGAGAAATGAAAGTACCGTCGCTGCTTCCTCACTTTTCATGTCACCTAAAACAAAAGTGAAGAAATCATGAATGTGAGATGATGTTAGCCTGAACTAGTGCAGTCGGGATATCATGATGTCTGCCCTTTTGGAAAAGGTTGAGATTTCAGGAGATTAATATGCTGTTGGATCACACAGGGGGATTTTTGGCTCGACTGGAGCCTGCCTGGACAGGCGGCAGCCATCACTGGTGACGGGGGGAACCAACCAGATGGTTTTGGCTCCATTAAAGAGCCCTGGTTGCATATCTGTATGTATTTGAGTTTTATTAAATGCTTGTTTGACCTAAATTAAAATGCATTATTTATTTTGTGTCTGCATTAATACAGACATGTTTGGTCACAATTTGAAAGAACAATTAAAACAATGCAACAAACCTTTCCACAGTAAGACCTCTGGCAGAAGTATCTTATTTCCCACAAATTTGCAGCAATACAAATTCACTATTCTACTATGATGTTGAATTTTCCACATTATTTTCACTACAAACTTTTTAAAATGCCATATTTTCTGGCGTATGAGTCGTTCCGGAATATAAATCGCACTAGTCAAAAAAAGCATCATGAAGAGGAAAAAAAAAATACTTCGGTATATAAGTTGCATTTATTATGCATCACTGCTGACCCGTTGTGTTTATTATGCATTTATTTCATGGGCAAAATAAAAATGAAAAAAGTATATGTCGCTTCGGCATATAAGTCGCAGGACTGACAAATCTACGCAAAAAACGGCGACTTATACACCAGAATATACGGTAGTGCTCATATGAACCACATATGGCCACAGCCCACTTTGGTCTTGTCCCCCATTGGATTAGCCCTTAGCTCATCATTCCAGTTGTATTAAACGTTATTTCTCCATACATGACATGAGTTATCTAAAGCAGGTGTGCTAGTATTTGTTCTTAACCTTTCAACATAACTATTTAAATTATTGTTTTTAATGGAGACAAAGGCTCAAAACATTTCAGTCCCCTGCTTTTTTAAAACATCTTTTTGTGAAGATTTCAGAATCTGATCAATGATCAGAAACTGTGATGTTTAATGCTGTATTGTTAATGTTGTCATCATCCTTAGTTTGTAGCCAGGTCTCTCTTGTAAATGAGTCCTCGCGGCTCAATGAGATTAACCTGCCTAAATAAAGGTTGAATGAAAATTAATGAGGAAATTTAAAAAAAAGTTAAATCCCAATTGCTGTCTTTAAATTTGTACTCTCATGGTGACTTCTCTGAATAGAAACTGTCTGATGTTGACTTTTCTTCTTCGTCGACAGTTCAGCTGACTCTTAGAAGTTAAACCAAAGGTTTAAAGATTTAATACACTGTATTGTTGTTTAGTGTATACCTTAGATCCTTGTTTCTCTTTTTATGCTTTATAATTTTTCCCATTTTTTGGGTTTAACTGAGGCTATGTGTACACAATTTCATTCCACCTCATATACACGTATGTGATGTGAATGACAAAGAACCTTGAAATTTCTGAATGTAGTTCATGTTGTTAGCTGTTCTAGTCGTCCCTCATTTAGATGGCCTGTGCTTCTGTCTCTGTAAAACAGTGAATTATGACTGGTCTTTGGCTTGGCACAGGTTGATGGACCCAGTTTATACCACTATGGGATGTTATAGAGCCATTAATCTTGTTGATTTTCTACTTCTACTGACACTTACTGCTTTCCTTTTCTACTCTACTTTGAGACTAGAAGGCTGGATGTTCTAAGAATGGACATGGTGGTTTTACAAGAAATAATCCCCCTCTCATTTCCACAAAAATCTATTCTTACCAAAAACATCTTAATAAAAATGATAACTTGTTTATCTTGGGGTGCTCTTGCCTAGTTTTGCAGTATCTTTCTCACACTTTATGTTGCCTCCAGATAGAAAGTTTTAACTCTGCAGATCTTTGCCGTGGGCAGAGTTCCAGTTGCTGACCCAAAACTCAGCACGACACCTTTTTCTGTTTTATTTCACCATCACAGTTTCTACCTTCCTTGCTCTCTTTTAATTCCCTTAGATTTTTTTCCAGTCTCCCATTGCTGGTGTCTCTTTTTGATCTTTTGATCTCTTCTCCTTGGCCGAAGTCTCTAAGCTGGTGGTGTTGAAAGAGACGGATGCCCGCTGTCCTCGGTAATCTCCGTTGCAGCCATTTGGATAATTAAGTCACTATTCTTTCGCTTGTCTTGTGTCCCGCTCTCAAAGCTAAGCCTCACACATGTATGGTGGCCACATGTGTATTACAGTAATGCATTAGCTTATAGGCTGTGGAAGGTTTAATTTAGACCCGTGCGTGGAGCAACGTGTGCCATCAGCTTCAAGAGATGTTTAGTTTTTTTAAGAGAAATTTGTAAGAAGATTTAGTGAGGAGGAAAAGGCAACAGTTGACACGACCCACAGACAGTACACACAATCTTACATCTATACTTGCACATAAACACGGCAGGGAAAATACAGTACGGTGTTATTTGCACCTAGATATGTGCATCTCTGTGCACCCAAAAAGCGTCTGTGTGTGTTGTATTCTCACCGCCCTTCCTTCCCCTTCCCCCTTGCGGAATATTGGCGTCATGTGCTTGTTGTGCGAGGCTTTTTTTTTTCATTATCATGCTGCTAACCTTCAGCCATAGATTAAGAGCATGTTAGGAATTTTTTTGTTTGTTTCCAAACCCTATGTGTCATTTTTCACCACTTTATATTGTCTGTCCAAACAGTTCTCACTTGTAAATATTTGAGGCTTAATGCGATTTATGTTCAAATAAAGGTCAGATGAAAAAAGTTGGCAAAAATGCTGGATGGGGAAAGTGTGCGCTCCTGCCTCTGGGTTGCTCTGTAGCGTCATGTCCTGACGTCGTGGTAATGTGGTGTTTTGTTGAAAGTCTGTGTTTTAATTAACAGAACTGTATCGTTCAGTGGTGGAAGCTGTGGTGCCCCTCTGATCCTCGGGCTAATGATGTTCCAAACACTTGTAGCGTGTTTTCAACACTTCATAACGTGGTGGCCATTCCTGTCTGCATGGTTGCTGGTGAAAACTCACATTTTTTTGGCAGGAAAATGGCTGCCGGTCATGTGAAAACAAGATAGAAATAGAAATGGACTGTGTGCAGTCAATTCTCAGTAAACAAGCAGCTTGGGAAGCCTTGCATCATGGTGGATCTCCGATACAAAGCACATGCAGTCACACACAACTGCCTGCTTCTCCTTCCAGAAAGTTTTACCCATTAATGCTTTTCTAAAAGAATTGTGCTGATGCACCTTCAGTGGGAAATTTTCTGTCAGCAGTGTGGGTTTATGCAATTTTCTTTACAAAAGGAAATAATACTCCTTAGCCTTGGCCATTTTTATTTGTCCTCTTGCTGCCTGTGTAATACACATGACGTGAAATTCTAATATAAAATGCATGGCCTTTGCTTGCGTGCTCTATAAAAGGAGGAGGTGATCAGGAAGCGTCTGTCTTGGGCAAAATGAGGCAGTCTGTGTATGTTCCCCTGCAGTGTTTGATCCATCAAGGTGTCAGATTAATGTACAAAGTGCTATCTCACGCTGTGATCTCCGAACCTGTGGGGAAGTCCTAACAGGCAGATGAGATAAGGAACTGTGAGGTGCTGGGTTCTAGTAATCATCCTCTGTGATTGCTCCACAGTTCAGGTTTGTTTGTGTGTCCCAGCTGTACTGTAGCTCTAGCTCTTTAAAGTCAAACCAAACTAAACGCCTTTAATCTGCTATAAAACGAGCTATTTTTGGCTCCAGCGGTGCCCAAGCCGGTGACATCCGTTCTGAGAGGCCCTGCGTTTATACAATTCGCCGCAGATTCTGTGGCATCTTCAGTTTCCGCTCAGACCGCTAATTAGGTGTGCAAATAGTAGCAAAGCACTAATTCTCCCCTCAAACCACTGGGATTAATTCAACCTGTTAATGCGAGGAATCAATCCCAACAAAAGGCTTGTGGCTTTCCAGGCTAGCAGGTAGCTGCATCTTTGAGCCCGAAGATGTTCTTTCCTCTTCTTCATAGTGCCAGCTCGTGAGATATTGTATTCCTGTGTTTGCTTTTCGTGTAGCTTCTGCTTTGTTCTGATGTTCAAGAGCAAAAGCTAAAAATAACCCAGGGTTTCTGACTGTTCACTCTGCTGTATCACTCAGCTCCTCAACATAAAAATACTAGAAATAATATTTTTTCATTTGCGGTTAAATATTTACAGACATTCATCATAATGAGTCATAATGGTGTTGGTGGTGGTCACAGATGTCGTAATATGATTGAGCTTTAATGTTTTAAAACAAGAATTGGGTTAAAAAAAAGATTTCTTCTGATATACAGCCAAATTACACATACCAGGCTCAGATATGCTTACATTCCTACTACTATTTTATTAAAGTACCGAAGCACATTGCAACTTCACCACACGCCTTTGGTTGCTGATATTATCACCTCCATGCTTGACAGTTGTACAATGTTCCTACAATGGTGGGAAGCATTATGTTGAGTCCTTCAAACATGCTTTTCATCATTCTGACTAAATAGCTCCATGTCTCGTCTGACCATAAAACTTTTCTGCAGAAGGTTTTTGGTTTGCCCTCCAAGCTTCAAGGGGTTGCATTTGGGGCTTTTTTCTTGGTCAGCACCCTCTCATTTGATATAAAACTAGCTTCACTGTGGACAGAAACATAGTTTCAGAAGTTTTCAGTTCTTGGCAAGCTTGAACTTTTGTGATATTTGAGTACCGTATTCTCCGCCGTACAAGTCGCACGGCCATATAAATTGCATCGGCCCAAATTATGTCTAATAAAGTGGAAAAAATATAAATACATTGCTTCACCGTATAATTCATCTACTCTGCATCACCGTTAACGTGTCGCGTTTGTTACGCATCAGCTCCGACAACCTGGAAATGTGGATTGGTCTTGTGCCAAAAATCAATTGGCTGCCAAATGGTGGTAGAGTGCATGGGAGGACTTTAACAAGAACTTAACAAGATTAACACCTAAAAACAATAATTTGTTGTCTCAAAATTACAGCAAAGGTGTGTCTCAGTTTTACTTTTCCTTAATAAAAGGACTTAAATGGTTAAATCAGCTCCATTTCAGAAGCCAATTCGTGGTTGTGGGAGCGCACAGAGGGAGGTCTCGCTGTGCATTTCTTCAAAATTTAACAAAATAACCACCTAAAAACAATTTGCTCAAAATTATAGCAAAGGTATGTCTCAGTTGAACTTTTCCTGAACTTTAATGGTCAAATCAGCTGCATTTCACCTGGGTGGCACAACAAAATGCACCTGATTTGACGTTTGCTCCAGGAGTTCCGGAGCGAGACGAAGGTGACTTTGTATGGCAAGCAAAGTGTCTCATTAATAGTCACTTTTACCTATTAATGAGACACTTGGCTTGTCATTTTAGTTGAGGGCCCTCTAGTGGCTTAAAATGGTAGTGTTAAATATTTTCCATGTCAGAATGGATGAAATCATGAGATTTCAGCCAAAAATTGGGTTATAAATTTGAGAAAAAAACATAAATACGTTGCTTCGCTGTATAAGTTGCAGGAATGCTAACTTATGCAAAAAAAAAATTGTGGCTTATACGCTGGAAAATATGGTAGTTTCTGAAATTCATAACCAGTCTCCTTTAATCTGAGAGTGACAAATGAGTATTGGTCAAACTAGTGAGTGTTGTCAATTAAATCCTTGTTCCCCCTACAATAAGAAACTACCACCTGCACTAACATGGAATTGACATTGACTTTGTCAAGCTAACACTTTCTAGAACCTCATGCAACACTTGTTAAACAATTTATTTGAATATGCACATATTTTAGCTTGTATGCATCATTTTAACCCTGGAGATTTGAGATTAAAACCGTAAATTCCAACTTGTGCACACAAGTTTGATATGAACGCTGTATGTTGTGTAACTATTTCACCCTGGAAACTGAATGGTTAAAATAAATCATTGAAATATGATAAATGAATCTGACACTCATGGTCATGATGAATGTATAAAATCTTATACAACATATTTAAGTACAGATCATATTTAATTTGTATTATCCAGTTCAGAAGCTTCTTTTTTCCCGGTGCATTTCTTTCTTAATACGACCTTTAGCTGGTCTTTGCAGATTTATGCGTTTACAACTTAGCCCCCATATCGACACTGTATATTTGTCCCCCACCCAAGTGAACCATGAATTTAAAAGGTTTGACACTTGGGTTTTCTGAGGGCTATTCCTTTACCAACAGTGCCTCCCTTTATTTGAATAATGGTGTGAACATCTCTGTAGTCGAGGACTTGTCAGCACATGGTGTCTAATTCTATTGGTGTGTATGTGACTCGGGTGTGAGCAAAGTATTTCTCCTATGATCTTGTCCTCATGAAGTTACCGCCTGCCGAGCGTTCCTGGCTCTCATTGTTTCAGACTTGCTGATGAATTGATCATTAGTACAGCCTTAAATACTCAGCAGGCGGCTATTTGCGTGTTAGCATGCTAAAAGCTATCCAGTCACTGGGTCAATAGGATTAAACACAGCTAAAGATTGGAAAGAGGAGCCCTTCCTCTCAGGGAGTAACTGTAGCAAGGGGTATTAAACATGGAGCCGAATGTGCCAGCAAAGCAAACATCACACGTTGGAACAGAGGAATGACACACACAGCCCTCTCCCACTTTAACCCCGCCCTTAACACCCCTCATTCTATTCCTGCCGACTTCACCGCTGTTATTTCTCATTTGCACGCTCCCTCATACGGCCTGGCTGCCTTGCCGTCGCCGCCACGGTTTGTCCATCTGTTGCACTCCGTCTTTCCTCACGTCTCTCTGCAGCTCCCCGCGTATTCCCACATGGCTTTGTTAACGCAGCTCTGTCACACACACGCCCAACACACTGCGTGCCTCCTCGGAGTGACAGATGCTGTTTCGAAGGGTGTGCGTCTCACATTTCCACCTGCCAGACAACTTAAAAAAAAAAGTATTCTTCTCATCTATTTCAGCTGTTTCTTGATCGCAAGCTAAAGATGACTGCTAATGTGGAGGAGCAACATGCAGGGCATCTCCATGGCGATGCCACAGAGGTCAGGATGATGTCAGCCATGATTTTTGGCTTTGCACTTGTGGAGGCCCACACACAATAACACCCACGGAGCTCTCACTTTTCATGACTGCCAGCAGGACATTGTTTGGATAGTCATGCATCAGCAGCATTAGCTCAGGTGTGCACACAACTTTGTAAAAGCAGGAGTGGAAATGGGCTCGCAAGCACAAATCCTGCCTCTGTGACGTGACTGACAACACAATAGACATGCCAGCCGTTCAGCTCATTAGGCTTGATTGCTGACACGGCACTTCTTTCCGTCTTCCTTTCGTTCTGAACACCTTTGCTCACGCTGAAAACCGGAGGCTTTGTCTTCTGATCCGGCCTGTCGGAGGATTAGTAATTAAAATAATATGTTTTGTTCTTGATCTCTCAGGGAGGGATTTTCAGTCATCAGCTTTTATTTTAGCCAGAGTAAGAAAACAGCATTTGTCATGGGGGAAACACCTCCAGGTAAAATTATCAACATACTGACAGGGTTGCAGAAGCCGAGGAAACACATTAATTGCTGCAGGGTATGACTGAAACACTGTCGTAGTTTTATTTTATTTTTTACTAACCGGCTCGTAGATGGACTTAACTTGTGCACCACTCAGCAAAGGCTATCACCTCCCCCTCTGAAAGGCCTTCTCCTTGTCCACTCCTGCTTGTGGCTTCACTGAACGTGAAAGGAAATGGGCAAATCTTCACTGGCACCATCTTTCCACCCTAGAGCGATGCAGCGCGAAGCGGAGTGTCATTGGAGATGTGAAGTATTTAAGTGTTTATCCAGTGTGGCAGAGCCTACAGGTGTGTGTTGGATGCTGGTTTCCGCAGGCAGCATCGGGAGCGAGATTTCTCTTATCGCCTTCTCATTCTTAACCCCACAAACACGCACCGAAACCGAGCTGTGAAGGGAATTTTAAGACTTTGTAATTAGCAGCTTAAATCCTTCTGTTCGCCGTAAACGCAGTGGGATTTGTTTAGGGTGACACTCGCTCTGCAGGGATCAGTCGCCAGTCTCCGGTTACCCAGCGCATATTTGCGTGTGCAGCGCAAAGATGACAGGAATTCACTTTGAGGATTGTGCACATATTGAAATGTAGAGCCACGATTCTGAAAATGCCATCTGGGTAAGTGAGTGGTAGAATGTGAGGAATGGTAATGCGAGAGCCTCCTAAACACAAAAACAACAGCATTTATTGTTGATGCAAGGCACTTGGAGCGACTCGGGGTTATGTTCAGTATCAGTGCAAATCTGTGACATCTGGTTAGGAGATGGAACATTATATATATTAAAAAAAAAAAAAGCATTCCTTTGCAGAGTGCATTTTTCTTGCTTCTTTGTATTCCAAGGTTTTCAACAATGGTCTTGCTCGACCCGTTAGCTGTTTAAATATGTGCTGGGAAACTCTCAACTCGAGATGTTCCGGTCAATCGGTCACCGATCATGATCGACCAATTTCATTTAAAAAGTATGTGATCAGCCAATACCGTTAAATGCCTTTCAGTGCCGATCACAAAAACCGATCACCTTTGCAGCCTGCAGAGGCCTGGTGGTATATTTATCCAAGCAATGTTTTGAGATTTATTTGACTTTCTGCACCATTTAGCCTGTTGAGAGCCTCAATGTTTTCAGTCTGTTAAAGATTCTGTTACTGATGGCAGGTACATTTTTTTTCAATTGTCCTTTTGACTGAATAGTTGCTGTATTATGCCTGCAAGACTTTTGTATTTTTTGTAGGGGTGCACCATTAAATCGGACTGATTTTGGGAAATCAGAAATCGGCCAATACTTGCACGAGAAACCGATTTTACTGATTTTTTTTCTTAGTTTTATCTACAGTTGTCTGAACTTATTTATATTTCAGAGTACTACCTCATGGCCAGTTAAAACAAGTTTGTATTGTTTCTAGGATATTGTTCGAGGGTATGTTTTTCAATAAAATAATATTGGAAAACCAAAGTTGCATTGTGACCTTATAACACCTGACCGTGTCAAAATCCGAATCGGCAGGTCAGACTTTTTTTTAGAAATCGTGATCGGCCAGAAAACGTCAATCAGTGCACCCCTAATTTTTTGCCTTGACAAAGTAAATAAAATGTTTTTGTTCGAGTTAAGATGATTTTATGGTTCCTAATTTCCAGACCACGTAGCAATTACCTAGAGTTATTCATTTTGTTATGTAGTTTGTGTATTATAGATTAGAATAATTATGTAGTTATTAATTTTATGTAGTTTGTGTATTATAGATTAGAATAATTAAATAGAGTTATTAATTTTGTTATGTAGTTTGTGTATTATAGATTAGAATAATTATGTAGTTATTAAT
>JARVGV010000192.1:10077711-10090867 GCA_031762435.1 Hypsolebias longignatus | reverse complement strand
GGTATATGTATTTTGAAAAAAATCATTTTGGGGATACTATTTGTGGGGGGGGGGGGGGGACTTTTTTAACACTTAAATAAAATAAATATTTTGCAGATTTAAAAAAAATGAATTGTAAAGCTTTATAAAAATGGAGTGTTAGGGAGCTAAAATGTTTTTAATAATAATAATTTAAATTTTATATTTTTATTTCAGGTGGAGATAGCTTTAAAGTGGCATTGTGGCTCAGTTGATGGAGTTGTTGCCTCTCAGCGAGAAGGTCGCTGGCTCAAACCCTGGTCTGGGAACTTTTTGGGTGGAGTTTTTATGTTCTCTCCATGCATGCATGTGTTTTCTCAGAGTACTCCAGTTTCCTCCCACAGACCAAAAACATGCATGATAAGCTGATTGGTAACTCTAAATTGTCTCTGGGTGTGAGTGAGAGTGAATGGTTGTTGGTCTAGTTTTTTTTTATATGTGTCCCTGGAGACATGTCCTAGGTGACCCCGCCTTTCGCACAGTGATTTCTGGATATGGGCATCAGTGGCCCCGGTGACCCAAAAAGGAAGAAGCAGGTAAAAGATGATGGATGGATGGATGGATGGATGGATGGATGGATGGATAGAAGAACGGACGGACGGATGTTGATTTTTCCCTATAAGGAACACTATTGTCATATTGTTCACCCTTCAGAAGAGGTTACGTTCAGTGGTAGACGGGGTGGATGGTTTTTTCATTAAAATGAATTGACTTTTGCAGTCATTAATACAAGGTTTATTTGTTAATGGACGGTCAGTTAAAGCTCTTTGAGTGACGTTTGTAAAATAATAGCTTGTCCACTTAATTTAGAGCTTTGTTTCTTTCAACTTGCTGAAAAACGATTAAGAACATCTTGACAGTATTGTATTCTCTCCACCTTACAATCCCGTTCAATGGATTTACAACACATTTCTTTTCAGGGGCACATACTGATATTTTTCTATACTTTTCACTACTATTAGGTTGACAAAAGTGTAGCCAGGCATTTCAAATACCATTTTCAAGAACGGTGGAACTAATCAGGAGTACAAAGTATTTGGTTTGTAAAAACAGTTGAATAAATCAAAAGCCCAAGGTAGAAGAGCTGCAAAAGGGCACAATAAATCCCACTGTAACATTAAGAGTAGTAACTACCACAAAACGTAACAGATACAAAAGATTAAAATGTTCAGGAGTTATTACAACTGGCTGCCACATGCATGGCCGAGATGCACAGCTATGTCAGTGTAATGTGCAATTACACGCAAATAGCAACATTATCAAGACCATCAGCAAAAAAGGATGAAGATTAAAGTGGCAACTCAAAATGCTATCTATTTTTATTGGCATCCGAGCCATGGTCCAGCACTAATGTTACCGTTTTTAATTTGAACAGACATGTGGCTTGGACGTTCAGCCAGCCCCTGCTGTCATTAGGAGCTAAAAATGAAGCAAGTTGACTAACTGAAATAGGGCCATTTTTGCCGACAGGCTTCTCTAAAAAAGGGAAATTGGGACGTGCTTTAAAAGCCAAGCATCAAGCCAAAAAGCTTCATACTGTGCCAGCAATGAGAAATGCTAGCTTTTTCAGAGTATAAAAGCACCATAATCTGTCTGTGTGTGTGTTCTTGGTAAGATGTTGGGGGAATGGGAGGGGAGTGAGAAAAATTGCCAGGCCAGATTGGATTTCTTGTTGTTGAATTTTAATCTGCAATCGTCAACGCCACTTCTCCAAAGCCCATCTGCAGACAAGTGTCTGAATCTTGATGAAAGAAAACAGCTGAGAACGAGAGACAGCTTGAAGTAACAAGAGAAACAAGACTCGGGACCCATTTATTCATGCTGAGAAATTCATTTTGATCCACACAGCATCAAGAATCATTTCAGCAAAACTGGCAGTAACAGAACAGAACAGAACAGAACTTGATTTTACTAAGAGAAGCTCAAATAACGATGCTGTGCTTCTGAAAGGTTGGTTGCGAATAGACTATCTCTGTCCTACAGGATTTGGGTGTAGGACCTGTGGACAAATTGTGATGGTATTCAATTCCCCAGATAATGTGGAGCCTCTTCTATCAAGTTAAAAGTCAAGAAAATGAGTCCTGTGCTATTGATGAATACAACAAAACAGAAAAGGAACGGTGCGCAACTCACTGCAAGACAACAAATCAGGAACCATGCCAGCCACAGCCCTGCCAGCAAATATCTTCTTAAATGGTGACTCTCATCCCGTGCTCCGTAAATTCAAATTATTATATATAAGCCTGAGACCGTACTCTCAATCTGTTTCTTTAAGATATACCCCTTCTTCATCATACTAACAAGTAAACTCTCCCAGATTAGTGCTGTGTGTGGCTGTTCATAGGGGCAGACGGTCAATGCACAAAGATTAGGCCAACTAAAAAGCCTGTCAGTCAGAATGAAAGATAGAGTCAGGCTCAGCAAGACAAGATATGTACCCCCACCGTCCACATCATCCCCACAGGACGTGTAAAAGCCACTAGATAATGGTTTGATAGCTGGATGTCACTTCAGAGCATGCAGGGGAGAACTAAGCACATGTCAGAGGAACACTTCTTTTACACCAATTACACTTCCCGGAGCTCTCAAAAAACTAACCCCCACATCTGATCAGTGGGAAGTGCTGTCAAGGGAGCCCACTGAGCCGAGGCTCCAATTTACACTTGGGGTATTAGGTGGGACCCTAGCGTGACAGTGCAAAGTACAGACGAGATGTATTGTATGCTTCCTGTTACTTGAACGCATCCTGGCACGAACTAGTAGATCTAGTAGGGCCACTCATGTTTGAGTCATAACCTTGTTTTCCCCTCTAAATTTATGGGACCGACACCTGTTGATGGAGAGACGTGACAATAGCTCCCCTGGGTAATTGGCTCTCTTCCCAAAGTCAAGTAGTGGCTGATACACATTGTTGATGGTTGATAGCTGCATGAGGTTGACAGACAGTGGTATAAATGTAGGATGACTGAAAAGGCACAATGAGCTTTAGGAGTTAGGAGTTGTCCATCTGAGAAGGGCAGTGTGACAGCAGCAGTTCCAGCACAGACCTTTGAATCTAGAGGAAGCTTAAGGCAGGTCACCCTTGACTGAACTTCCACTATCTTCCACACCTAAAAATCTCATCTCACCAAAAATATAAACAAACCATTTTGTCTTCAAACTAAACCATGATACAGTAAAATATTTGCTAGTTTACAAATTAACATATTGGATGTTGGAATCACAAGTATACTAAAGAAAGAAAAAACAGTAACAAACAGAAACGGCTTTTAAGATTATCACGTGGTATTTTTCTTCTTGTGTGGCAATATGTTAGATAGAAGATTGGAAAAATCTCTTTCCATTCCTGTAAAGAAAGCATTTCTCACACTTGTCACCTTCTTTAATTAGTTGATTTAATTTCCCATTGTTGCTGTCATTGGTTGAAGTTACAATAAACTACTTGCAACAACAGTACACAGCATGCTAACAAGTATCTTGCATTATTTATCTTGTGGGTTTATCAGTAGCTGTTCAGGGTGACAGGGAGCTGGAGCCTTTCTCTAGCGATTGTTGGGTGAGGGGCAAGGTATAGATACCTTGTACCAGTTGTCAGACTATCACAGGGCCACAAAGGGACTGTAAGAGTTGTAATTGTAAAGGATGCTTTTAACACAGGAGTACCTTGGATGCCATTCGTTTCTACAGTCTTGTTAGGTGGACAAAATGTTCTCACTGAACTCGTATTTTCTCCCGTCTTAAATTACAAGTAACATTACAGGTTGGATAGATTCAGTTTTATTCATGCATGGTAGGGCAGTAGCCATCCAACAGTACTTTGTCACTTTTTTTGAAATTGAGAACATCTAAAATAGAGAACAAACAGTGGGGTTCCCAGTGCCTGTGTGCTATGTTAACTAAAGAACATAACACAAACCGTTCTAGACTTAAACCAAGCTCCCACGTTTATTGTGACAATTTGAAATTGCTCAATAAGCTAACATGAATGATCTTGGGTTAGAGTTAGGATTTTTAATCAAATGTTTACAGATGTTTAACAATTGGTTAAAATACACAAAATGCAGGAAATGGCATTATTTCATTCCGCCCCCAAATTTGCTAAGAAGCTAACTTTAGCCGTCTTGTTAGCCGACCATGTCTTCGATATGATAAGCTGCTGATTTATTAATGTTGCACCACCTCACACTGTTCCTCTCATAAAGCACAGCACGGCTAAATGAGTTTTGACCCTTCGTTTTATTATTTTTCTTTTTTTTTTTCAGGAAAGGAATCTAAAAACAGTCGGAGTTGCAGCTTATACGGTAACTTATAGCTCTGTTTTAAATGGTGAAAAAGATTTGTAGTTCTGACCTTTGTTGGGACTTGTTTTCAGCACTGTCTACAGAAAACAATCTTCTGCGGACAGTTTAAATCCAAACCATCTCCAAATAACAGCCATTGTTTTTATCTCTTTTTTTTTTTTTTTTTTGCACAGCAGCGCTGCTCTCCTCTCTCTGCCCAGTCAGACAGTGAGGACTTTGTTGTTGGAAGAGGGTGCTCATGATTTGTTTTAGAAAAGGGAAGAGAGGGCTGAATCTGACCCTGTGCAGAGGAGAGAGTCCAGAACCCCTCTGACTGGGTCAACAGAGCCAGGCAACATGTGGATGTTGACCAAGAGGGGGTACTAACGGAAGAATTTTTTTTATTTTAAATTACCGTGAAATGCCAGTAAATATTTTGTCAATTTAAAAAATGTGTAGTGTGGTTTTTAAACAAACAAACCTTAAAGCGTTAGAATTTAATTAATCGTTTAACTTAGATATTTTTATTTCAGGCTGAGACAACTCTAAAAGACGACCAGTACTGGTAGTTTTTTGTGGAAAAATACTGTATATTTAAAAATAGTATTTTTGAGCAGTGAAAAAAGGTGGTTGATTTTCTCCCTGAGGACACAGCAGTCACAAAGCTAAAGGGTTAAAACAGGCATTCAAATGCACACAGTCAGATGCTTTTCATGTCGATCAGTTTTCACAATCTTGTCTGTAGTTACAGAAAACAAAGAGGTTTTTGAGCTGCATGCATTCAGCTGGGACTGCTGCAAGATGAAGAATAAAGATAAATTCATTGTGAAATCATTTTTATTAGATTCTTGAAAATGTATGTTATCTTGTTCTATAAAATTGATTGGCAGAATCAGATTAAGCTTTATCATCATTGTACTGAAATACAGTGAAATTACTGTACAGCTGCTGCTGATTATGACGTCATAAGTTTTCATGCCTGCAATTCTGGGAAGACATTTTCATCAGTGACCAGTGCATGAACAGTCTGCGCTCACCAACATTTTTGCAGAACAGAACATCTATGCATTTATGTTGGTGTTGGGAAGACTCCAGCCCCCTACTCAAAAAGTTATTGAGAAGGCTGAAACCTATGGCTCCTTCATCAGTTCTGCCTCTGGTGCTGGATGTTCTCACTGCTTCACACTTGGAACCTCTTGAACAGGTACAACTAAAGTTAGTAGCACTAAAAACAGCACTTCTGGTGGGACCTGAAATCCATCTTTTATCAGTACACTCTTCTTGCACAAATTTCTCTTTGGACAAGACTAGGGTGACTTTGCTCCAAAACCCTACTTTTATATGCCCCAATACTTCAGGCTTTTTATTTCCCTCCTTTCTCATCTGAGGAGCAGGAGGGGTTACACAAACTCTGCCTGGTACACATTTTATGCATTTACCTGGACAGGACAAAAAATGTCAAGTGACCAACTCCTGGGATAGGACATATTCTGGGATGCCAGTGCCAAAACAGTGTGTTTCCTGCTGGATTACTGCTGCAACTGCCTTAGCCTATAGCTTAAAATTACTATACAGCCTCCAGAGGGTCTGCATGCCCATTCCACGAGGCTTAAGCTCTTCCTGCTCAAGGAGGTATTATTTCTTTTGTGCCACAGCAAGCTGGACCTATCCTCGCATATTTTCTTAGTTTTACAAACCTGACGTCACAACATCATCGCTGGTTCATTCAGTACTCTGTGTAGCGCCAAGTAAGTCACAAGCTATGTTTACATGGACATAAGTAAATGGATTAAACGACCATTCGGAATAAAAATGTGTCATGTAAACGTCCCATTCGGATTATTCTTTGTTGATTCAGCTCGATCCGAAAGAATTAGTCATCCTGAATGAGAGGGGTGGTTTATGCTGATTCATAATCCGAACGGTGTGAATGTAAACAATCTGTTCTTTTTTTTTTTTTTTTACCCCCGATTGTGGAAAACTGACCTGACTGTGCATGTGTGACCTATGTCTTCCTCACATATTTCCGCCTGGCTAGATGCTAATAATATTAGCATGTCGGGGAAGCAAAACTGGTCGGTGAGTGGCACAACATTTCTACTAGAAACTTCGAAAGAGCTCAGAATAATCTGTATCACCTGTAGCTCAGTCAGGGAGTGCAGTAACGTCTCCACCGTCATTAAAACCTGGGTGCTCAGGTTTGTTTACGTTCATTCCGGAAGTAAACCGGAAGTAGAGTTTCTCCTGTTTTTTTTTTTTTTTTAGGAGAGTTTACCACTCTGCGCACGTCATTACTTTGGTTCTGAATACAAGCCCGCTGCATGTGAACAGATTGTGCCCATGTAAACAATACATTTAAATAATTTAATCTGAAAACATTTAAATCCAGTCAAAGAATTTTGAGCATGTAAACTTATCTTTCTTCCCGCTGCTGTCTTCTTCAGGGGTCACCACATCACACAAACTCACATGAAAGATTCAGCAATTTGCTTTACACCAGATACCCTTCCTGACGCAACCTGGGCTCAAACCAACAACCTCAGGATTACAATACTGCAACACTGATCACAGAACTATTGTAGCCCTACTCTGTGTAGCATCAAGTGTACATGGAAACTGAGAATAAATGCTCTGAAGAGCTGGCACATAACGTGATCTGCTGAGCAATATGGGAGCACTGGTCCCAACGGGAGACACAAAACAAACGCTATGATAGAGAACTTTAGGTTACTTTTGTAACCCCGGTCCTCTAAATAGCACGAGTGAGTGTCTCAACACATTACCATTCTTGCTCTGATGTTGCGAAGTAGAGGTGTTTTGAATAAATTTGTAAGTGCAGCGATAGCTCTATAAATAGGAGAAGGGACCCTGCCCTCCCTGACACTAATGGGCTTATTTCCAAACATTCCTAGCTGGCACAATGTAATAACAGCGTCTGATGAAGTCACGCCCAGCATGTTCCCAATGTGAGAAACTCACTCATGCTACTCAAGAGAATCGAGGAAACAAAAATGCTTGTGTTTTACACATATGGAACGATCCATGGTTTTCTTTTGCTTGAAGCTTTTAAGAATACGTTACCAAAACTGCAGCGCTTAAAGATAGTGACGTACTTCAGTACCCACTTGTGACAAAAATAATTTGAAAAATTAATTACCAGAAGTCGCTGGTGGTCAACCACTACTGGAGGATAGGCAGGTTCTGGTTGTGGCTCCTCCTCTGTCCTTCCAGTAGATCCTTTCAACTGCTCTGACAAGCTCCACTTGCTCGTCCTAATGCTGGAACCGTCTATGACAAGATAAAAACCTATTATTTGGAGGGAACATTACCACTGACAGATATGACATTTTTAAGCTGTGTGCATGCTGCCAAAATAATCCAATAACACCAGACCAGCTCAATTTAAGAGCCCATTTTTGCTTTTCTTAGAAGGAGAGTGAAAAGTACAAACTGGACAAGAGAGCACACAAACTGCCATGGCTACAAAACAACACAAAACAGAAGAAAACCTATTTGTAGCAGCAAGTGAGTGAACATTACCTCACTTTAGGCTTATTTTTTTTATCCATTTATTAGTGTTCAAAATGACTTTGAAAAAATAAAAAAAATGTCCTAACTCAGTTTGTGAGGACAGTGAGGACAAAGAAGCTTAATTGTGTGATGGGAAAGATTCAATTTGTTTGTTCTGTTGTCTGTTTTGTCATTTACTAATGGCTTAACTACAAATGTTTAAGCCAACATCAGCCTTTGTTTGTGATCCTATGGTTTGGCAAACAACATTTTTGTCTGAATCAAATACATCATGTTAAAATATTTGACTGGATAATGTAGCAACTTATATGCCAATGTCAAAAGTGGAGATAAACCCCAACATCACTGTTAATCTTTTTTGAGTGTAGTATAAGAAAAGGTGTCTATAACAGTAGCTATAACTTTCTAATATCCAAGTAACATTTTTGTATTCTTTGACTTACAGTGGGTTTCACCAAACATCAGCTAAAGGTACACAAGCTGTCATTATTTGTTAGCATCCATCCATCCAGTATCTTTTACTCACTTCTTCCTTTCTAGGGCATGGGGTTCACTGGTGCCAATGTCCAGCAGTAACTGTGTGAGAGGCGAGGTACATCCTGAACAGGTTGCAAGTCCATCACAGGGACACACATGGTGCTTTGCCACTCTCAACTCTCATTGGCTCCACACCACACCATATCAGTTAAGAGCCTCACCCCTGCTGGAAGCCACCCACACTCAGACTGGTTTTTGGGACCACATTCTTCATAGTTCCAAGCAAATTGCTCCGATGTGACAATTTTGACGTAAGCAGACAGCAGCCGTGGATTGGCCAGCAGAGCTTTGTCACAGGATGACCCGCCCCAGCAAAACTGCAAACTACTTCTGAACGTCCATTCCTTCTCATATCGTGTTGAGTGTGTGTTGTTTTTTGCTAGTTTCTGGTATGGAAGCTCCAAAACTAGAGTCATGGACCAATGAAGAGGTACAGATCTTCTTAACTTTATTGGCAAATGTAAACATTGAGCTGGACGGCACCACAATAAATGAGAGCATTTACTGAGAGCTATCGGAGATGATGGCACAGCATGACTACACAAAAGCAGTGCCAGGATAAGCTAAAGAAATTGAAATCCGAATATAGGGCAATTAAGGTCCACAATTGGCAAAGTGGCTCAAACACAATGACCTGTTACGATCTCACCCACAGAGCAGGAAAAAAGTCACAGTGGCCAATCACAAGAACAACCAATAAGACGAGAGCCGAGTGGTTGCACTGATCAATGGCAACACAGCTATAGAGACAAACAACCATTCACTCTCTCACTCACACCTAGGGACAATTTAGAGTAAATTAGCCCAACATGAATGTTTTGGGGCAGTAGGAGGAAACAAGTACTCTGAGAAAACCCACATGTGAAGAGAAAACGTACAAACTCCGCCCAAAAAGGTCCCAAGCCAGGATTCAATCCGGCAACCTCCTTGCTGAGAGACAACAGCTCTGACATTGACATCGAGTAAGACTGATTTTTCACAACATGAAGGAATACAAGGAACAGCATTGTCTGTGGTTATCAGGAAACATGTTTTCAATACCCTGTAGGCCATAAAATTTAAGAGGTCTAAAAATGTTTCCCCCCAGTCTATACATTACATTTTACACCAAGTGCATTTTTAAGGTTTTGTTTGAGAAAACTGGCGAATTTCTGACTCACAATCTAGCAGGAATCATACAGTCCTTGTTGTAAATAGACTGCTGATTGATCAGAGAATATTCACCTCTGATCAACAGTATTTTTGCAGCTGCACAAACTGACACCTCCTTGTTTTATAAAGAATCTTGACATTTATAACACAACTTACAATATAAATCATAATGAACCCAAAATATTCAGATTGGAAGATGACCCTTTCCCCAGACCAAAGTAGTTCCCCAAAATTCTGTAGAAGATGAGCAATATCACTCCTATAAGATTTTTTTTAATTGTTTCTGTATGCTTGTCATTAACTCCTGCAGTGCTTTTTTTTTTTTTTTTTTTTACATTCAGATTGTTTTGAATAAAAAGGTGCAAAAAAGAACATTATGTTGTGAAAAAGAAATAATTAATACCTTCCTTGTCTTGAACCTTTTCAACAGTTTCTGTAAGGGCCTCACAATCCAGGGGATGTTGCTCCTGAGTTGGTTTACTGACATTCTCGTCTTTGTGCTCGTCCTGTTCTGGCCTCTTGCAGCCCTCAGTGGGGCTCTGAGGAGTCCTTGTGTCAGCCTTACAGCTCTTGAGACTGTGTGAATCCAAACTATCCATCGACTCAGTTCCATTCACACAGCCCACTTGTGAAACTAGGAGAGCCTCTGTGTGTTTAGGCTGGACCTGAGCATCTAAAGGCTCGAATGTTTCAATCAAAGGCTGGAACCCAGCCTGTTTGGTCTGACCGGCTCCATCTGCATTCAGCAGGGAATTGCCATCATGGTAGTGTGGCTCTGTGCTCTCAGACTTTCCCTCTTTGGCTGTGGACCCCTCCTTCTCTTTAGGCTTAGGTACCTCTGTTGCTTCACTGGCATTTGGGAGATCAGCAGAAGCAACAGCTGGGAGTTCACTGGAGCTCTCCTCCTCTGTGGAAGGGCCATGGGGGTGACCGTTGGGCTGGGGACCTGTAATATCACAAGATGATTCCTCATCCTGCGTCAAACATGAGTCACTGGGTCCTGTGGCCTCCACCTCTGCCTCTGGCTCCACCTCTGCCTCTGGCTCTGCCTCTCGCTCATCTTCCTCCTCCATCTCTTTTTTGTAGATCTTTTTTTCTTTCTTTTTTCGTATGATGCCACGTTTCCAAGATGGGCGCCGACAAACCCTTCGCTTGAAATGATCTGTGATAAAGAAAGAAAATCCACTAAGTTAATTATGAAGACAACATATAGAAACAAAATTAAAATGCATCACTCGTCCACTTTTTAAGAAATACAAAAATATATATACAGGCAGTCCCCGACCTACGACTCCATCGACCTACGGTGCTCTGTACTTACGACTCCGCCCCTAATGACGTCATTGCGCCGTTCGTTGCCTTTTTTATGCAGCATTTTATAATTTTTTCATTTTTTTTTTAGGGTATTTTGTTAACTAACTGCTTGGAAACACATTTAAAAACATTAATACGGCCGTTCGAAGTTGTTTTACATTGAAAAAAACATGTTTAAAAAGACGTTACCGATCGCCGTTTTACTTCCGGTTTCATTTACGGCTGAAAATCTGCATTTACGGCTGCCAGGGGGAGCAGTTTCGTTTTCCGACCGAATCGGTATCCGACTGGGTCGTTGGAACGGATCTCAGTCGGAAACCGGGGACTACCTGTATCTGCTGTACTAAATCCCAGCTGCTTGTTCCCACAGCCTGGTTCTATATGAGGCAGCAGAGTGGGCGGGCAGACTACCTGAGGGGTAGGGGTTCCTCCCCCAGAATATTTTGAATAAAGTAGATGTGATGGGACTTCCGGTTATGGCAGCCATGTGAGAGGATGTTTTTCATCGCTCTGCTGTTCCTGTCAAAGAATTTCTCTAAAATCCCTTCCTTTCAAAACGAATTAAACGGCTAGTAAACATGGATGGTCAGAATAATGCCTAAAGCAGCAAAAGCGTCCCAAGAAGTAAGTGGAAAACAACATAAGCTAACGGATTACCATCTTCGAGGGGAAATGCAGAAAGCTAATGCTAGCCTAGGCTCAGCTCCAATGGCTGCCACAGACAGAGAGGAGAACCTGAAGTCTCAAAGCAGCAAAGTGGACGAAATATTGTCTGTTGTTAATTTGATCCAGAAGGATTTCTCCTCTAGATTTAACGAAGTCCTGTGCTCCATCGACAGCATGAAAAAAGAGATAAATGACTGTACCAAGAAAATAGCAGAAACAGAAACATGCATTTCTGATGCAGAGAGCGAAATAGAAACACTATGAGCTGAAGTGGATACTCTAGAGTGCAAGAAGAAAGACTTGGAAGATAAAGTTATGGATTTGGAGGCAAAGTCGAGACAAAACAACCTGAGGCTGGTCACCGGAGGGTGCTGAAGGACAGAATCCGTGTCAGTTCCTGGAGAAGTGGCTGCCGGAGACCCTCAGTGTTGGAGCGGTGGCCGTGGAAAGAGCACATCGAATTGGACCCCGGAGGGACAGCACTGCAGCGCCTCGCACCTTAATAATAAGATTGCTCAGCTACAAGGATAAACAGCTTATTGCTGTAGCATCAAGTGTAAGGAGTATGCCAGAGTTATCGCATACACCCTACACTTAAATATTCAAGACTGGTTCAAGTCCAACAAATATTAACTGTTTATCACGGGTTCTTCTTCTTTTTGGATTAAATAAACATCTTGTGCAATTTAATTAGAATATAGTGTGAAATGAGACGTTATTTATATTTGACCCATCAAGTAAATGCGGTCATTTATTTAACATAGTCATTAAAATAACATCATAACATATACACGATTGGCTGTGAGTCATTTCTTATGGCATAAACATTGGATATCTTAAGGAAGACAACAGATTACATTATAAGATGGTAAAATAACTTATCTGAAGGCACTTTTAACTCAGTTACTGGCAAAGAGATTTAAGGAAAAGTTTAAAGGGAAGGAAGAAATAAAGAGAAGGAGGGGATTTATCTTGGGTATGTCAACCAGAAAATGAACACGCTCTCCCACGGCTTCTGGCTGAACCCAGGTACGCTCTTGGTAAACATCGGCGACTCTTTACCTTTGTAAGACATTAGTCTAGACTCCGGTAAGAGTGTTGGCACCCCATCTTTTAGACGTAAAAGGATCTTCGGTCCAGTTGACGTCTGAGCTGGTTTCGTGCGTGTTTACTCCTCACGCAACCCAGTGGTCTGCTTTGGTCGACAGAAGTAGCGGTCAGTTCTGGTTGATTTCCAAAATAAAATAGTCCTCAGAAGGAATTTCATTAAAAAGGCTTGGAGCGTTTACGCTCGATCAGATTTAACAGCGGCTTGCTGTAAATCCTCACTGAGAATGACGCCCTTAGAGTTTGGCTCATAGTTCTCAGTACAGAAGTTCTGGAAGACTTCAACTCCAAAACCCAACTCCTTGAGACTGAAGACAGAACTCCAACTCCAACTGAAAGTTCAAGGAAGTTGAAACTTTTAAAGACAGCTCACTTCCGGATATTTGAACATTCTGATTGGTTAGTCCATGAAGGAAGTGGGAGAAGTTATGATGTCAAGAAGGTAACTGTTGTTCAAGCAGGTGGAAGTGAAAGAAAAGTTAACAACAAAAAAGGTTGAATCATGTCATCTGGACTTCGTTTTTTTGTTAAAAAGAAACGTTTCGCCCCTC
>JARVGV010000192.1:10057148-10067466 GCA_031762435.1 Hypsolebias longignatus | reverse complement strand
TGATTGGGGGATGCCTGAGAGAGATTTGATGGTTTTCCAGAATTTTTTAGGGTCATTTAGATTTTTGGAGGTCTGAGGTAAGAAATACTTACGTTTTGCAGCTTTACGTTTTTGCTACAGGTGTCTTCACTGCTAAGCAGAAAATAAAATAATAAAATAAAAATAAAAAGATTGTTTATTTTGTAAAAGTGTTCCACATAAAAACTGAATTTTACTTTAATTTAATATCCTCACACAAAATTTAAAGTAAAACTATTGTGTTTTACCAATATTCTATTTGACTCCTAGTGGTGGTGATGTTCAGGGCTCTGAGGTCTATTTATCTGTTTGTTGCTGATAAATTATATTTTTTACAGGACTTTCTGCAGCCTTTACAGCTGCTTCAGTACAGAGTTAACTGGCTTTGACTGCAGCTACGACAGTGCTCGGGCACAACTTTATCATTTGTTATGAAGGGACAGTAAATCATGTGCCAATAAACTTACAGGTACCGTAAGTTCCTCTCATGAGTCATACTTGTTTGTTTTTATGCTACAAATTTTCTGCTTAGCAGTGAAGACACCTGTAGCAAATTTCAATGCCTCATGTTTCTGACTGACCACATCACATACACAGGAGGCTGTTGTAGCCAAAATATGGCCTCTCTATCATTGTGAATGTAATTACAAAGTGTGACAAACATTTTCGTTACTAAGGGAAACCTGGATTGTGTGATCCCATTCATGTTCGATGGTACAAATTCAGTGTTTTTTTTATTTTATTTATTTATTTTTTTTTTTGATAGAGTCTGTTTTATTAGTCTAAGTCTAATATTCTGGATGCATTTTCTGCATTGCAAAAAAAACAATGGTTGGATGATTTCTGGTTTACAGCTAACTCTGGTATTACAAAAGATGGTACCCACAACAACAACAAAAAAATAAAAAAAAATAGTATACTGTCAAAAACATTTTTAGATTGATCAAAACTTTGTCCGTTTGAAAAGTTTAATTACATTTAATTCCTAAAGCATTGAGGTTAAAGACACAGGGGGAAAAATACAAAATTCTATTACATTAACTTCATAAATACAACGAATTGGACAGTATAGAAATTTATAGGTAATATTATTGATGTATGTCACTGCCATGTTTTATTATTTCCCTCTGTTGACCATTTTACAAAAGCTTTGACCAAAAGGCGCATCACCTTCAATATGAATGATAATGTGGTACTTTGATAGATCTCTTACAAATACTAAATAGATAAGATACCAATAGTGTTGATCTGGATGATGTCATGAGAACTGTGGGGATTCCCAAAGTCCCAGATGTCGGGCAAACAATTTAGCAGACCTCATGCATAATAGTCACCTCCAATGCTTTTGTCCATGTCAATTTGAATGAAAATGGCATCCCCAGGGTCAAGCAAGTCCATCACAGGGCCACATAGACAAACGAGACAAAACAACCATACACAGACACCGTCATTTTGAACATTCTGCAAAGAGCAGATAGTCCAAAGGACAATTTTGGGCTCAAAAAAACAAACCTTTAAGTCATTTCAGCCAATCAAGGACTAATGCATCATGGTTGTGCAGTTGTTTTAATCAATTACAACTTA
Source organism: Hypsolebias longignatus (assembly GCA_031762435.1). Lineage (NCBI taxonomy): Eukaryota > Metazoa > Chordata > Actinopteri > Cyprinodontiformes > Rivulidae > Hypsolebias > Hypsolebias longignatus. The sequence goes on along the minus strand of JARVGV010000192.1, from coordinate 10,065,864 downwards.
TCAGAATGAGGCAGAGAGCAGGGAAAGCTCCCCATTAGACTGCTTGGCGCTTACCATCTTCTGATGCTGACTGAAATCAACTAATTCACTGCACTATGACAAAGTTTGTTTTCTCAGTCATCCAGGTATATAACAACAAAAAAGGTTGAATCATGTCATCTGGACTTCGTGACAACAACAACAAAAATAAAACGAAGTCCAGATGACATGATTCAACCTTTTTTGTCACTGCACTATGGTTTAAAAAAAAGTAGAGTAAAACCCCAGGGGGCCCTGCATGATTTTCTGTTTGTAGTTCAGACTAAATGCCAGTATGTTGGACTGCTCTTTGGTGTTTGTGCAAGGCAGAGCAAATAGAAAACTTCCTTTCCATCACAGAGAGCGGAGATCAAAGATTCACATTATTTGGAATAGTGCATTGGCTCTGTGAAATTCCAGACTTGTCAATACACACCTTAACAAATAGACAAACATTTCTAAATGAACACAAAATTAAAAGTGTTAGAAGTCCAGCTATTAGATCAGGGAGTTTGTCAATAGAAATGTCTGTCTATATGTTCATTGTGATGCTTTGACAAAAATGATTTTCAATTTGATAAGTTATTTTATGATTTAATATTATTTTGCAAACCAATTTTAGTTTGTCTAAAATGGCTCAAGGTTGTGAATTAAAACCAGTGTGCAATTGCTGAGTTTCATTTAAAGTATTAAACTAAGATCATGTTACATTGAGAATCAACACTATTTTGTCAAGCCTTGAAAACAGGATTATGCTAAGAAATCTCTAAAAACTTTGCAAGGTCCCTTTCATCATTAAGTGTTTGTAATGACTGTCAGCTACATCCCCATAAAACTTTAGCTCAATACCTGTAAAACTGACTTAGTTAAAAATGGTTTTACTTTTGCTAAGGTTGATAAGCTACACAGGGCATTCTGAATTGGATTGATTCCAAATGTTAATCAGTTGTAGAGTTTTTTATTTTATTTTATTTTTTAGTTTTAACTAAACATTTTCCATTAAATATTTTGCTGACACACAAACACAGACATAAACATGTGCAAAGGCAAAACCATCATCGGTTGCTTTTTGCTGGCAGGCAATAATTAGCAAAAGCATTTTATAACAATCAATTATGGTCAGGAGCAAAACACATAAAACATTCAAAGCCTACCACCATCACTATCACTCCCACCTTTCTTTCGCTCCAAAAGAACAACTTGAGGTAGCTGTGTGTTTGAATGCTCAGCGCATTCACACTCAATCATTCCAGCAAAACTTCCAGGGTCAGATCTCTTAGCCAGAGATGGAAGCCATTTACAGTAATATATTCTCAGCATAATAATTAATAGTAAATAGGATGCATCATAACATGAATACACTTGTGAACCTAAACTTCACCATCACCCTCCCCTTAGACGCCGCAAATGTGTGAAGTGTGAATAGTAGGGACGGGAGTCAGACTTGCAACTTTCCAACCCCAAGTCAGCTGTAGTACCACTGAGCCACAGCCATCCTAGCCTATTCAATTTACTAGTTCATGTCGTCACATCATAAAATGTTTTAAAACACATTGTTCGTATACATAATGAAGTGATTATCATATTAGGGGATTGAGTTAAAGCTCAAACTTCTCCAGTATTAAGGTAAAAGTTTAGGAGCTTTAAGTTAAAACATACAGAATAGGTATGTAGATAATGGCTACACTGTCTTGTTCAAACAATGTGCAGTTTTTATGGAGCATTCCAGCCTTGCTGTTTTGTACCCAGCTGAGTTTTTCCTGTCATTATTTTGTTTTGGTTAACTCCTCTCATGCAACCTGCTATTCTTAAAGGAAGGAGTTGGGCATTAAGAATGATTGTTCATCTGATCTCTAACTATTTGAAAGATTGACTTAATTTGTGTGAAAGAAATCATAAAATAACACATGAAATGCTCCTTTTTATGTCAACATGCATACCCTGAAGGACACCTTAAAAAAAAAATATATATATATATATACCGTAACCTCTACTATAGTACCTTTTATCTGAATAAAGTTCTAAGTTTTGTTGAGTCAGCTTTTACGCAGAAAGCCCAGCCATATTAAATTTGCCATGTAGGATACCTTTTTAGTTTGAAGAAGCTGAACATACTAAACAAAAACAAATATTACAGCATTTGCTATAAAGTAATACATTAAGGCTTCAAATAAAAGTTTTAATGTAGTAAAGAAAAGCTGAAGAATATGCTCATTTAAAAAGCAAATGCATTAGAAAGACAAATTTCTAGACTTGTTTTATTCTAATAGTTTTCTAAGCTTTCTTTCCTTGCACACTGTGACCAACATCATACTGTACCTATTTTACTTCATTCTAAAGTAAAGATCATCACCTTGCTTTTACACAGAACCTTATTTATCCTGAGGAAAAGTTATTACTTCAGGATTCAAGCCTTACTGATTGTCTGACATCAGAAACATTGAGAGTAGGTGTCCGTTTACTCTGATGTGAGAAACAAGGCAACTACATGAATGCAGTTGGACATGCTTCTAAGTAATATGGTAAACATTATGCAGTCACTGGACTATTATTCATTTCTTCCACAAACAGTTCAACTGCCCAATACAGACATTTTCTGGTGTCAGTGGAATAACTTTGACAAACCGTGTCCAAAATGAAGCTTTAAATTGTTGGATCTTTTGGGGCAAACAGGAATGCACCTAAAACTAAGTCTGCACAACTTTTCTTTAATTTGACCATTACTGAGTGTGTTTCTTTTATGATGGCTCCTTTATAACATTTTACTACAAAACTGGACCACATTAGAGCACGTAACATATGCTCATTTATGCATAAACATGCATCTTTTTGTGTGCGTGGTTCAGTCACATTAATGCACAAGCAGAGTGGAAGTGGGTAAGTTTGGCTTCTATTCAGCAGTTCAGAAAAATCCAACAGATTGAATCATTAAATAAATTACAATACTTTCCAAACATTCCTCTTCCAAGGATTTAGTATCAATATCTTATTATACAGGCCAGATGAATGTGAGAAATCCAATTAAAGGCATTTTAACGACAGCTGATTTATGACTATATTCAAGTTCAGCGACATAATATTAAAATATATTCTCCTAGAAAGACTTGGTGTTTAGTTGTGGTGCATCTGACCAAACAAATTTGCCTACAAATGTTCTGAGGTTTTCAGCAGACGTCTACACAGCACAACTCCAATTAAACCCATTTGATGACAGCACTGTTTAATAACCATAAATATGTAAAAAATTGATGTTTGTATTGGTTCCCAATTACAACTTCTATAGTATAATTAAATAATAATAATAATAATGGCATCATGACATGCTCAAAAACATGTCAAATAAATTGAATGAGAATTAATTTTCTGATGAATTTTCAATAATGTTACGTATCTCTGAAAAGATTAAGTGCGGCATTGAGAAAAACATAAAATATCAAAAATAATAAACTCTGCCTAAAGCCTCTGACAGTTGCAGACAATTAAAACTAACTGAGCAAGCTAAACATCATCAGTGATTGGGAAAACAGAGGGTTTAATTATGAATGAGAGGAAGGCACTCCACATGAACCACGTTCTCGTGGCGGTGCACTTCAAGTGAACCCGCGACTGTGGCCCTCGGTAATGGGCTCTGAGTTTTCTGCTGCTCCTGGGAGGGAGTGGCACAAGGCGGGGGTGAAGAAAGATGAGTGAGGAGAGAGCAGAGAAACCATGACAGAGCAATCTGCACAGGCTAATGGACACCCCCCCCCCCCCCTCCTGTTTTCTCGTGCATTAGCAGTAGCATTCTCCTAACCCTCAGGACCTGGCAGGAGCACTTCTAAACAACTGGGCTTTTCTGCCTCCACTGCTTTTAACACCTGGTTCAGAAATAACCCAAACCCTCAAAAAGCCTTCCATGTAACCTTCTCCATGATTCAACATACTGCATCTCATCCTTGCCGCCACCCAGTCAAAACTGAATGTCACAGGCAATTCTCAGCTTTGGGCAAATAGAAAAGAGGCACAGCAAAGAAGGAGAAACTAGCCCAGATAAAAAACTCTGCAGAGCTGAAGACACCAGAACTGCTTCAGACCACCTGCAGGTAGTGATCTAGGATAAATGCAACTTCCAAGTGACCTTTCACTAAAGTGCAGCTTTACTACCCCAGAATGATTCAGATGTATTAGGTGCAACGCTATAGCTTATTTCTTTAATATTGTCACAAAGATTTAAATCTCATCCTCAAACAGATGCACCGTTCTTTTGGTTTGTTATCCGAGTCATACCTCAAGATGCTTTGGTGCCTTGCTACGGTGCTCCCGGTGAGAATTAAATAAATCCTACGAGTTGCCCCTAATTAATTACAGCCCTGGTAGAGTCTGATAACTACTCTCTCAATTGCTTCTAAATTGGTGGTCCACATCTGTGACATTTGGCTTTCCTGATAGAGTGCAGCAACCACCAGACTGAGGAACAGCTTCTGCCCTAGGGCTGTTGGACTCGTGACTCCCTAATGAACATTATCACTGTGAAGAAAAAAAAAAAAAAAGAATTGCCGTGATGCAGCTTTGATTGTTGATATGTGCTGCTGATTACCCATGCTACTGATTAGTTCATGCTGCTGTATTAATTCAGTACTCATCCATTCACAAAGACTCATGTTCATACTGCTGTTGTTCGGTGATGTTTTGCACTATCACTAACTAGCATACTGGTATATCTCAGATCTTTTAGAACACCGTTTGGCATTTGTTTAGTGTATATCTTGCATCTTTGTTTACCGTTTCTTTTTACACTTTATATTTTTGCTATTGTTGAATGTAACTGGGACCCTGTGTACACAATTTCGTTCCACCTCATGTACCACATGCGATGCGAACGCTAGTTACATATTCACTTTTACTGATAAAAATGCATCGCCACATAAGTTTCACAGTATCTACAGCTCCTAAATGTTTTATAAAAACACAAAAAATTGTTTAGTGCAATTTTAGTGTATAGAAAGTTTTATTTAGTTATTTGCCACAAAGTTAAAATAATGTTGGTGAAAACCAAACTACATTCACAAATTATTATATTTTAGTACAAACTTCACTGTTTTGTTAAAAATGTTGAAGGAAAAGAGGAAAACCACAGAAGTTTGAAGATGCCATGTACAAGGAAATGCAAAAAGTTGGTGTGACAGAGGAAGATGACAGGATAGGAGGCAGATGATTTGCTGTCATGACTCCTAAATAATAGCAAGCACAACAAGATTTAAAATCGATTTTCACATGACATAGAACAATATAAACTGTATAGATTATCATTTTAGTAGCAAACAAAAGCACATGTTTATCTGAAGTTAGCACCTCTGCCTAAAAAACAAAAACAAAAACTTGAGCCTTCCATCACCCACACATATGGGTTCCTTAAGGAGCGCTCTCATGGGAGAAAAGCGCCATCTAGTGCTCAACTATTGCATTACACAAACACACAATATTTCTATATAGATGATCTATTTAAAAACAGAGATTCAGTAAATGTGCTTGTATCATCTCTCTAAATAATATGAAGCAGTTCAAAACGTAAAAGCTTTTGTTTTGATCTGTGCAGAATGCAGAAATAATGTAGCTTTTTAAAGAGCTTCAGTCAATACTGTATGCCTTAGCACCAAGTATTTTGTGGCTATATTTTCTTCACAAGCCCATTTTATTCTCCGCTGTCTAAGTGAGAGCTGCAGGGCTTTACATGCAAAACCTGCTTACCTCTGATTTGTTCAGGTACCAGCTTCATTAGTCTGCCCCCTGCCCATTGTGGGCCCTCCCTTCACCCTTAGGCACCTGCCGTTTGCCACAGGTGGGCATGTAATTGCTCTGTGACACGGCCATGTTGCGAGTGGTTAGGGGAGAGCAGCCTTACTAATGAGGCCGCTCACCATGTTGCTGCTCCACAGACAGTGACTGTGTGAGCAGGCAGGTGTGTGGAGCTACATACGTCTGGTTTGCTGTTGTAATATGACATAGGCTGCTTGCTGAGGCATAACAGATGATATATAAGCCTGTCAGCTCACCATAAAACTGTAAGCAAGGGTCAACACAATCACCCATAATATTATGACCACTGACAGGTTGAGAAGCTTCTTGTTGCAACACAGGTTCACAAATTATCTATATGTGCAAGGCACTCCTGAAATCCATCAAAAGTTGGTCATAGCTGTGACCAACTCATGGGACAATCCAAAGATCATGCATTCAGGTGGTGTAAAATAATAAGAATATAAATACTTACTTGTAGTGGGTGATTTGTAGCTGGCTTCGTTCGGAGTGGTGGTCCTGACCTGTTCTTCTTGTGCACACTGCTGCTGCTTCTTAGTTGGCACAGCAACTGGAGTTGCTGTCAACTGAGCAGGCGACTGGAAGTCTGCAGAGCCCACAGAGGAGAAGTTAGAGAGCAGACAACGTTTTGTTGTTGCTTTGCGTGTGCTGCTCTGCATGTGTAAATGTGAGGAATGCTTCAAGAACACAGCTGACTGGATAGTGTGGGTGTTAAGTACATGTCACTCAACACAAACATAATAAACTGATACAATTGGCGATGGTTATAACAGCCTGTTTGACTCGGAGCTTGAAAGCGACACAAAGGGGAAAAAAAAAGTTAAAATACTGAGATACTGTAGCCCATAAAAATGAACGATTTGTGCGTTAACATTGTGAGTTAAGGTTTTTCCCAAAATTTATAACAGCTCATTTTAATCAGGCCTTGAAGGAAGGAAAAAGCGCTCAAACACTGCACGCTTTGAACACTGCTTTAACAAGGCATCGTGTAATTCTGAGCTAATTGATAGCTTAATGTCAAGAACTGGACTGGAAGATGAAATATTCATCCAGCTGTATTCTTCCTCGGGCAGCTTACATCTAGTACTGCAACATTCATTTAACATCTCAAACTTTTAGCTGCCGAAAGAGAAAATCAAACCTTTTTCTCTGACTTCTAAGAAAGTGCTTCTTTTTTATACATTTACTGCTTGACATGGTTGTTTTAGCTCGAGCAAAATGTCAACAGGTCTTCTATTCATTACTAAAACTGAATTTTGGCACTCCTATTAGGATTTATATTATATTATATTATATATACAGTATATATATATATATACATACATATATATATATATATATATATATATATATATATATCACAAACTGAGAGGAGATGTACAAATTATGATGCACGGTTTCAATGACAAAAAAGAAATTTAAAATATTTAAACTTTTTTACATGGGTAAGCAGGAGGACTGCAACACAGGCGTCACGTTCAATGTAAGGGAACAAGTTAATTAGCCAATTACCCAGTACCATGTTGGCAAGTAAAGTAATGGGAGTATTTGCATGAGATGATATATCTTTGTGCCTTACGTATATTTAATATTAATACTTGACAAGTAACATAAAAGTTAATACCAAGTCTAAGTGTATCATTTAAACAAATTGTATGAGTGCAGCTATAATCATCAGAATGATTTAGATTTCTTCTCTTGTCCTCTGTTTGGTGCCAAATATAAAAACAGAGTCAAACAAAGAGCCAGAACAGACGGTACTGACTGAGACGACTGGAGCCTCAGGTGTCTCTTCCATCTCTGCCACATACTCTGCACTAAAAACTGACTGGCTCCATCAAGTGCTACAGAGCTACCCTACAGATATTATCTTTTATAAAACAGGCTTGTATTCTCTGAAATAATCGATCAAAGAAGATCAAGAAAAGAGACAGTAAAGGTGAGAAGCTGGAACATGAACAAGTTGGGTTCAACTTTTTTTAAGTTAGCAAGTATTCTCCAAATACTAGCATATTTAGAGTAGGGCTGTGTTCCAATTGTCCAGTCGTTCACTATATAGGGCAATATAAAGTGTTTAATTAAATCTTATTAGAGCTTAATTAGACTAATCTTAATTAATTAAATCTCATTATGGTTTTTCTTGTATATTTTATTATTTTGTTGGATGTAAGTGGGACCCTGTGTACACAATTTGTTCCACCACATGTACTGCATGTGATGCGTATGACAAAAAAACTCAGACTCTCTGGCTCTAAATAAAAAATACTTTTAATTTACTATATAATGCACTAGAAGCTCATCACACGTCCCAGTAAAAGCAGTGTAGAAGTTGTACTGTACATGAGTGTAAAAAGACAGTAATGAAGTCACCGTTGATGTTCGCAGCTTGTTATTGTGATTTTCAGACTTGCTGAAAATGCCTTCAACTATCCAGACCTCTGCATTATAGTGGTGCATCTTCTCTGTCTGAGCTGCAGGGCTTGAAAAACTACTAGAACATGTGAACTGACTTTAAATTTGAACTGTTTAATGTTGAATCTAAACATTAAACATGTTAAACTTATATTGTAGAGTCACACTTCATTCAATAAATACTGTGCTAATTGGCTTTTATTTTTGCACACATACCACAAATCTAAAAAAAAAATTAAAAAAATAAAATAAAATCTTCTGTACAGAAAGATCCTGTAGGTGATTCACAATTTTAGAATACAGGTAGTCCCCGGTTTCCGACCGTCCTGGTTAACGATTTTCCGCGTTTATGTTTCATATCTGTACAGTAATATTAATATACTGTAATATAAAAAAAAAAATTAAAAAAAATCTTTTTTTTTTTTTAATGTACAGTACTTTTTTCATGTGTACAGCACATTGTTGCAGCTGTGGGTGTTTTAAATTGCTT
>JARVGV010000192.1:9935435-9949368 GCA_031762435.1 Hypsolebias longignatus | reverse complement strand
TACGGCCGCCACGTGGGTTGCGCTCCGACTTACGGCAAAATCGGGTTATGAACGGGGCGTAGGAACGGAACTCGTTCATAAGTCGGGGACTACCTGTATAGCTAATAAGCAATAAAAATACATTTGAAAGAAAAATAAAAATAAAAACAAGAATAAAAAAGCTATTTTTGTGTTTCCAACTGAGGCTGAGGCAGCCCCTGAATTTGTTGCCTCCACATGATATTGAGTTGTAGATGTACATTTACCTTTAAAGTGGTTTGAGTTTAAAGGGGGCTGAAATTTTCTAAACATATTAGGAAAGTTTACAAACCTGATCAGTTCACGCCTGGAGTCCAGGATGGGGCTGATGTTCTGGTACAATATCTTAACGGAATATCTGTCAAACTGACAGGAGTTTCCTGAGGTTAGCTGGCTGTGGTAGCCATCTCGAGTGACAGTGACTCTAAAAAATGTCCATTAACTGGTTACTTAAAGAAGTTCAGTAAAATCTGCCCAGAGGTCCATCAGATATTTTGCTAACAAGGCAGGCAATGAAACATGGGCGCACAAAAACAGATATAAAAAGGTTTTATCATCTGTTTTTATGAACAGCCTTAAACTCTGCACCACTGATTTAGGATTTGTTTTGTGTTTAAAAAGTTATCTTTGTTGCTCAAAATATAATAAATTCATCAAACATGGTCTATTTATCAAGTAAATCTTATTACACTTTTAACTTTTAGTTAAGACTTCTCTCTTACTCTATTTTCCTCATAATATTGCGCATTGATGTTGATGTTCTTGATACCTTATTTTAGATTTTGGGCTTTTTCTTCCGGCAGGATTTTTTTCATATATTTTTCTTGCCCATGTCTGCAGCTGGGTACAGCTCTGCTGAAAATCTGGCATATGGTAAATAGCCCTTAAATTAGGTCCCTGGCCTTCCAGCTTGGTTATCTGTGATGATCAGAACAGTGTGTGCTGCTTGAAAAGACCCATTTTCCCTCTGGCACACCATTTAACATGTCTCATTTACCAGGAAAATATGCAGGTCACACACCAAGAGATTTGTGGTCACATCCTTACCATGCTCAGTACAAATTTAAAGGATTTAAATTCAAACAACTATTAAATTTCCTTTTCCTCCTTGCGTTTCCACTTGATAAATATTAATGTTTTCTTTCTCTCAGGCCACGGTAAGCTTTAAGCAGGTGCCTTCAGCACAAAGAGGAAGAAAATAGCTTTTTCTATGTGGTAATGACGGCTCAACCTAGATGTTTGAGGGCCACCCAATATGCGCGCCAAAGAGTTAACAATCAGTCAAAAAGGAACAAATACTCAGTTCAGCTAACAAAATCGAGAGGTCCACATCATCTGAAAATCAAATTACAGATCAGGAGTGAGACAGATGCTGACAACTGCAATGTATGCTACTCTCAGAAGCAGCTAAGAGGTAAACCATCACATAAAACTAGTAATTTTAGAACACGAAACTAGAATTTCATGGGAGTACAATTGAAGTATTCATGCGTTTTAGATGCTCAGTCAGAAATAAGCTGAAATGTCATCCTTAAAAACGAGGAGGCAGTCCCACCAGCTGAAACGTATTTACATCTGCTCAAGTTAGTAGGAAAGTTTAAGGTTGTTTTCTTGCCTGATAGTCTGGTAGACTCGGTTCTAATGAGGACCAGTATTCAGAATATTTGTTTACATTTTCAGCTGGTGCGGCTCAAATTCACATTGCACTGTCAATCGAGTCAACCTGCCACTCCCCCCCTCGCCTGTGGTGGCACTGCATCAAGAACTCCTGAAGGAAATGACACAAAAACCTCTGAAGAAGACACTGAGCGCAACATACTTCTGGAAATAAAAACAAAAACAGAGTGGAATATAATTTGAGTGGTTTTAGGATTTCTGTTTTGTAATTTTTCAACAATGGACTCAGTATGAGCAGAAGATGAGGCAGAAGACCATGGAGAATGTTGTTTTCACACATGGCGGCTGACGGCTCCGTATGAGGTATGAGAAATGCACGTTTGTATTGGCTGTATTTGCACTGAATGCCCTGCACTGTAATCCACTTCCTACTTTTGGAGCAGTCTCTGATCTGCTTTTAATCACAATGCATTCAAACTAGATTTCACTTCAACTGAACCGAAACCTAGGTTTTTAGGTGGACCAGAGTTTGCTTATGTGGCCCGCATCAGCGTTCAATTGTGCATTCATACCTCCCCAAATGAACCGGACTTTCTAGGCAAACAGACGATTAAAGCGGACTAAACAGGGCTAGTATGAATGCATCCTCAATGTTTTGCCATGACAGAACATTTTATCAAAATGTATGGGTGCCAGAAATTAAACTGTAGAAAGCATTTGTTGCTTTACTTGTTTTTCCAGGCCTGTTGTTTTAAACTGTTTATAGTTTGGCCACATTTAATCTGTATTAACACACATACAGTAAATGGAATGATTGTTAATCAACAATATATAATGAGATTAAACTTATGGGAGAGTGAAACAGTCTAACCAGTCTATATACTGTATATATATATATATATATATATATATATACATATATATACATATATAAGAAGTCCCTCGATACTTTGTGGTTCGTTTATTGCTCATTCTTGTTATCGCGGTTTTTCAAAATAAAATTGGACATGACACAGAATTGGCTGATTGATGGATGACCTGCATGATCGGCATGGAATTTTTATTTATAATAAATTATTGTAAATTATTTAGCACCTCCTGCTCCTTTGTGCAGTCCTTACTGCAAGATAAATTTCCTCCTGCAGCTGAACAGCTGATCTTCGTGCAGTGCAGAGAAGTGGGCGTGGCCAAGAGCGCTTGCAGGTGGCTGAGAGCAACAGAGGCACAGAACTGACATCATGACATTCTGTGCTCTTTTAGAGCGTTTAGAGTTCAGAAACATTGTTTAGAATATTGCAAGTCTGGGACGTGTATCGATCGAGTAATGTCAAGCCAAATGTCTCATTAATAGGTAAAAGTGGCTATTAATGAGACACTTGGTAAATTATTTTTAAAGTCCTCCTGTGCATGCTCCCACAACCACCATTTGGCAGCCAACTGATTTCTGACACAACACCGGCCCACATTTCCAGGTTGTCAGCGGTGACGCTTAAAAAACGCGACGCGTCAGCATTGATGCACATTTATGGTTTTTTCCACTTTATTGGACATATTTGGACTGATGCAACTTATACGGCAATAAGTACGGTACTTCCATTGCTTGTTCAGTTCCAGTCCAGAAAAGCACTCATCTTGAAAACTTCACCTTTCAAATCCTTCAGTGACGGGGTGCATCGATGCACTGCTTGTTTTCAGTAGTAAAGCTAAATACCAATAAGAACCATGAGTGGACAGCATGTCTAAATCAGACTCTTGTTTTTCAGACATTCCAGAGGATCTGTTTTACAAACCCAACAATCAGTACTCCGAGAAGCAGAAAGAGTTCGCACAGACGCTGCACCTTTACTCACCGAAAGCGTACGACTTTGTCAGAGAAGTTTTGCCCCTGCCCGACCCTCGCTCTCTACGAAGGTATAATGTAGCCGATTGTAACGGAGCATGCCAGTGACACTTGTTACCATTGACTTTAACATAATTATATGTGAAAATTATTCATCAGTTACGTAATTTAACATGTTATTATTATGACTCAAGGTGGGTGGAGAAGGACCAAGGGACAGAGCCTCTTTCTCCTTCATCCAGCTGAAGACTTGTGGTGGGCTTATCACGGCGTCTGAGGGAGCAGTTACCGTACGGAGGTCAGCTGACGTGCATCTCTGAGAGGCTTGGCTGGAGTCTGTCAGTGCGACCGAAGCTAAACAGGACTGTAGTCCTCAAACCATGAACTCTGCGAGTGTGTATGAACTATATGACGTTTCTTTTACTTTAGTCATGTTGTGTGGAACATGGAGTTTAATAAGCTGTGACGAGGCTGGACTGAGTTGCATTTGTTAAATGGTGCACCTGCGTATTAAAGCTTGTAGAAACAGAACAGTGCCACAGGCTGCCGTTATGCATAGTAATTTTGTTTCTTTGGTAAAACTTGTCTAGTACACTGTATTTTTATACTCATTCTCCAGACTACATTGATATGTAATGCAGGGCCCTGAGAGTGAGGCATTATATATTTTCTTTTTTATTAGAGCCACTAAGAAGGGTGGGGGGGGAAGAAATAAGGTTTTTATTTATTGTACTTTTGTAAAATAAAATGTAAACATTGAATTACATTTTATTGACAGTAAAAAGTCACAGTGTTGACGTCAGCAGGAGGCGAGCCCCTCTGTGCGCCTGAAATGGACTGCGTTTGTTTATTTTTAGGTTCTTATCGTATCGGAGGGTTACCAGTGCCCTTTCACTGGAACCACTACATCACATGCAACATTTCAGTGGGAGTGCTTCAGAATGCTACAGCAGGACTCCCAGAACTGAAAGATCTGTCAGAATAAGAAATTCAAACACTTCACGGAGCATTGATGTCTAAATGCTCCTTTTTTGAGTTAGAAGTCGACACGATGAAAAGGACAATACGATGCTTTATTTTTATGTTAAATGTTCAACATGTTCAAATAAATTTGAATTTCAATGTTTTTTTAGGAGACGACTGTATTATTTCCTTTCATTTAGTCCATTTAGTGAAGCAGCTAAAACCAGTTCTGCACAAGAATTGTGTAAAATGTGATACAAACCACCAAATATGTCACGGTCGTCCCCGAGAATCTTCTGAACAATTCAAACTGATTGGACCTGGTTCAAAATGGCCGACCGAATCGTTGTTAGCCCTGGTAACTGGAGGTGGACTCAGAAAATAGATGTGGCAGGTCTGTTGCACCAGTTGCCGTAAGTGATGATGATGAACAATTCATTGACGACAGAACACAAGGGTCTGAGCACAGTACATGCCAGATTTATTCAAGAGTTGGTCAGGAAACTTACAGTAGTTATGGCTCTTTATGGGTGCTGTCCAGTACTGGGTTCATTAGACTTGCAGTGAATGTGCATACAGGTTATAAAACTGAAACGTAAAGGGCCCTGCATACTCCATCCGAAGTGGAGAAATCAGCTCTTGCGTGATGAAAACCATGTCATTTTGTTGTCAGAGTAGCTCTGCTCGCCCCTTCTCCACACAAGGGCTTATGAGCCAAATGTTGTGTGATTGGTGAGAAGTTTCCAGGTGTTTGTCAATGCATAAATGCTTGGACATTCAGCTGTAAGGCTCTTCAGACACCAAATTAGTCCAAAAAAAAAGACCCCTCCTGGATGGAGATCGTGCAGACATCGTGTATGGAGCAGTCTGTTGAAAAGTTGTGGACAAACGGCAGACACAGAGAGAGTGGAGACTATGGAGGGAAGAAACCCGTGCGGTGACGTATACTGCAGCGAGAAATGTTTCCCAGGAGCTGTGTGTCGTGGACGCGAGTCGACTGCTCTGCTTCGGACGGCGTATGCTGGGCTCTTGACGCTCATTGAGAGCATTCACCAGGACAAGCCTTCATCAAAGTGGTATAATGTCCAGCTGTACAGAGCAGGGGTGTCTCTGGAACGTGCATGTTCCCAGTCCTGCTCAAACTGTAAGGCCGTTTAGATCGCAGTTGCATTATTGATTTTCATCTGCTTAAAGAGCTTCTGACAAAATCTACAATGGACGAAAGTAAAAATGAACAGAAACTAATCTGAGGGAGGGTGAAAAGTCTTGTGACTGTTCTGACAGGATGGCAACAGAGCAGCAGAAGTGTCGTTTGAATACTGAACTGAACGAAACGGTAGAAATCAAAAACAAAGCAAAGTGGTAGGTTGATGGGGGGAGGCAGCAGCTGGGTATGGTCTCCCTGTAGGGACAGGGCGTGGTGAGCGCAGCCTTCCATCTCTGTGTTGTGGAGCAGGCCGTCACTCGAGCTTCAGCAGTTCCACATCAAAAATAAGCGTGGCGTTTGGTGGGATGACCCCAGGGTGGCCTGTTGCTCCATACGCCATATCTGGTGTGCAGGTGATTTTAGCCCTCTGACCCAGGCTCATCTGAGAGGCAAAGGGGGAAAAGAAAACATGTCTGAATGTATAACTGTGCCTTTTTGATTTTATCCCCCCCACAATGAAGTTTAATAAACTGTCAGAAAAACAACCTACAAAATCTGAGTTTTTTTTGTGTGTGTGTCCTCCGTTTGTTCTCTACTGCATCCCAAACTGGAGCAAGCAGGTAGAGTTTTATATTTGTTTCAATCATAAATGACAGTTCAAGTTCAGAAACTGCTTCATGGTGGAACAAACATTTATGATTTAAGATTTACTGTTGAAGAGAAATAGACATATTTATTATTATCCAATACATTATAATTATAGTACATTATACAAATGGTCTTAAAGCAGAATACAGATTTTACAGCACTGAAAGGAGTAAAGTAAAAGTGTATAAAATTTAACATTGCAGTTTCTTCTAAGACTAAAATTGAACAGGGTGTCAGCTTCACATGCAGCAAAAATCCATCTATGATATGCTAGAGCATGAATATACAGCACGTGGAATTTAATAATTTATTGCAGTCCAAGCAGAACCTACACATCATGCACATTATCATTGCCATGTTTTTTATATGCTGTGCAGCCACAAGCTGAAGATATGAAAAGTGTGTCAGAAAGATGGAACATGTGCAGAATGAAGGCCCTTATGAGCCCCAGCCCATTTTAACCCCTGCAGCCACAGACATCAATGGTTTACGTTACGTTTGGTTATATGTAATGCTCTAATTAAGCCAGTAGGTGTCGCCTTTATTCTGTATTCACCTGCTATTTGTGGAAACTGACATTTAGGTGACATGCTTACACACTGTTATTACTGTTTGTTCATGGATAATTTGAACTTTGGTTGAATTTGAACTTTAGAAACAAACTGCAAGTAATAAACATAATGTTCATTGCATGGAAGACATTTGGACTGGTGGTTTTAAAACACGTGGCGCAAACTTAAAAAGTGTAGCCTCTATCACCATGGAGCAAAGCACAGCGGTTCAGCAAAGTGTCACACTTTTTGAAGGAACTCTATCAAACATGGTTATAAAATGTTCCTCTGTGCTATATTTGTTTCATCACTGAGCCGTCTTTTCCTTCACATTGAAGTGTATTACTGAACATAAGGAAAAATCCCAAATAGGAAGAGTTTGCCGTCTTAAAGCAACTTAAATCCTACCAACCGTAAATATTACTGATATAGAATAATAACATACTGTATTTCAGTCCAGAATGATAAGCAATTAAGTAATTTTAATATTACTTTAGTTTTTTGATTTAGTGGAGAGGTCATGAACAATTAACATCTTTGAACAATCTCTGTTTGGAGAAATAAGCATTTAATTCTTAGAAGTTGATGGCTAGTCTAAGAAGGCCCAAGACCTCCTTCAGTTAAAATGACCCCAGATGACTGAAGCCAAGGGCACCAGGGGGTTAAAACACTTCTAAACTCAAAAGTTTAAAAACTATTCATGCAAACACTATTTCACTGACCATTCACCATCAGTTTCACATTGCACTGTTACTCTTAAAGAAATACAGTGTAATAATAATCCAGCTGGAGGTGTCTCAGGCTGCACTGCAAGTACTACAGCTAGCTGCTGCCACTAATGAGACTTGTGAATTAGCTTAGACTTCTGTGTAAATACGTGTTTAATGTGAAACAGCAGTGTAAAGGTTTGTAAAACAGTGTTTGCATGAAAAGCTGTAAACTTTGCAGACTTAAAGCAGCAGTGTTCAAAGAGGAATCTACGACAGGTAGAACAGTAAATGACCCTCACTTTAAAATGTTTGAAAAGTTGCTTTTTAATGCAACAAAAGTGCCATTGGATCACATGTCCCTCTTACCTGTGCTACTCCTTCCTCCCAACCCTTAATAACCTCACTCCGTCCAATCTTGAACTTAAAGGGTTTGTTCCTGTCTCGAGAGGAGTCAAACTTTTTCCCGTTCTGGAGCATTCCTGTCAAAAACAAAAAACATCAACAGCATCATGAGATAAAGTCAAAACTAGTTTTATTCATACAACTAAGATAGCCCTGTACAGAAAACACCTCCTACTGCAAATAAATATATTTTTTTAAATATGGTGTGGTTTCTTTTATGGCCAAGCTTCATTTATGGAGATAGAAGAGATGAATCAGGAAACACTGGCCTGGTTAAGTGGATTATTTTTAAAGTTAACTGGGTCATTACTTGCCTTTATCTAGACCACAGAGAGAAAGGACAAACAAGTGCAGACTTCTGCTTCTTCAGAACTCTGATCATTAATTCAGGCTTTCTAACAACATCAAGGCCATTAAACACTCAGGAAAACTGTTTCCAGATGTCAGTTCCCATCCAAGGCCATGTGCTGTCACTCTGATGACTCATGTGAATGTTCAAACTCTTTTGAAAGGCAAGTACGCAAAAGATTTAGGTCCTTAAAACAGTTTGTGTTCTGTGTTGGAATCTCTGTTGAATAAGAGCAAACAAGACTCAGTGTAAGTTTTAGCTCAGGTGTAGAATATTTCAAAGAACAAACTGAGTAAAATGAAAAGATGTATTTTAAATACTGTACTTCTATTGGATACTAGTGTCTTTTAGAGCAATGCTTTGTCATTTTATTTTTGTTAAGTATCTTAATACTAATCTAAGACATTCAAGCATAAAAGGGAACCACACCCAAGAGATAAACCCGTGTGTCTGCACAAACCAGACAACTTGGCAAAGAATCAAAAACTGCATCTTTAGCCACTTTGTTACTATAAGTCACACTTAAAGTCCTATAATTTCTTAAGTTCTTTAGTTGAATTTATAAAAAATACCTATCACAGTTTGACACCTACAGTATATTTATTTTTATTTTTTTACCAACAAAGTTGATTTGAATTGGAAATGTTCATTTTTCTGGATTGAAATTGAACAGAGGATGCATGTAAACAATGTTTTGGTGCAAGATATTCGAGTGGGTAGGAGTTACACTGTGTATAAGAAGAGAGGTAGTGTAGTTGATTTTTTCTTGTTCAAGGTGGCGCAGAGTGACGGATCCTGGAGAGCAGACTGAGCAAATTTATCCACCACCAGGTGCAAAGGCAGAGCCAAGGGGTGGCCAATGGTGGCCTTGACCACCGTAGATTAATCTTCGGCCACCCCAGTCACTTGAGGAAACTACGGTACATTTTTAAGCAATATAAAAATTTCCTCAAATGTTTGTGATTGTAGTTTTACATACATGGTGGTGGCAAACTTAGTATTGACGTGTCAACCCAATTTTTGAAAGGACCCTTTCTTACACCTAGATGCAGCTACACACCAAAATGGAATCCGGTGTCTTACTAATTTTTTAAGTTATTGTGCTTACAACATGTACAGACATATGGACAAAGGTATTTCCAATCCCCACTTTTTGTTCCGCAATGGGGGACAAAAGGAATTATTAGTCAAAAAGTCTGAGTGAGTCTTGGGTTTGTGTCTTTTTTATGGGTCATTAAAAATAAGCTTAACAAAAAGATCTGCTCATCAAAAATGTAAGGAAAAAACATTAGAATGACAATAAGTAACAATCAAGCATTTTTGTAATTTTAGTTATTTTACAAATACAGTACATTGAAACAAAACAGTGTTAGTAGGATTAAACCAGCTTTGTTGCCTACAGAATGAAGCTGTTGTTCTGGTTGTTCTTGATTTAATGGAGTGATATCTTTTCGGATGTCTGGAGATTAGACAACTTTGGAGAGAAGCAGTATTTTGGCACTTTGCCACTGTCTCGACGCTCATCAGTTCCGCACCACAACGCACTATTTAAGGGCCTTCCCACTGTCGATACTCACCCCCCACTGAGAACATGTTTGAGGTTCCAAGCGGGCTGCTCAGAATCCGAGGTGGCAATTCTGACATAAGCAAACAGAAGCCATTGAGTGGCCAGCGGGAGATACGTTCCACCCAGATGACACGCCCAGCGAAACTGCAAATTGCATTTGAACCTCATCATGTTGATGGATGGCGCCTCAAGAAATGAACATATTTACAGAGAGATATCGGAAATGATGGTGCAGCATGGAAACACCGGAACTTATAAGCAGCGCAAGGATAAGCTAAAGACACGGATGTCAGATTGTAGAGCAATTAAGGACCACAACAGGTGGAGTACCGTAGCTTGAACACCAGTTACGATAACGCCCACTTTGCATCGACGATCCCACCTACAGAGCGAGGAAACCATCACAGTGGCAAATCACCTCCACCTGAGTGGAACTGATAAGACGAGAGTCAAGTGGAGTTGCATTTACCAGTGGCAAAGTGGCTTTTGTTACATCTTATTATTAAGTAGACCTGTGTGTCTCCTTGTTTTGGGTTCCAGTATTTCCTCACTCTTTCTATCAACATTTTGATGGGTTAGTTAGGATTAGGTTTACACTAGGTCATGTGCTGCAGATCCAGAAGGCTCATTTTCTATCAACAAGTAAACATGTAAGTCTATCCAGCTGGATTGCAAAGTCAGACTAATCCATCTTAACTTCCAAAGAATGGACAGTAGCAAAAAATAAGGCAAAGGAACAGTCTGTCCGCTTTAAGTTGTGCCTGGATACTGGAACTTTTAACAAATGTCTGTTTCTTTGCACATTGTTCTTGTGCATAGTTCACTGTGTCAGCTGGTTGCCTTCTTTCCACAATGGGAAGTCCACAAACTGTTCAAGATTGCTCTTAATTTCCAACAACTGCTCTTGGCTGTATCTTGGCTGTATGTGTGTAGACAAGAATTTGTACTTTTCACCAGGCCAGACTAACCACTGGGTCCTTGTGAACCTTTTCAATCACTACAAAACAACTAAAGTCCAACAAACCATAAAAAGACCTGGAGAAAGTCTAGAAAGTTTATATAAAAAGTATATTAAAAAATTACATGACAGTCTGGCTATTTGAAGAAAAAAACATACAAAGACAAAAAATAGTAGACTTCTTGGCCAAATGCAAAGTTCATGCAGGTATTACATGTATATGTACAACAATGAAGCACTAAAAAAAAGACTGAATGAATTGTTGCACATTAGTAAGGTATTGATCTGATTAACACATTTATTTAAAGAATATTTTGCCATTGTTGGAAAAAATTCCTGCTTTGGTTAGATTTTTTTCACAAGTGAATCTCACATGAGTTTCCAGAAAAAAAGCATAATCTTAAATTGTATTAACATTTTAATTTAAAACAATGTGATGACGTGTTGCTCATGGTTTCCACTTCTACAGCTGAAATTTTTATCCATAGTCTGTACAGAATTTAAAAAAAAAAAAAAAGAAAATGAGTACAGTACTCAGTTACATTTTTGCAGGTTGTTCCTTGTGTTAGTCTTTTGATTTATCTGCCTCTGTTGTAATTCAACAAGTGTGAATACTTGGCATTTCAAGTTGGTGTCAACTGAAGATTGGTTACGGTGTCTTCCTCATCAAGTCTAGATGAGTGTTGATACTGCTTCTCCTCTTTCGTGGGCCCTAAACTTAGCAAGTCCATCGTTTCCGAGAACTCCAGTAGCCCGTGCATCAGCAGTCTGGGTCCTGTCCAATTACAGAGTCATCAGGTTCGCACATCGATGCACCTACCACCTGGTGCAGGTCATTTAAGAAGAAGAGATAGAGACAACTTCTGGCAATGAGCGCATGAATGTCGTTTTAGTGTTTGAAGGCCAAGTCTACAAATTGGAGGCCAACACTGATCGCAAACAGGAAGCCAATGAAAGATTAGACCCTGGCTGTTGAGGATGATGACGTCTATGACTGATGGAAAGGCTGCTGAAGTAAAAGAGATATTGTTCAACTAAACTCTGCACTTAAAATAATTCTTCCTGTTTTCTAAAAGAAACATATCTCTTGGATTTGAGCCAAGCAGAAGAGTTTACTGCTAAGATTGTGGTGCACACTGTTGACAGCCCAAAACCAGGTGGGGAAAAAAATAAGGGGAAAAAAAAATACTACACGTATAAAAGAAACAACGGTTTCTGATATTTCACCTAAATATTTATTAATTAACATGGCTTGACATTTACACTGTGCCCCTTGCTAGCAGTCCCTGTTACCAAATCCCTCCGCCCATGGAGTAGTGCTGCTCTGTTATCACTCTTTGTATAGCTAAGTCTGGGTGGGGTCTACAAAAACACAGCAAGGTCTGTCCCTTCCTGAAGTTGGCTTCCAGACTCTCATGAGAGGATTTCAGTTGGTAGTAGAGGCTGGCGAAAAGCCATACCACACAGGGGTGGGGTTATTTTTACTTGGGTTACTGTATCCTGTGTTGCCCCACGTCTAGAATGCCTGCCGATCAAACAACTCCACCCTCCACCCCCCAGGCTCAAGTGTAGATGAAATGAGAAGTGTGTAAAGGTATCCATCAGTCTACCAGAACTGTCAGTGTTGCCCTGTTTTATGCTGCTGCAGGCACCACATCATAATAGATTTAGTGAATTTTTCATAATTTGTCATTTACAAAAAAGGGTCCGCAGTTTCTAAACGCTCACAATGGACATAAATATATCTAATTTGGGATTTTTTAAATGTTATTTTAAAAAAAATCATTTTTCCCTGGGTGGAATGAGTGCACAACATACAGCTTATAAAGGTTATGTAAATACAGCCCCACTAATATTTGGTTCACTGTCCTGTAGCGAGTTGTACCTGGACCATCAGCAAGCTTCTACTATATATAAGTCTGGGTTCTTGGCAGAACTGGTAGAGTTCATTTAAAGTACTGTAGTTAGTTTCCTCGATTGTATATGGGTTTTAAGCACAGCTGACAAATTCCAGTAAAGTTAAGATTGGGATTTTCGTTAAAGTTAGCCTATTTTATCCTATCAGAAACCATTTCTGATGTGTTTGGGATCCCTGTGTTGTTGGAACAACTCATTGTTGTCTAAGTTTCAACTGTAAGCTCTTGATGGTAAAGTTGAAGAATTTAGAGGTTCAAGGTGACTTTATTGTTATTCGCATCACATGTGGTACATTAAGTGTAATGAAACTGTGTACTCAAGGTCCCAGTTACACCCAAGGAAAAAGCAATACAGTAACACAATGTATATAAAAAGAAACAGTATACAAGGATCTAAGATATACACTAAACAATAATAATAGAATACGGTGTATTAAACAGAACCCTGAACATGAGTCTGTTGTTAGCAGATGGGTATGAATATAGCAGCTTATGGGTAAGAAACAGCAGCACAGATAGTGTCAAATGTCCAAGTAAAGTGGCATCACAGTGGTTATTCTGGCTTTAGGGATTTGTGAGTCTAACAGCTTCAGGGTAGAAGCTGTTCCTCGGTCTAGTGGTTCTACGCTTAATGCTCCCACATACTTGGACGTACTGTGTGTACTCCGTGAGCCATGCGGGCTCCGCACGCACTGTCTGCAGACGGTTGAGACTTCATACTTGAGTGTACACCCTGATGGGCTGCAGCCCAGCTATGCAGGCAAGGGGCGTTTACCTTCTAGACAAATTTAAGTTGCCAATTGGTCATTTGATGACACACCTACTGGATGGACTGACAGGTTGCACAAAAAAAAAACGAGAGCTACTGGCAGCCCAGGGTAGAAGCAGCTGTGATGTTCTGTGTTTGTATGTTGTTAATAAAAAGTTCTAAAACATTTTAAAAAACAGGGAGCATCGACCCTGCAGCCCAGACATCAGACCAGCCCACTGGGAAATTTCCAGACCCTCCGAGTAGCCTTTTTAATTCTCTCGTGACAAAGTCCTTAATTTCTAACAATTTCAGTCGTGGTGTCAACGGACGAGGAGAAAGAGATCACTTGCCTCTTGGAAAAAACAAAACAAAACAAAAGTCCATTAAACCAGACCAGGGACGAAGAAGGGGAATTTAATACAGGTAGTCCTCGGGTTACGGCAGTCTCTACTTACGGCGCTCCGTACTTACGGCGCCGCCCCCAGTGACGTCATTG
>JARVGV010000192.1:9794994-9807048 GCA_031762435.1 Hypsolebias longignatus | reverse complement strand
TGTATTAGCAAAGACCACTTTACAGCTTGAGATTGAAGGGGCTTGTGTAGCTGGTGGAGGTGTCACATAAATCAATTGGCTGAATAGAAAAGAAGAAATCCAGATGAAGGACATCTCCATTCATGATGGGAAGAATGAATATGCTGTTTGAACGGTGCACATCACTGTACAGTGTCCTGTGCGAAAGAGGCTAATCATCCTGGGACTTCACGAGTGGAGCGTAGTGGGAGGCCAGAGATGAACGCAGTACGTTTCCCCTCACTGTTTCTCCCTCTCAAATAAAACACAGCAATTAAAACGTCTCCATAGAAGCAAAGCTTGGAGGAGCTCAGTGAGAGACGCAGACCACAGCCTCAGCTGTAATTGAAACAGGACCTTCAGTCTAACAGCAATACCCACATTTATTTATTTTCAGCCATTTAAAATGTCTGAGATCTTTGTCTCGCGGAGCTAATTGCTGCTTCCAACAGGAAGACAGTGAGTCAATGGGTAGTTTATGTACAAAGAGATTTTAATCTTGTATCAGTCGAAGAATATGGAAAGTTTGAGTCTTTTCTCGGCGTTATTACAACACAAGATAATCCCCGACTGTTTTACTAAGATTGGTAAATATTTAAAGTGTTTGCCGGGGTGTAAATGTTTGGGTATAGCGCTTGGAAACGTTTTTGTTGTTGTTTCTCGCATCTCTCCAGCCCACTACACGATGAGATCATTTGTTTGAGCATTTGATTAGAGGTCTCAGAAAATCCACAAAAATGCACTAAATTGCCCGCTCTTTTTGTGCCCGGCAAATACCGACCAGAAGAACTGAGCGAGAGAGAATCGAGAAAGTAAGCACGGTGTGAAAGGAATGTAACCATGCTGAAATTGTGGATGTCAGTGATGTGAGAGATCCTTTTCAAGTCCGGCTCAAGGAGTCTCAGAGACCACTGCAGGGAAATGTCGCTCATCGACCATGCGCTCTCTGGACGAGGAGGCCACTTCTGGAGGAATTCAGCCCCAGACTTACTTTAGGCATTTTAATATCATTTGTGCACATTTGAACGTCTACACAACCTCCCTCCTCGCTCCTTTGTGATTTGAATTACATCAGGTGAGAGGAGAGGGAGCAACCAAAGACATGGTGGCAGAGCCCATCTGTCAGCCAGCTGTGTGTGTTTACACCTGACCTCAGCCAAGTCACCGTCTGGGTTTCCCTCTCCACTTCACATTACCTCCATCCAACCACAAACCGTCACTTCCTAAAGCTTTTCCTTCCTGCTGTCGAGGAAGCTCTTGGGCCTTGGCTCAAAGCAGCTTCTGCAGCACCTCGATCACAAACATGCCACCAGGGGCCTCATGCACGGGGGCACAGGCACAAAAAAATGTGGAACAGACCTTTTTCCACGCAAAACTTCCGCTGTATCACTAATGAATTACACCTGTAACTGTGTGCAACCCCACATCAACTTTATGGCTGGTGAATGCACACTGTTTCAGTTACTGGTTCATTAGCGACACTTAAAGGGTGTCTGTGGAAACTGTAAATGATGTGAAAACAATTATTGCACATGCCAGCAACACGTGGACGTTTAACGTTTTAGTGATTAATTTAAAGATCAATTAATTCACATTCAGTATTATCTCAGAATTTAGTATTACTTGAGGACGTTGCAAGGCGGGCAGAGGCATGCATTTAGAGGAAAACAGGATTTTTATGGCCCAACAACAACTAGCTCGTAAGCTGCTTTGGGTTTTCCAGGGCGATATTGTTGGAACTGTGTTCTGAGCACCAGCCGGTCTTGGAGCACGACACAGCGCTGAACATACTGAGGCATGTCAGAGGGAGCTGGCAAACCAATCCGGACTGTGACAGTCAACCCTGAGCCAAGCCACGCCAGCTGTGTGGGATAAAACTATTCGTATATCAAACAGGTGTATCGAATTCCCCAACGATAGAGCTGAACAGGCCAACATTAGTGTTCCTAACATAGAGCTATCAATTGCACACACAGCACGTAAAAGGTATGACAGGTTGAATACATTGACTGGAAGCATTTTCATTCTAATTATATTTGATGCACAAATGCAACATTTTGCCAAATGTCTTGGTTTAATACAATATATTAATTTAGTCTACAAACAGTATGGTTGGGAACAAACTACAATCTGGCACGGTGCAGGATGGGTTGGTGAGTACATTCATTTAACTGTCCCAATATTAGTTTCCTTGGTTCACATCAAGCTGGTGGACTCCTAACCATTAAACGTTTAAATTGTGTCATCTGGACCAGAAACATTTTGTCCCCCATCCAGAGGACTTCATCAGTCTATGGCCTGTCAACCAGAGCCGTCCCATAGGTAGCCTTCACTGCTGTGTTTCAAGACAACCTCCTGTTGAAATCCCAGAAGAAGTCTTGGTTTGACAGTGTCAGATCATTCTACCAGGCCTCTGAGTGCCTCAGTTTTTTTTCACCTGTCACAGAGTGGGGGATTTGGAAATACCCTCTGTTTGTTTGTCATTTGATTTGGTGTAGAGGCAGGGCAGCCGACTTGGGACCTGAAGGTCCCAGGCTCGATCCCCAGTCATTGCACATCTCGTGGTGTCTCTAAGCATCACACCTTATCCCCAACTGCTCCCCCGGCACTTTCAATAGCTGCCCACTGCTCCACCTGGGAGTGGATGGGTTAAATGCAGAGCCAATTTTTGCCATTGTATGGGAACATACAATGATGACAACACGTAACACATTATTATTATGTCCATCCATCTGTCCGTGAATGTTGTGAGCACAATAACTTGAAAAATAAGAGGTGCCAACTTCCATTTCAGTGTGTGGATGCACACAGGTGTAAGAAAGGTTCCTTTTAAAAATTGAGCTGCCATGTCAAAATCCAAGATGGCCACCACCATACCCCCCCCCCCACCCCCACCCCACCAACTACACACACACATACTGTACAGTATATATTTGGCAGCATGACGGCTCAGCAGTGGTTAGCACTGTTGCCTCACAGCAAGAAGGTCCAGGTTCAATCCCCGGTTGGACCTGGGATCTTTCTGTGTGGAGTTCTTCTCGTGCTTGTGTGGGTTTTCTCCAGGTGCTCCGGTTTATTTTTATTTATTTTATTTTATTTATAAAATTTGTTCATTAAAAAAAATACAATACAAAACAATCCCATAAACGATAACGTACAAAATATAAAAAAATGAAAGGTAGCAGAAAGAAGAAAAAATCTCATTTTATCTGCCCCTTTTTCAAACAATCAGTTCAAACAATGATAATCTTCCAGTAACAGAACAAAATGAATAACTCTTTCTAATTTTTCTAATACAATACACATTACGCTACTTCATATACTTTGTATATATATATTTTAACAATTTAGTTTTGATCATTTTCTTAAATGTACACATTTCCTCCCACAGACCAAAAACATGTATGTTAGTCTTCCTTCAGGCCCAGGCCTCCCCTGCAAAAGAGATCTGTGATCTCAGTGTACAGTATTTGCCTGGTTAAATAAAGGTTAATAAAATAAATAACTAATATGTAAACCAGTTATGATTTGAGGAAATTGTGCTTTCTAGTTCTTATATTGCTTTAAAATATTTTCCTCAAATGACTGTGGAGGCTGAAAATTAATCTGTGGTGGCCAAGACCACCATTGGCCACCTTCTAGTTCCTCCATTGCACCTGGCGATGGATAAAATTTCTACCTTCGCTCGCCAACGTCCATCGTTCTGTGTTGCCTCTGCCAGAAAAACCCCTCTGTTCTTATACACAGTGTAACTCCTATCCACTATCTGGGAAATAAAAATAAATAAATAAATAAGGTTTACTTGCATTCATTTAGTTTGAAATGCCTCACCCTCTTCTCGGTGTGCATTCATTTTAAAGTAGGATACGCAAGTCACTGAAGTCGTGTCTGACATTAACAGAGTCAGATTTTACACTTAAAAAACAATAACTAACATGATTTGATTTTAATTGCAGAGAATCACACATGCAAGGCATATTTACATCTATTTGTATATTATTATTATTATTATTATTATTATTATTATTATTATTATTATTATTATTATTATTATTATTATTATAGTTTATTCATTTTAAAAACAAAACAATTCTATATACAATAAGCAATACAATCACAAATAAAATGAAAGGCAGAAGAAAGAAGAAAAAAATCTTATATCTGCCCCTTTTTTCCAAAAAGTTAATTCAAACAAGAATAATCTTCAAATGACAAAAACAAAACAAATAACTCCTTCTCAAGAAACAATTCATACCAATACACATTAAGCTATTTCATTTTTTTAACAAACCAACTTTGATCATTCTCTTAAACATGTGTTGATCTAACATTTTGACATCACTCTCCAGATTATTCCATTATTTAACTCCTTGGATTGAAGTGGGCCATTCCTTAACTAGTTTGAAATTTAGGTTTCACAAATATCTCTATCCGCTTAAAATTATAACAACTCTCTCTTTTAACAAAACTCAAGTGGATATTTAAAGGTAATGTGTTGTTATGAGCCCTATACATAACTGATAGATTACTATAATCTACCAAATCATGGAACTTCAATAACGTCAGATGATAAAATAATGTGCTTGATGGATGACAGTAATGTTTTCTAGTGATAATTCTTATAGCTCTTTTCTGTAAAACAAAAAATAAATAAATAAATAAAAAGATTTGTGATTGTTTTACACGCTTTCCCCCAAACATCAATACGTACAATAGATTAAGTGTGGAACACTTATTGTGTTATACAATAAATACAGAGCTTTATCATTTAATAAGTCCCTGACTTTGTATTTATATACATGTTTTTCTTCTTCTTCTTTTGACTGCTCCCTGCGTTAGGGGTCGCCACAGTGAACTAAGTCGCATAAAGACTTGGCAATTATTTTTACGCCAAATGTCCTTCCTGACGCAACCACTGACCGCTGGGCTACCACAGCCCTCTGTGTGGAGCAGAGAGCTGCTGTCTAGGACACCTGGAGGAGCAGCTGGTGGGGGTTAAGGGCCTTGCTCAGGGGCCCAGAGTGGGGTGAATGAAGGTGGGGGCATGTGTGGGTGCTTCACCTACACCACCCACATTTTTGATGTTGTCGGTACCGGGGCCTGAATCGGTGATCTTCCGATCACAAGCTCACCTTCTCTAACCTCTGCGCCGCCACTACATTTACACACTATATTTAATTGGGAATGTGCAACAGAAATGAGTTTGAATTCATACAGACGCAGCGTTTCATTCTTCTGGATCTGTTTGTGCAAACACCATTTCCTTCAGCCTGTTTTAGTAAGAAATCCTGTTTGTCGACATGAGGACCCAGGTGAAGTATGCAGAGGAAAGGCATTTGCAAAAGCGTGACAGTTATTGTAAAAGATCGAAAAAATCTTTCAATACAAAAACAACTGGACTTTATTTGTAGCAGAAGCAAATAAAGTCCAGTTGTTTTTGTGTTGAAAGTTTTTTGAACGTATCATCATGTCCTGGATGACTGAGAATTCTCACCAGCTTATTGACAAAGAGCATTAAACAACACCAAGCAAATTTGTGGAAATATAAGCGAGGGGATAGATTTCAGTTCACATTTGACTGATAAGTTACATTCCTCCTTTTCTCCCAGTGAACACAAGAGCACAACACAAAATGATTCTGCTTTAGTAAGCAACCCAAAACTGATATATACCATGACTTTCAGGGGGAATTTATGTCCTTTCTTTATACAAGTGAAGCTGTTTTGAGAAGACAAGTGTTTACACTGACACGGACAAAGGGAAGTCTTGGTTTGACTGATTACTAAACAATGCAAATCGCCATGATAAAAATGGAGCACTAAAATCAGCGTTCGATAAACACGAGCCAGGGAGTCACAAGAAGGCAGACTTTGATATAAAGGGGTTTTTACCTCGTCTTTGTGGGGTTTTTTGCCGGTCTGTAGGTGGCCGACCGCTGAGCTGGATTTGGACTGCAGTGAAATGCTGGTTTAGAGAAGGACTTGAGGTTTTAGCTGTCATTCTGTGGAAACAAACAAATCTTGGTAATCAAAGTCACTGTTTGGAGGAAGTCAAAGTCCCATTTCATCTTCTCTACCAACCATGGCTTGTTTCATTAAATATATTTGTATTGTATTCTAAGTGCTCTGTAGGTTTATACATCTTTGTTATTCTGACTAAAAGAGTTTTGAAATCACTATAAAATAGCAGCTGTGGTTATTTGACAGAAACAACAGAAACTGTGTTAAACTTCCAAACTGTGCTTTAATTTGAACCAGTTCAAGATTTTATTGTTCTTCTTTTACTCCTTTAAATTATGTATATTTGAACTGTCTAGCCATCACTTTTAACCAGCATTTAGTGAGGAACATTTTTTTATCTGATCTAAAGAGAGCAAGTACAGGGAGTACAAAAACAATTAATCCTTTTCTGGTTCACACACTAAATCTTACATGATCACACAGAGTGTGTTCAGTGTGAAAATCCTGGAACCACCTCAGTTTATGATGTGGATAAAATAAGGAAGGAACATTAAAATATGAGAGAGCTGGCCAGTGAACTGGCATATTTTCCCACAATGCAATGCAATCATGGTGCACAAAAGGTAGTTAAACTGTAATATTATTGACTCTAAAGTTTATGTTGTAGTATGATGTTTCATTTGTCACTGATGCACTGCTGAGGTGTTACAATGTGGCCACATGAGACTCTGAGGAAATGACAGAAGACACAAGAGAAAGTGCATTTCCTGAGAAAATGCAGTGTGAATGCTTATTGCTGAAAATATCTGAAATTAGCTAAAAACATGCTGAAATGTAGCTGAAATGGAAGAAAAAGCCTAAATTAGTAGAAGAGAGCAAGAATAACACATACTGTACTTACTTAATTAGTTTTAAATGAGCAGAAATTAGCACAGAAATTAGGAAATTAGCTATAAAAAAAAAGCTGAATTTAGCAAATAAAAGATAGCTGGAAAGTAGATGAAATAATTGAAAGAAGCTTAAGCTACCAGAAGGAAGTGGAAGGAGCTGAAATTAGCAACAACAAAAAAGTGTAATTAGCTGAAAAGGCTAAATTTTGCATAAAACAGCTAAATAAAAGCTGAAATGGCAGAAAAAAGATTAAACTTCCACAAATAAGCTGAAAGGAGAATAAATTACGATGAAAAACTTGAATTTATTTGAAAACAGCTGAAATTAGCAAAAAAAAAATGCTACAAAAAAGTATCTGAAAAGGAAGAAGATTACTTAGCAGAAGAAAGCTGACTTAACACATTTATTGAAATAATCAGAAATGAGCACAAAAAAGTGGAAATTATCTGAGAAAACCTTAAGTAAGCAAAAAACAGCGCTAAAAAAAGGCAGAAAGAAGCTTAAATTACAAGGAAGTGGAGAAAGCTTTTTTTTTTTGCTGAACTAGGCTAAAAAAGTTTAAATGAGTGCAAAAAACCCCAAGTGGAGTTAGTGAAAAAAGCTAAAATTAGTACAAAAACAGCTAAATAGAAGCTGAAATAGCAGAAAAAAGATTAAACGCATAAATAAGCTGAAAGGAGCATAATAAGCTGAAATTAGCAGAAGTTAGAAGAAGCAAAAAAGGGTTGTAGTTAGCAAAAATAATCTGCAAAGAGCACAAAGCAGCTGAAAAAATAGCTGAAAGTAGTTAAAAAAAGTTTACATTTACACAAGGAAGCTGAAAGAAGCTGAAGCAGAGCAAAATGTGAAAGGAGCAGTAAAAGGTTGTAAACACATATAAAGATGGAAAGGAAATAAAATGAGCTCAATACATGTTCTATGAGGGAAAAAAATGGCAGAAAAGGCTAAATATTTCAAAAAGCTAAAGTTGCACCAATACCAAAAGTTACGCACCTTTCTCCTGACTGAGCTGAACGTTTTGATATATGATTTGTTGAAATAGCACAAACGATTGTGCCAAAAAACATATGGAAGATAAATGGATCACAATAGAGTGAATGCTTCATAAACAAACAAATACTGTAATGTGAAAAATAAAATGCAAGCTGTTCGTATGACTGCACCCATGATGACAGTGTTTTTTTTGCCACCACTCAGCAGTGTACCCTTCACTTTATGGACAATAGATCCAAGTTTTAATGACAGCTGCTGTATTTGTTTAGTCCTTGTCTAGTGTTTGAAGTTCTTCTTATGATAGAACCACAACATGGTTCTTTGTGGTCCAGCTTAAAATCCAAAATCTGCAATAACCCTTGTTTATTTTCCTAAGGCTAAGCTTATGTCTACAAAGTCTTTTCATTGTTCAAACATTTTAATTTCACAATGAGATGGCGTGATTCTCACTATTATGACAAAGACGGTTGAAACTTTGATGGGAACAATACATGTTTCTACAGAGGAAAAAAAGATGGAAGCAGCTGTTAACCTATGAACTTTTATGCAAAACATTTCTAGTCCAAGATTTGTTGCATTCACCATTTTCCATTAACCTTTTATTACTTTATGTCACTCTCAACAGTCATTCTTCATTTATTTTTCCATTTTATTGTTCCTACTGAATGTTAAGGATCAAGAGTGAAACATGTGCATTCTTAGATGTGATTTCTATCATAAAATGAACAATGTCCTGAACAGGAGAGCTCACTGATACATCTGACAGCTTTTATGGATGCTTGTTCATGCATGTGGTACATATACCTGGACTCAGTGCATTATAGATCTTTTTTTTTAATATTGTTGTTGCACTCTAGACTAACTGGATAAGACAGTAATAAACAGGTAAACTCATTCTTTTTCTTACCTCAGTTTGAGAATACTGTAGTTAGATTTTGACTGGCTGGGTCCAGATTGCTGCCATCTTAAACAAACAAACAAACAAACAAACAAACAAAACACTCAAACAAAAAAAACTCCAGTTTCTAATAATTTTATAGCAATTCCTAAATGTTGACACTGATGTCAGTTTTGCTGTTTACATTGAATTCCATTGTCTTTTGCAAGTGTAAGTGGCAACTGCAGCTGGCTGTAGCACTTCCAGTGCAGCCTGAAGTGTGTACCAGTGATACCAGTGATACCAAACTGACAACTGTGTAAAGTATGAAAGCAGAAAAGTCTCATAAGGTTTATCAAATTTCCATTCATTCTTGTTCTTTACTGTTCCTGTTCAGGGCTTGCAGTGAGCTGATGCCTATCTCCACCGATCACTGGGCTAAAGGTGGTGTACACCCTGACCCTGGACAGGTCGGGACAGGGCTGCATTAAGATGAACTACACAGGATTTTTATATTCTTTTAACATTGTTTTATTGCTCATTTTTACACCACACTGAACAAAATATAAACGCAACATTTTTGTTTTTGCTCCCATTTTCCTGAACTAAACACAAAGATCTAAGACTTTTTAACAACAGGCCCCCCTTTTTTTTTTTTCCTCAAATATTGTTCACAAATTTGTGTCAATCTGTGTGAGTGAGCACTTCTCCTTTGCCGAGATAATCCATCCACCTCCCAGGTGTGGCACATCAAGATGCTAATTAGGTAGCACAAGTGTGCCTTAGGCTGACCGCAACAAAAGGCCACTCTACTGGTTCTTATCTTGTTTGTCCAGTCAAAATTTCAACGAGCTATCTATAACACAGAGGATGTTGAGAGAGAACGTGCAAACACCAGCCAAAGTTACAACTGTAGCCCTTTCTTGCTGTGAGGCCACAACGTTAACCACTATACCACCTAATTCATTTAAAAATACTAGACTATCGTCTGCATAAAATGAAATCAATGAAAGGTGCTATTGATGTTATTCATGTTCATTTTTCCCCTTAATGAATATTTATGCTGTTCACAACAATAGAAAAAAGAACAAATTAAGCCCTCAGATTATATAAATAAAAAACGAATAATTTAGGGGGAAAAAAATCAAAGATTGCAGTGTTTTATAAGACGAGCAATAACTGTCCTAAAGTTGCTCGGCTGATGTTTGGAAGAGGTTGCCATGGGTTGGAGGTCTGCTCAAACCAACGAGGACCACATGGATGAAGATGGCCCGGTGAGCTAGACAGCTACGGATCACTTGCTTTTTAATTAGTGGCTTCGCGTGCAGTCCGTGTGGAGCTGCGAGCCCACCGCAAACTCGTGGAAGATGTGACAGTTGGGAGACATGGCCCAGGGAAAGGCTCCGGGTCTGCTGCAGCGTCTCGGCTCAGCACAATGCCTAACGTGCTCGCCAGACCCACGGCAATTAGCTTCTAAGGTTCCTCTTTCGTTCTGGGCCTTCTCTCTTTTCTTTTTAATGTCGGAGCTTGGAAAGGCTCAATATAATCAAGTCAAGAAAAGTTTATTCTGTTTAGAATTCCATCTGGTTCCAGTAGGGGTGGGGGGGGGGAGTAATTTTAGCGGCGCACGGGAGTAGTATGCAGTGAGGCTGCATGTACCATCCTACTTAGAGCAGTGGGAGGGAGCGCTCTGTGCAGACACCCTGACTCCTAAGCAATAGACTGGCCGACTGGTGTTTCTAAACACTGCTGTAGCCGCTCTCCCATCACTCAGCACGGCCTGTGTTCCAGCTAAATATGTCCCTCTGGCACTTACCACAGGATCCAAGACTCTTTCAGCCCCTACAACTCCCCTCCTAGCCCCTCACCCTTTCCTCACCCTATTTCTGGCCATGTACTGGTAACTTTTACTGTGTTTCAGTGGTTGAGCATCACCTCAGCTGAGGGCCCCGCAGGGAGAAGGACTGCGCTCCAAGCTGCAATGCTTTATGGTGATAACGCTGATTGGTTGTGGCACTTGAAATGATCATAGCCAGACTGTGCAGTTATTATATATGACTCCATCGTTTACAAGCAAGTAAGCAAAATTCTGTTAGCAGCGACCAGTTCTTTTGCTCTGTTATAATTTGTACAAGACAGTGATAAAACATGACTTTTTTAATTTCAGAGACGCCTCAGGCTTAGCATGCACACATGGATGTTTTATTTTAACACTTTGAAAACATTTCACGCGGAACAAAATGGATCAGAGGGTGTAAATAGCAGGAACGGGGAATTTTTTAAATTTTATTTATGAGGAATAATTAATTTACACAAAACTCGCACACACAAAACGTGTTAGCTTAACAAAAGTTATTTTATGCGTCTTTAAAAAAAAAAAAAAGCATTACAATGAACTAAGCCATTAAAGACAAGGATGTTATGGGGGGGCGCATGAGGCAATGGCCACCCCTTTCATTGGCCCCCAAGCCCTTTCTCCACTCTGAGCTTTTTTCTGTGTATTTTAAATGTATGCAAATTTGGGGGAATTAGTAGAACATCATAAAGAAAAAAAGATACAATTGTTTTGAATAATTAGCAAATTCAAAAAAGTTTTGTTAATTTTAGAAATACATTTTATAAAATAAAACATACCCACCACCACCAACACCACCATAAAGACAGCTGAACAGAATTATTATGGTGATGAAAGTGGATGTCCTCATATCAAGATGGATCTCAGCAAGTTTCATGTATTATATATACTGTATTTTTACAAATTCAGCATTTAGAGAGAACAAGCTTCAACAAACTGAATAGTGACTGTAGAATTAGTCATTTTAATTGTACAAAACAAAGAATAAGCAGAAAGTGACACTATTATCACCAATATCAGAAGTGATTCTTTAACTCCTGTATTGCACATGTATTTTTCAAATAGCTTATACAGTATATAACAAGAAAATAATGAAACTCATGAAGTTATGTAATGCCTATTGGTTTTGGTCTGCTGCTCTAAAGTTACCAGTGGGCATCATCTAGCTCAGGGGTCTGCAACTTGTGGCTCTAGAGCCACATGCGGCTCTTTGGTTCCTTCACAGTGGCTCTTTCAAGCTTCGACTTAAAGTAACATAAAACAGACGTTTATTGGTTGTTACACAAACAACAAAAATATTTAGTTTTTAGCTGTTTTCATGTAATTTCTTACTTTAGCTTTTTGCTTTATTTCTATACTTATTTTTTTCCACAATAAAAAAAATACATAGGTCTGCATAGCTTGTAGTTTGTTTTGTTTTTTTAATTTAAACAAGAATGTGGTCTTTTCATTTGTCTTAA
>JARVGV010000192.1:9781895-9792608 GCA_031762435.1 Hypsolebias longignatus | reverse complement strand
CATCCATCCATCCATCCATCCATCCATCCATCCATCCATCCATCCATCCATCCATCCATCTGTCCATCCATCATCTTTTACCTGCTTCCTCCTTTAGGGGGTCACTGGTGCCCATATCCAGCCCATATATACATACATATACATATATACTGTATATACACACACACACACACACACACACACGCACGCACGCACGCACGCACGCACGCACGCACACACACACACGCACACACATACACACATGCACACAAATAGTAGTCCCTCGCTACTTTGCACTTTGTTTATTGCGGACTCGCTCTATCGCAGTTTTTCAGAATAAGACTGGACATGACACACAGTTGGCTGATTGATGAATGAGACGCACGCTCAGCATGGAGTTTGTATTAAAAACAAACTATTTTAAATTATTTAGACCCTGCTGCACCTTTGTGCAGCCCCCACTGCAGGATAAGCTTCCTGTTGCAGCTGATCAGCTGCTCTCCATGCACAGCAGAGAAGTGGGCGTGGCCAAGAGCTGAAATTATGACATTCTGTACTCTCTTAGAGTTTAGAAACATTGTTTACAACATTGCAAGAGTAAGGGTTTAAAACACCTATAAGTTTAACCTGTGTGACTGTGGATGCAGCTACTGTCTTATCATCATTATCATCATGCTTGGTGGAGGGGAGTGGGGTGGGGTTGGGGGTGCTGACCCAGAATAGAGGAGAGTTGTCCTCCATCAAGCTCCCGACGCAGCAGAAGGAACTCTTTTTCTTGCCCAGCTGGTGAAACCTGAGTGAGCTTATGTACGAGCTCTGTGGGACCTCCAGAGTCCAGTAGTGATTCAGACCAGTTAGAATAACAAACCCTCACCTACTAAGTACTGTGTGGGCATTTTTTTAAAGAAAAAAAAAGAACGCAGTAGTCAGACTTCTGTTTTGTTCACGTCTCTGGGCTGCAATTTGTCATTTTGCATTGTATGTCAAAGTGTTTCCCTCTGAGACAACCAGTTGCGTCCCAACTGACCATAAGTACATTGTTTATAGTTTCACTAATTTAATTTCAGGGAATTTGATGGATCATGGACAAGGGCAGCAGCCGCACAGTCACATCACTGAGGCTTTTATACACTTTAATATTTACAGTGTTGCAATGAAATCTGTTTTCTCAAGCAACGTGTGTGTGCGAGTATTAATCAGAGCAACAATTTTAAACTCTCAACACTCTGCCAGGAGGATGTAAATATCAGTTATGTGTTCACGTCACGTTTTAATGGTGTAGGAATTTTAGTTCCCTGTAATTAATAAAGATAAACACATAAAAGCAGTGCTTTTTAAACAAAGAGAATTGAATTATACTAAATGACATTAAAATACTGTATATTAACAGCAACAGTTGCAAAAATGTCTTGTGCACTCGTTTATTCTCAATTTCCTCCCATTTTTATTCAATTAACCTGGCGACAAAGACTAGCCCGGTCATCGGCTGATGCTGTTATTAATCTCTGTCTGCAGTCTTAACAAATGAAGGCTGCAATCATATGGAAACAATCTGGCCCTTGCCCTCCAAGAGACAGAAAACAGAGCCAAATGAAGAACATCCTTTCTCTTAAGACCTGTAATTTGTTTTTATTACCTATTAGGTAAAACACCTCATTTATCACTGTCAAACGCTTCACAAAATGATAGCTGTCCACATGTAAATCAGTGAATGCGATGTATGGTTGGGAATTAAGTGGGCTCTTTCTTATGAAATGCTCCACTCTGTGGGCTCAGTGACCCAAGCTAAGCCACCCACGACCAGACGTTTTTCTTTCGCGGGGCTGTGCTGGAAAACCGAGCGGGGAACACTTAAAAACAGAACTGATTAAGCACAGACCGAACTGTGTTTCTGTGCCCCACACGGTGGGAGCCAGGGATGTGTGCGGGATACAAATCCAGGCATTAACGCTGAATGAAATCAGGTCTAAGAAAAAAAAAAAATTGTGTTCCTCTCTGCTTTTATTGCATTTACTTTAATTGCGGATTACATTTATTTAATAAAAAAAAGCCAATTTTTTTTCATTTTTGATCCAATCCTTATACTTTATAGGACAATCACTCTAAAATCCACAAAAAGCTACGCCAGCCCTCTGTAAAGAAAATAGAGTTAATTAAAGGCACATAAGTAATGCACGTCCCACACCACTTTTCACACCAGAGCTTTAAACCCAGATCATCTTGTTGAGCTCGTGCCTGACTGCGGGATGTGTTGCCCAACTCTCGGCTACTACCACTTCGAATTTCAGCTCAGTTTCTGTACAAATGACTGAGTTACATCCATTTTTATGTTGGCTCACGTCAGTTAGCTGTGGCGGTCACTTTGAGCTTAATTGACTCCAGATGTTAACCAGTTGTAGACACACATCCAGGGATCACTTTCTGAATGTTTCATTAAAACCCATCATGTGCTTCACTAGATATTTTGCTAACAGACAAATGACGTTGTCTCCTGTAGTAGATTTAGGTGATCTTGTGCATAGCACTTGGAGTACGTGTTGTGAATGGCTCCCAGCAAATTTCAGTGTAACATCAATAAAAATCTATTTTTGTGTTTTCAAGGTCAGTTAGCTGTGTAATCAATCAGGTTGACTCCAAAAGTAAATTTTCTGTAGATAATTGCAAGAACATACATAAACAAGGACTAAAAAACTTTATTGCTCTCCTCTGCCATTTGATTTTAATATTTTATGCACAAATCCCTGGAGGATGAGCTGTTTATCTTTAGCCACGCCCACTTTTAATTATTATTTATTCAAGAATGTTCTCGTTTTGCCGCCGGGATCAACTCGGATCACTTTTGGTTATGCGCGGTGGCTGACGAGGCCCGTGCGAGCCGTGCCAAATGACACAACTCAAAGTACATGATACGGAACCGTCCGGTCTCACTGTGGAGCGGATCAGCGAGACCCCTCCAAATGTGAGACCACACACTCTTTATTAGAGCCAGTAAAGAGTCCCGGAGCCGCGGCTGGACGCTGCTTTCTGCTCAGCTACCGCGAACAATGTCAGGATTGTGCTGCTCTTCTCTTTTTCTTTTTGTAGGCCCATTATTTTTCTAGCATTTGTTATTCTCACTTAAACTGGAGACTGGCTCCACGAGTGGGCCACGGCGTCTCTGAACCGAGCCTGCTCAGGCCAGGAAAAACCCGGCGGAGCCAGACGAATAAAAAAGAGCCAAAAGCGCAGACGCCGTGCGTCTCCCAATCTGGTTCCTGTCAGGGGGACATCAAGGGAACACCCGCAACGCAATCTCCAAACGTTTTTCCTGTCCCCCCCCCCCCCCCCCTCTTTTTTTTTTTTACCGCTCTCCCTCCACCCTCCAAGCGATACGTCTCACATATGACTGAACCGTCGCCAAAAGCTCCCAAAATTCTTCTTCTTCGGTAATTCTTTTTCCTCCGACTCTCATGTCTCCGTGTTCGGAACCAGCCCACATGGATTGAGATCAATTTAGGGTGAGATGATAATTACCCTGTCACTTTCAATCCCGTTGTGATGAAGTGAGAAACAGGAAATGTAATAAACATAAATGGAATCTCACGGTGTCGGACTGGGGAGAGGAACTGAGGCTCCACGAGCTCGGTCCGATTGTCGGCTTCGTGCCGCCCCTGCTGAGAGACCGTTTCTGCCCTCTCTCATGCCGAACTGCCGGTTGAAGCTTAGTGCTGCAGATAATTACAGAATCCCACATTCAAAGCCGGAGTCTGTGAGCCTGTTGCTGTTTAGTTTGGAACTTAGCGCGTAAGAAATGATTTGTGTCGTGCTGTTTTCCAG
Organism: Hypsolebias longignatus; assembly: GCA_031762435.1. Classification (NCBI taxonomy): domain Eukaryota; kingdom Metazoa; phylum Chordata; class Actinopteri; order Cyprinodontiformes; family Rivulidae; genus Hypsolebias; species Hypsolebias longignatus. The sequence continues at coordinate 9,788,813 of JARVGV010000192.1, read as the reverse complement.
AAGAAAAGCTCGAGGAGCGTTTTCCCTCTTCTGAAACTCTCAGCCAAGGCAAAAACTCTTAATGCATTTGGACTCAAAACCTAAAGCGAGCTTGGCATTTTCTAGAGTACGGTATTTGTTATTGGAATATCAGCGATAGCTTGTGGCTAACGGTAGTCGGCTCTAACCCTGTCATGTCGGCTGTTTCACAGCTGATGTATGGAGCTGATTCCTGGCGGGCCGCGCCACTCGGCCTGGATTTGTTTAACCCGGCAGATCAACCTTCAGACGAGAGCATGTGCGCAGGTAATCGCTGCCATATGAGGCGAGGCCTAGTGGATGCTACAGACAAGGGGGGATCACACACGCTCACACAAACAAGCTCGGAGGCCCTGAGACTGTTATGAGAGGAAATAACCGGTGTGCAAATAAAACAAAAGTCAATATTTAAAAGCAGCAACCTTCTTCCTTTTGAGGTGGTTCGATGCAGGGTTTTAAAATGTTGGCGCAATCCTGCCTGTTTGCAGTTGCGATGCCAGCATGGTCTGAACTCGAGGGGGTGTCTGAACAGTCCAGCAGCACAAACAGCCTCCTGTAACGAGGACGCACTGGAACTAATGGGGTCTTTCCAGCAGGCAAACAAATAAAATGGGGGCATCTTTGGCGCCCATCACGACCGCACAGGAGGCAGCAAGGGATCCAAAGGATGAACTTAACCGGCAACCACAGCAACCCCTTAAATTACGATTCAAATAAGTAATTGGGCTTAGAGTTTGGCGCTAACATTTCCACCGTCTGTAAACCCAGTGAGCCGCGGTGGTTGGCAAATTAAAACAGGATAGTTTTAGCGTCTGATTTCATCACTTTCACAGTATTTTACAGTGCGGCTTGCAGGGGCAAGTTCATCCTGAGTTTCTCCCCCGTTAGCTCTTAAACTTGGCAGCACGAGTGTAAAATTAAATTTTTCCTCTTTCTGTACGGACGCTGAACTCGGGTGGTAAATTTCCACCGCCTCGCAGGCATCAGAGAAGAGCGGGGCCGAGATAAATTAAAGATGCGGCCCCTCGTCGTTGACGGATAAACGTCCCCGAGCAGCGCCAGCCGGGACACACAGCAGCGCGGCGAGGAAGTGAAGGTGTGAGAAAAGCGCACCGCCCTGGCTCGCGAGGCTGCTTTTACGAGCTGCCCCCGTGTAATTCAGCCGATATTTCACGCGGCCTTCGCTGAGAAGGATCCGCGAGGGAGCGTCCCACTGCTCCTGCAGCCTGATTTACTGCGAGGACCCACCAAGCGAGCTGGACGCAGAGGTTTGCTAAAGACAGTCCTGGGGTCTATGTTCAAATTTCTGCACCTGGCCTTTGGGGAGCCCGCCATGTCTCCTTCCTGTTCCTGTTTCCTGTTATGACGTGTGCTTTTGAATTATGTGTCGCCGCGCGGTTCTGAGCAGGTAAAGTGGACATTCAGGCACTGCGGCGGCCACCTGGGGCAGCAGGTTGAGCAAAGCTCGGGGGAGTTGTGTGCTCTGGAACATGTCTGCAGACTAATTGGTCTGCCTGTACTGATTTACACTGATTACTGCGAGCAGCCTCTCACCTGGCAACCACACATCAACATGTGACAGTGGAGCAGAAAGAAAACACTGCCAGCTGAAAGACGCCTTCACTTTGTCGTCTTTGACTCCATTACTATGAATTAATGCAAACGTTTAATTAAATAAGTACAAATTTTGTGTTTGCATCTTTTCACTGCACTTAAAAGGCTGTTCTGCTTGTTTATTTATTAACTTTTATTTAACCAGAAAATCCCATTGAGATCACAGATCTCTTTTGCAAGGGAGGTCTGAAGGCAGTAACATGCATGAGGAAACCGGAGTACCCGTAGAAAACCCATGCACGGAGAGAACATGCAAACTCCACACAGAAAGACCCCAGATCCCCAGGTGGGGATTGAACCCAGGACTTTCTTGCTGTGAGGCAACAGTGCGAACCACTGAGCCGTCGTGCTGCCAAGAGATGGAAAAACTTTTGGCATTTTTACACAAATCACTAAACTTTATAAAATGTTATTATTTTCAGGGCTGACGTATTGAACATTTAATTTTCTTTAAGTTTCTGTATTTGAGGCATTAACAATATTTAGTTACACTTGAATTACATGATAAATGATGGTTCTGTGTGTAATTTGGTTTTAGGGTCACAGTTCGGTAGAACAGGAATGAGAAATAAACACACAATGTCATTTTTGTATATGTGTGACTTATTTTAAACAGAATAGCTCTCCTAAAAGCGGAGGCAGAAAAATAAACTACCCTTATTAGTAACATTATGAAATAGCGAGTATTGTTCAGCAGTTATTGTAGGAAATTTGAAAATTAGAAAAGTTAATGTCTTTATTAACACTGAGGGGCAATTTGTTTCACAGACAGTAGGCATATAAAACATTCATAAAGAATAAAAAAATAAATACAGTAAAAAAAAAACACACACAAATGGATAGTCACATTGAACTGCCTTCTTTATCCAGTATGAACTGTAACTGGTGGCTACACATCAAACTAAAAGTTTTTAAAACTCAGGAACTGAACGGTGAAAATATCTACATATTAAAAATAGTAAATAAATTTGTATTTCCATTTTTCATCTATGCATTTTCTACACCAGCTTTTCCATGCAGAGCGACAAGGAGCTGGTGCCCATCTCTAAGAGGCGGGAGGACACCCTGGACAGGTCACAAGTCCATCACAGGGACACAACAAGACACTTATGCCTATAGTGACAATTTTGAGTAGTCAATCAGAGCACGTCATGGTCTGTGGGAGGAAACCGTACCCGCAGAAAACCCACACATGCACGGAGAGAACATGCAAACTGCACCCAGACAGGCCTCGTTTTAAACCTGTGATCTCCAAAGCTCCAATCACTGCGCACAAACAACACAGTTTCACTAAATAAACATTTTAAACTTAAACCAGCGCTTTGCTTGAAATGCTCGCAGTGGTTAAATACAACCGAGATGAACAGTGAAGACGAGCTTTAGCTTTAATGCAACTTTAAGCTTTTAAAAGTCGTTCAGAAACTGACAAAACAGATCAGTTTTGAGCAATTCATAATGTCATGATTTAATTTAAAATGCACAGTCACTTCCTCCATATAGGCCCAACATCTTAGAATTTAACAACTATTTTCACCTATTTTGAATCAATTCTATTTATCCTACTCACATCTTCCATTGAAATTTTAAAGGACTAAATCTTAACGTACTAAACTTACCCCCTAAATATTCTGTTAAAATGGGCCGTAGGTTTATTTAAGTGAGTGTCTTGAGTCTTTGTTCCACTGGTGAACATTCACGTGCTCACATCCTCAGAGTCTGGTGTGGATGAACACTGGGTGGCAGTGTGCCGGCCGGTGGTGAGAGCAGCACACCAGCAACGACGGAAACACATCTCTGCTGCCAGTCCAGCTGGTGGTCCTCTCCCTCAACATCCCCCTGCATCAGCACAACTCAGGCTGAGAGCTGTGCACTATGTAACCCAAAAGAAAAAGAAATAAAAGCCTGTTTCTATGATGGTAGACTGAGCTAAACAAAAATCTGGCTTGACCCTCCCTCCCCCTTAGGCCCGGAAATCTGACTCACATTTCAGCAGCAGCGTACATAATAATTATTCTGACCACTCTTTTCCTTCGCTCTTCGTTTTCTTGTCCTTATCCTCCTCGTTTCCTGCCACCTCTGCAGGACAGAAATAGTCGAGCAGATTCTGCTTTCACTACCGTTTTCCAGGCAGCGCTTTAAAAATTTTCATTTGAAAAAAATTATATATATTTAGAGTAAGTTGTTTTTAAATTGCAAGAGGAGCATTTCTTCTGCCCACATCCAGGCTGTGTATCTGTGTGTTCACATGAACTGGGCAATAAAGGTACCCAGTGCAAAATACTCAAACATCCACTAGAGAAATTGGATTTCCTGTGAAAATGCAGTGTGAAAGCTTATTGCTGAAGAACTTGCTGGAAAAACAGCTGAAATTAGATTAAAACATGCTGAAATGTAGCTGACCTTAAGTTAGCAGAAGAAAACAGAAAGAACACATATTTGCTGAATTAGATTAAAATAAGCAGAAATCAGCACAAATATTAGGAAATTAGCTACTTGTATTAAAAAAGCTGAATTTAGCTAAATGTAGCTGAAAAGTAGCTGAAATGAAAGAAAGAAGCTTAAACTACCAGGAGGAAGTGGTCAGAGCTGAAACGAGCTAAAAAAAAAAGAAGTGGAAGTTGAAAAAGCAAAATTTAGTACAAAACAACTAAAAAGTAACTGAAATAGCAGAAAATGTTCAAACAAGCAGAACAAAGCTGAAAAGAGCTTAAATTAGCAGAAAGAAGTTAATTAGGCCGAAAGTTGCAGAAATTACTAAAAATAACTTAAATTTATCTGAAAAATGCTGAATGCTTAAAAAAAGCAGCTGAAAAGGTAGAACAAGCTTAAATTAGCAGAAGAAAGCAGAAAGAACACGTTTATCCGATTAAACTGCAGATGCAGAAATGAGTACTAAAAAATGGATATTATCTGAAAAAAAATGAAATTAGCAAAAAATAGCAGCTGAAAAGTAGCAAAAAGGTGGAAAGGAGCTTAATTGCAAGAAGGAAGTGGAGAGAGCACATTTTTGCTGAACTAGGCAACAAAAAGGTTGAAATACGTTTAAAAAATGCAGAATTAGCCAAAAAGGCTAAAATTAACATAAAAACTGCTAAATAGTAGCTGAAATAACCAAAAAAGCTGAAACTTGCAGAAATGAGCTGAAAGGAGCATAACAAGCTGAAACTGGTAGAAAGACATTGGAGGAAGCACAAAAATGTGGTTAGCAGAGAGAATCTGAAAGGATCACAAAACAACTGAAAGAGCAGCTGAAAGTAGCTAAGAAAAGGTTTAAATTAGCACATGGAAGCTGAAAGAAGCTGAACCAGAACAAAAAGGAGCAGTAAAAGGTTGTAAACAGATAAAAATGTGAAGGATGTAAAATGAGCTCACTTCATTTTCTGTGAGGAAAAAGAGTGCAGAAAAGGCTAAATATTTCTAAAAGCTAAAGTTGCACCAATACCAAAGAGGAAGAGAGAAAGATCAGCAGGCTTACTGCTGTCACCTTTTATCTGCATAATTAACCAACAAATCTGAGCTTAAATATCTACTATAAAAACAAAATTGTCAGACTTGTCCATCCCAAACAGCTTTTTCAATACCACCATTGTAGACCAGTTTTCATTCACTTCGGCTGTTTCTGTAGGTAAACAAAAACACATAGCAGGCTTTTCACAAATTCTGTTTTTTTTTTTTAAATTTATTTATTTTTTTAATTTAAAAGGTCACATTAATCAAGGATGTTGCAAAACATTATGCACGTTCCTGAATTACAAATTAATTTTGACTGATCTTCATGGCTTTGCAAGGCGTACCTTGAAAGAGGCTGCTCATTATTGAATGGACTCTCTGTGAAGTTTCAGGAGGACATCTATTAGGAGGTTAGCAAAACACTATCAGCTAATACGACCTGTAATTAGGCCAGCAGTGAGGAAACGCAGCGAGCTAACACCAGTATGGAAACAATCTGACAATGCAAACACTGCAAACGAAGCCACTTCGTGTCTGCATTTGTAAATGTGTGTGTGTGTGTGTGTGTGTGTGAGTGCACACACATGTGGACAGAGGCCTCTTTGCACCGATTGTGGCTGTGCGAACTGTCAGATGGGAGGGGATGACTGGGTGTGGAGGGAGCACATCTGGAGGGAATTTATTGTATAATTCAGTCTATTATTGCTGCGGTCAGTGCTTAAGGAGCACGCACACAATTACCGTCCACTCTGCAAGGCTACAAGTGGCCTCTGGCCTAAACTAATAAACTGTGGACGAGGGTGGAGAGGGGAGAATTCATTTGAGGTTATCATCATCACACGCCTCCCTGCTACCTCTCACACTGACACTTAGCAGAGTTTATTATAAATCAACGAGGAGCACTTACTCCTAAGGCCCGGATTGTGGTCAGACTAGATGTGAATCTGGTTTTAAGGGCTTCAGTTAGATACAGGATTTGGCTAAACAGGTTAGCTGAAAGTTCAAGTGTGCCATTTTGAAATATCCAAAAATGAACAAGAACAAGAAAACTTTGCTACTCATCTGATTTTAAAAGTTTTTTTTAAATGCATTTTTATTTAAACGTAGTGATGATAAAATTATCAATGAGTCAAGGGTGTAAATTATAATTTTTTTTGTTTTGTTGGGGGAAATAGAATAAAAATTACGGCAAAACTTGAAGGAGTAAAATACATAAAAACCTTACATGCCAGTTTATTTCTAATGTTGAGAAATAATGGAGCTGTTGCCATTTGGTCCAACGATTAAAACAATGATTTGCTCAAGCTCATGATATATCAAGTTATCTGTTAGTGCTTGAATTACCGTACTTTCCACCGTACATGTCGCACTGACGTATAAGTCGCATTGTCCAAATATGTGTAATAAAGTGGAAAAATACATAAATATGTTGCTTCGCTGTATAAGTGGCATCTATTATATGTCACCACTGACCACTTGGAAACGTGGGAGAGTGCATGGGAGGACTTGAACAAGAATTTAACAATACCACTTAAAAACAATTATTTGTTTGCTCGAAATTATAGTAAAAGTGTGTCTCCGTTTAAGGTTTCCTTAATAAATGCACTTTGATGGTCAAATCAACTGCATTTCAAACGGCGATTCGCGGAAGCGTGAATGCGCAGAGGGAGGACTCTGTGTAGTTTGTCAAAGCTTAACAAGCTTAACACCTAAAAACAATTATTTGTTTGCTCAACAGTATATTAAAGGTGTGTCTCAGTGTTACGTACCCTGCTCTGCCTGCCTGCTTCAGCAGTGTGCTTGCCTTTGACACAGCTGGTTGTGATCAGCCTGATT
>JARVGV010000192.1:9726958-9738588 GCA_031762435.1 Hypsolebias longignatus | reverse complement strand
TTTTTTTTGGACGGTCCCGTCCGGCTCTCTGAGTCACTGAACACCGAATTCGGTTGGAAGGTGAACCAATTTTAGTCTGGTTCGGAAAACGGGTCAGTTTGATGTTAAAGTACTACAGAGAAGCTAGAGGGAGCAGCGTGACCATCTCGTTTGTCTTTGAAACATTTAACTTTAAAAAGGAAGACTCACACCATTCAGTGAAGTCCCAGACCACAGGCCCAGGGTCTGGGTCATCACTGCTGAGAAGGGACAGGATGACACAGTCATCAGCAAACTTTAAAATGTGACCCTGTGGATACTGGCTGCAATAATCATTTGTATATAAGAGTTTAGTTAGATATGCTGTACCAGTGGGGTCTCACATGAAAACAACAATCTTTGACCTCAACTCATGTTATCAAGGGAGTTTATAGGGAAGGAAAATGGGCTCAATATATCCTTTCACCAAAGTGACACTCCATTCTCACTTTCTGAGTTTTAGTCAGAGGTTAAAGCAGCACCATTTTGTGTAATACATTCGTTGGCTAATATGAAAATAAAATAATGATGTCAGTGTGCTCCACAGTTGCAGTCAGCCCTTCACTGAGCATGCGTGGCAAACTTTAAAAGAAATGGCAGCAAAACCCGTTTGCTCAGCATGCTCTCACAGCACTGTGTATACATAGCACTCCATTTTGGCACCTTTTGAGTCTCGTACAATCTGAAGCTCTTCGTGTGTTCTTTATACTCATTAAAACATCACACCAAATGGTCAGAGTGAAATACTGAGCAGTGTGTCATCCTTACTCACCCCGTTGTGCACAATGACATGTACTGTATAATGAATTAATTCTCTCATCTACTATGTAGAGAGTTCCAGTTACCAAAATAAAATAGACCAAGTTCCTAGAAAAACATCTGAACTTTGGGTTTTACATTTGCACTGCAGATGAGGTCAACTGTCAAATATTTACTTTTACTAATTAATGTCTTTATTGCTGTCACTTCTTTATTTTCTATATTTTTACATTTTAAAATCTAATGTTCAAACTGCTCACATGCCTGACATTTAACCTTATAGTGGATTATTTTTTATTCATTTATTTATTTATTTTTTCAGTCACAGAGCTAGCTATTTAAGTTTGGTGCTGTTTGGAGGTTTGGGACAAATTATTACTGCCGTCCAAGTTGCTTTTTCAAATATACAATATATTTTTAACAAAAATATGCCTCGTAGTACTATTTGTTTGACACATAATGTGGAGAACACTGTCCAATTTAAATTTGATAAATGTAGTCCAGTGTTGATATTTTTTTCACTTTAAACTTTGGAATAGATTTCCCAGATGACAGTTCCTATGCTGATGTGTCTCACTAGACTGCAGTGGTTGGAGACCAGTGGGCGACTCCTGGTGTTTGTGTGGAGTTTGCATAATCTCTCTGTGCATGCGTGAGTTTTATACAGGTTCTCTGGATTCCTCCCACAAAAATAAAAGCATGTGAATCTACACTGACACATTTTTTTGTATGAAAGCATGTTTTTTTTTTTTGTTGGCAACATGACAACATACATGACATTCTGGGTGGAGAGTTACAAATGGCAAACTTAAATAAATAATTCCATCTTGAAATTAATAAATGTGAATGTCCAATGAAAGAAAGAAATATACCATGAAAAAAAAATCAATGTCCCATTAAACAACTAAATGTATAATTTAATTATTTAATACATCATTAAATCATTAAATATACCATTAAATTACAAAATGCACAAATAAATAATTAAATGTTATAAGAGTACCACTGACTACAGCTCCTCATTCCAAGATGGCCGCTAATTGTCACCAGCTGTCAAACATCCCCCTGATGAGGATCCACGCTACTTAAGGCTGCAGTCAAGTGCCACTCTTCGCTGGAGAACTAGCTCTCAATGGTACTTATGTACAACTGGTTGAGCTGCTGCCTCTCAGCGAGCAGGTCCCTGGTTCAAATCCCTGTCTGGGGACCTTTCTGGGTGGAGTTTGCACGTTCTCTCCGTGCATATGTGGGTTTCCTCCGGGTACTCTGGTTTCCTCCCACAGACCAAAAACATGCATGTTAGACTGATTGGTAACTCTAAATTGTCTCTAGGTTTGAGTGAGAGAGTGAATAGTTGTTTGTCTCCATGTGGCCCTGTGATGGACTTGCGATCCGTCCAGGGCATACCCCACCCTTCGCACTGTGATTGCTGGACATGGGCACTGGCGACCCCCATGACCCGAAATGGAAGAAGCGGGTAAAAGATAATGGATGGATGTAATGTGAAAAAAAAATGGTGGGTGTTAGACTTTAGTTTAGTATCTCACTGAGCTGCAACTGTTGGCAACAAATTATGGATTTCTAATGGAGTTTGCAAAGACTTTTCACTTGTATCGCAGGGTCTGGCTCTTGAGTTGCAGAAATTCTCTCTCTAGACACAAAGTAGTTGGAAACTTCAGGAACCCTTCTCAATTTAGCTTTAGGTAATATTTTAATTTACAATTTTTCTTGCATGTTTGTGTCCCCAAATGTTCGCAGCCTGGTGAGGTACTACTTTAAAGAGTCACACTGAGGCCTAATCCAAAGCAGACTTCAGCCAGCTAAATCACATCTAAACTCTAAAATTCTGTAGCAGCTCATGTTAATGCACAGTTGTAAACTTGTATTTTGTTACAAGTGTCTTATTTACCTTTTTTTAACCACTGAACACTGACTGTGTTAAAAAAAAATCTGTATTTGGTGAAACATGATCTGGAATAGTTTGTCTCGCTATTTATTCTTGATTCTTAAAACTGACATTGCTCTGACTGCGGTCTACTGCAGGTAAGTTACTGACTGTGACTAACTACTCAACAGAACTCCACTTGGCAGTTTAGTTTTTATGACATAAATAATACCAACATGTTTTTTATAACGTGAAATCCTTACAGTATAGTGTTCTACATAATTAGACCATTCAAGACAAATGTATGCCTTGCTGTATTTAGATTTTTTTTGCTTAACTAATGCAACATTTGTATCCTTTTTCAGTTTGAGGTTTCCTTTCATTTGAAATTCATGAAAGGGAGGAGATTCTGTAATCAACACAAAAGCACTGCGGTTGCATTAGAGGAAAAGATATTTGTGAATCGGGTGGCTGAGCCTGTGAATAAGTGAAGCCTTAAATCCACCATTCCATTCTAATTAAGTGCAACAGATTCAGTATAAACGTCACTGCCTTTCACATAATCCTGCCTGGTAAAATAAGAACCACCATTAGGGAACGCTGATGTAATGACTGTTATGAATATAAGCAGTTCTAAATGTCAAATGCTATTTATCAGGGCCACCCAAGTTTGTGCTGTGAAAACTTTAAGGTTTACAAACTATTACTACAATTAGCATTAATACAAAAGCTCTTTTTTTTAACCAAAATCACATAAATAAATGTACAAGAGTATGCCCCATGATAAAACAACACACAATACTTGCATTTTAAAATAAAAACATAATTGTTGCAAATTTATTGTAGCAGGTTTGAACAACATGAATGTAATATTTTAGGTCTTTTTGATTTTAAATTGAGGTGACAGATTAAACATGCATCAGGCTGCACTGACTGCCAACAAAAAAGCCATAAAGTTATAGTTGATGTTGACCTTCATGGACATAACTGTACAATGAAATTCATGAATGATATTTACTTTTAAAGCCTCTATCTACGTTACTGATCACAAACAATTAAGAGTCAAGAATGTATGGGCTTTGATTGTGATTATAAGAGTAATTCCTTTATTTTGACATCTGATGAACCTCTAAATGAAGTTTAAAGAGACTTTCAGAAAGTTTTTATTAGATGTACTTTTACAACTGATTTTTGTTTCAAGTCAGTCCAACTCTAGATGGCCTCCACAGCTAATCGGCTTTAAAAAAAATACTATAACTCATTCAAATAAACAGTATTGAACAAAAAAAATATTGTGTGGTAGTAGCTGAGATCCATTTCCAACTTAACATCCAAGCTTCACCAGATATCATGATTGATATTTAAAAAAAATAAAAAAAATACAAACATTTCAAGTCAACTCTGTCTGTCTGTTAGCAAAATATCTTATGAACCACTCAGCAGATTTCAATGAAACTTTCAGGAAGTAATCTCTGGATTAATGTCTACAACAGATTGATTTTTTTGAGTCACCATAAATGAAAATGGCCGCCACAGCTAATCAGTGTGAACCTAAAAATAAATGGCTCTTCCTTAGTTAAATATACAGATATAGAGCTAACATTTGGTGTGTTAATAGCTGGGTATCATTCACAACACACTTCAAGCACTTCATAGTTTAACTGAAATGATAAAGTGTCCACTTATTCATGAGATATTTTGCTAACAGACAGACACGTACACAAGCAGTCTAGATATATAGACGCAGTTCGCACATGGTTGAGTTTTTTATTTTATTATTATTTTTTTTTAATAATCTTAAAAGGTTTTGTAAAGATTTTTAGCCGTGTGCTAACTTTGACTCCCCTAAAATTCCATTAGTTTTACTGGGAACATTAAAACAAACATTGTTCATGGTGGAATCCCCATTTTATTGTAAAACGTAGAGCTCGGTGTCACTACATTTGAAATTAGAAAAGCAGAACTCGGGTTTATTGATTCATTCCCCTCATGCTGTAATCTTAGCAGTGCCTTCAGGAAATATCTATTCCTGTGGTCAGTTTTCCACAAGACAACACAAAAAGACACGCTCGAACATTTAATCAAATTTCATGACACGGAGAAACATACAACAAGGCCAATATTATTTTTAAGTTTATGGCAGCTGACTGTAAGTGTGATATATGAAGTGCTGCGTTCAAGTCAGAAACTCCTTCAAACGGAGAAACCTTCCAGCTTTTGGGACGACATGTTCCTTCAGTCTATTTTGAGTCAAAGCGGCTTCGTTTAATACGCTGGAAAATCACATTTTCTATGCTGGTCTACTGCATAAAAATCAAAGAGGGGAAAATTTAGAATTCCAAATAAAGTCTAAGATGTTTTAATCTTTTTCTTTGAGGGCTCTTTTTTTGTTGTTTCAGTGGGGTCAAATGGTTATGCCTGGTTTGCATTCAGTCAACAGAACAGCAAATATGTACATTGGACAAACTGGAATGTCTCGACATTTACAAAGTGACTTTTGATTAACTTCATAAGCTTATAAAAAGTCTCCAGTGAAGAAGAGTGGATAGCTTATTATGTAGCAATGATGTGTGTGCAGACATAAAAATGTTCTTCCCCGCCCCGACTGTTTAGGGAGGACATCAAGGGGGAAAACCCGTAAATCTTTCATATGTAAGACTCTCAACAGTTTAGTCACCCTTTGAAATTTGCCTTGATGAGCAGTAATTGCCATCCAGACCCTTCCATCTTTTGCTCACTTTCATGTCCCCTCAGAGGGTCTTGAATCATGGCATCTCGTGGTCTCCTAAACGACCCTTTGGGTGTGTGATCTCTGAGAGAAGACCACCAAAATTGTAAAACTTTGGCACCCAAGACGTTGTCTGGTGTGCCCATTAAATCATTTTACCCTATTCCCACCTCAGCATAGTCCGGTATTCCTGAACAAGATAAATATTTGACCAGTACATACTGTAGGCACAGCACTGGGCTCAGGCCAAACCCCCATTGCTATCAAAACACAAGTGAAAGAGCAGTTCTCATCGTTGGCTAATTATTGCAGATGAAGTGTTTGCACATCTCTGATAATGCAAACTCTCGATTGTCTTAGTGAATGAGCTTTTATTATAGTGGCTATGAAAGTCGACACATCTCTTTTGATTAATTACAACCAAGTCTTCTTTGGATGGAGTCTCATGGCAGGTCATATCTTGACTTGACTAATTTTTTCCACTCTCTACAAAGACTCCCCCAAGTTAGGGGGGAGTCTTTGCCTCAGGTGGAAGAGTTTGTGTCTGGTCATCTTGTTCACAAGTAAATGGTAAATGGACTGTACTTATATAGCACTTTTCTATCTTATCAAGACACAGAGCACTTTACACTACAATCTGTGCCCTCATTTACCCATTCATACAGCACTGTACTATTTCTGTACAAGGATTAATCCGTGCTTTATCACATTCATACACCAATGGGACACACATTGGAGGCAATGAAAGGTTCAGTGTCTTGCCCAGGGACACTTTGGCATGTGATTGCTGGTGGAATCGAACCCTCAACTCTTGCATTGGAGGACGACTGCTCTAACCACTCAGCCACAGCTGCCCACAAGTGATGGTAGGATGGAGCTGGAGATGGATTGGTGGGTTAGGACTTCATCCTCAGTAACCAGGATGTTGCTTTGGTTGGTTGTGTTGAAGAAATAGTTGAGTCGAAAGACAAAGCTCTCAATTTACTGGTCTATCAACATTCCAGCCTTTACCTATGAGGTCTGGATCATGATGGAAAGTTTGTAGGGTGGCCGGGTTCCGTCTTGAAGATAGGATGAGGAGCTCCATCATTCGGGGGAGCTCAAAGTAAAGCTGCTGCTCCTCTGCATTGAAAGGAGTCTATTGTGGTGGTTCAGGCATCTGTTTAAGATGCCTTCTGGACTTTTCATCATTACGGTACATTTATCTTGACTAAAACTCCAGTTCCTGTTCAAGAAACCAAGCCCACAGCAAAACATTACCCCCATGTTTCCCTGTGAAGACGGTGTTCTGTTGGTGATCATACAATATATGGACACATCTGTTGGCATCAGGTGTTTCAGTTAGGGTTTGTGCTTGGCCCTCCAATACCCCAGTGACTGGCAGCGTACCAAGACATTTTGGACTCTAAAATGTGTGGGAATTTGTGTCCATTCATTCTGTAGAACATTTGCAAATTTGGGATGAGAAGGTTTGGTTTAGTCTTTATTCCAATTCATGCCAAAGGTGTTTGATGGGGTTGAGGTTAGGCTTCTGTCTGGGCCAGTCAAACTCTTCCACACTGAATTCTTCAAATCATGTCTTTATTTTATAGTTTTCGCTTTTTGCTTGGAAGAGCAGATAATTTTATATAATGAGGGACCTTTTTCCAAAGTGATGGCCCAGAGGTGAAAACACAAAAATGTCCAAAACGTCTTGGTCCACTGCCGTTTTAAGATTGCTCATCACTAGAGACCAGGGGCCTGGCCCAAACCCTGACTGGAATACATAGATTCAAAATTTAACAAATGTCCAAATACTTTTGTCCACATAGTGTATCTTTTGAAACTGAAGAGTTCAGCTTGGGGTTCATCAAACCACAACACATTTTCCCACAGGCATTTGGGTTAATTTATGTATTTCTTGTAGTATATTGCCAGGCCTGGATGTATTCCTTTATACATAAGGGCTTCTGTTTTGCAGTTCTACCCTTGAGTTTAGACATATTAATAATACAGGATATTGTTGTTACATATAGTACACAACCAGTACTTGACAAACAGCTCCGTCAGCAGCCTCTCTGATCAGCTTCCACTTTGTCTTGTCATTAATTTTGAAGGAAAGTCCAGTTCTCGGTAATATCACAGTTGTGCCGCCTTTTTACCACTTCTCAATGACTACCCTCACTGTGTTCCTTAGGATTTTTAATGCCAAGGGAAATTATTTGTACCCATATTCTGAATGATTTATTTTTTTATTTTTTGTAATGAGATCATTTTGATGCTTAGTGACGTTTCTGTGATCGTTGGCATTTGCTGTAGGATGCAGCTACAGTAAGTAAGTATCAAAATCAAATTTATTTATACATTTATAAATGTATCTATAAGAAATAAAACATTAGATTATAAATAAAATATCTAAATGTCAGAAAAACCTTTTCTTGGATAGAGGATCTTTGTATTAAGTTTTGTTTTCAACCGTTTTTTTTCTGTTGAGTTGTGCAGTGTACATGGTAAAAGCAAAATAAAAATGTTTAAATTAATGAACATGGCTTTCTTTATTTACAGCATAAAACTCTGGAACTTTGACATGGTTGTGAAGAGTTTAATTTAAATGGACACCTTCGAAATAGAGCAGCAGACACACCTAAAGCCATACAGTCATACCTCTAACGGCTTATTGGTACATACAGTATTAGGTCTTCATGAAGAACACCTGGCGACTGTGCTTGGTTGAAACTTTCAGGACAAATGAGTATTTGATAAGGTAGTAGAAAAATAAAGCAAGGATTTTTTTGCTTTTAAACTCAACCTAGTCCTCTCTTGGGCCCGTTTCAAAACTATCAGATATAATGTGGAAAAAATAAACACTGATAATTTGTTGAGAGACAATTTTTGAAATGTTTACGGTATCTCAGTTACATAATGCCTTTTGGGTTGCAGTCCAATTGGAGAGACACTGCTGGCTTTCATTAGCAGCAGGCATTTTTCTCCATATTGAGCGATGCTGCCAGAAGTCTGTGCTTCTCAAAACATTGCAGGGCCCTGCCAACAAGTCCCCCCCGCGCCTCCCTATACGCCTCGACCCCCACACACACACACTTTTAGCTCCCGGAGCAGCCAAAGCGGGGCCAGATTGCTGAAAGGCAGCACAGGCAGTGTGGCTCCTCTCCAAGCATGGCCACTTTGGAAACCGCCACACGCAAAGGCTGGCCTTCCTGTCGTTGGCATGACGGGGTCACCTCTGGGGCCCGGGGCGGGTAAACACACATGACCCAAGACAAACTTTTACAATTCTGCCAGGTGTGCAAACAAGCGGCCTCAAAAATACCCAGAAAAAGACTGACCTTGCAAAAACAATATGACTGCCTCTGATGAACTCGTGCAAATGCCGAGAGGCTGAGCGCTCCGGGGCGGAGCTGTTGTTGGAGGATGTAGCTGGTTAACGCCGAGTAAAGAAATTTGTCCCGGTGAGCACGCTTGATTGGTAGACCTGTCATAAATCATCTATGTACGAAAATAAAGTTTAGCAGAAAGAAAATGAAAGATTTTTAGCGAGTAGGCATCTCCAGCTCAGCGAAGTCCCCGCACATGGCAAATGGTGTATTTAACCTACAAATAGACGCTCTACTGTTTTTCTTTGCTTTTGTTTGGCCTGCATGAACGATCCAATCTGCTGCGTTGCGAACCATTGTCTCCTGGGTCGGTGAGCCCGGGAGCTGACCTCTGTGGGGAGCCTTCCAGGCACCACAAGTTGGTTTAGAGTTTGTATGAACTCTCCTTTTCTTTGAGCTGTTGGGCCTGTGGCACCAAATCTGAAGGACACAGCAAAACAAGGGCTTAACTACAACCAGATGCAGCACTGTCCTCCCAGATCATCCGATGTAATCTGTGTCAGATCTTTGTCAGATAGCCGCGCTGTCCGTGGAAAGGGAAGGGCTGTTTGATTGTACGGGACAAACAAAGCTGTGCGGTGTGTTCAAAAAAAAAAAAAATAAGCAAGCGCCATGTCAAATCCTCAACACCTACTTTTTGCCTC
This sequence comes from Hypsolebias longignatus, assembly GCA_031762435.1. Classification (NCBI taxonomy): domain Eukaryota; kingdom Metazoa; phylum Chordata; class Actinopteri; order Cyprinodontiformes; family Rivulidae; genus Hypsolebias; species Hypsolebias longignatus. The sequence goes on along the minus strand of JARVGV010000192.1, from coordinate 9,729,183 downwards.
ACTGATTTCTGGGTTTCCATTTCTGAATTATTCATTAGACAGCCCCTTTGTAGCAAAATGCAGGTAATTCTTTTCAAACAGTTGTAAATCTTTGTCATAACAAATGCAGCTCGAGCCAAACGATATAATGATATCATTGTTAGAGCTTACCTCTGCTCACCCCCACTGCTAGACAGTGACTGAGCACGTAGCAGCCTGCTGGTTATACTATTAGCAAAATAGATGTGAGATGTCTGCATGTCTGTAAAGTCAACCTGTAATTATCATGGCTTTATATCCCCACGCAAGAGACTGAGTCAGATTTATAGATTCATTCTGTCTTCAAATTAACATCGTGCCTCAAATTCCAGCATTTCATCTTGCAGGCTGCAGGAATGTTCTGAGCTTTTTTTTTTTTTTTTTTTTTTTATAAAAAAGGGATTCATTGTAATTCACAGCTACACTTCACTAAAACCACCATCTGTAAAACGGTGTCAGAGAGGCCACTGTATGTGTGACTGTGCTCTTCAAAGCACACATATTAAGAAGCTCATTGAGCTGCAGCTGTGGGGCTTTTCATATCGCTGGAGCAGTTTTGAGCTGCTGGGATAAAAGGGGTGAAAATATACGGAGCTTATATGTTGAAAGTGAGACTGCACAACGATGTCCTCGTTAAACAGAACGGCATTCAAACCGGTCAGCTTGTCCAGATCTTGCAAATGGTTTTTCACGATGCTTTTGAAAGATGCTACTGATGTAAATCTGGATTATGGAAACAGAATCCCGGAGTCCTTTTGTTAAATCTTAACACGAGGATATTACTCAGCCTTCTTTTCGTCGAAACGCTTTGATCGTCTTACAGAGTTTACTTTTACTTTCCCTTCCACTTTCTGTGTGAGCAGGAATCATTTAGGTGATGAAAGGAGACATTCAGAAATGAATTTCAGAATGTTATGTTTTAACCCTGCGCTTAAATTTAATATTTACATTAGTTTCATATGTCCCTTGTAGAAATGTATAATTTGTAATTTGATTATAGAAGAAGATCTATCATGGATTAATTAGGTTTTTGTGCATGGTTTAACACAAATATATGATTAAATTGAATCGGATTAAACCGAGTCAAACTAAACTGAATAAATAATTTAAATTTAATGATTTTAAATGAACTGAAGTAAAGTAAATCAAAAATATAATACAGAGCTCAAATCAGGAGTGTAGTAGCTTGGTGGTCAGTGCTGCAGCCCTGAAATCCTGAGGTTGCAGGTTTGAACCCAGATTTTGTCAGGAAGGGCATCAGGTGTAAAACAATTGTCAAAAATTTTGTGAGTTTGCTCGCAGTAGTAAAAGGAGCAACCAAAATATAGTACATCTGAAAAAAAATTGAATGGAATAAAACTGTTGAATTGACTTGAGTAATCATTTTGGCTGAACTTATTTAATTTATATTTTAATCAAACTGGACTAGACTGAACTAAATTGAATTCAATTCAATTAGCCCGAATTGTACTGAATTGAACTGACTGTAATAAAACAGAAATAAACAGATGTTAAAATGAATTACATCAAATTTTGTTAAAGGAAACTCAATTCCATTGAAACACACTGGACAAAACTGACATTAAAATGTATTTAGATTGAAATGAACTGGTTTAACTAAACTGACTGGTGGAGATGGGCACCAGCTCTCCTGTGACCATACAGTCACTACAGGGAAGGAGAGATGGATTGATTGATTTTTACCTTAATCCATTTGATTTCCTACACTAACCAAATGTAACAGAACTAAAAGAAGTGCTGGAAATTAAATCTGAACTGAATTAAAGTGATGGAGATTTAAATAAACTACAATACATAGAAATGATTTGATCTTACCGATAATAAAATTGAAGCAAACTTCAATAAACATAAATAACTCAATCTTGAATGGGGTTCTAAATTTCGATTTGATAATAATGAGCTGAATTGATTCTCACTGGACAGGACGGGGATTTAATCAAATTGAGGGGAAATACATTCAATGGAACTGAACCAAACTCAAAACTAAAAGGATTTTAATGCATTTAAATCAAATCCAATTGAAACAAATTCAAACTGAATCAAACCTAACTGGATTAAACTAAACTGAACCAAATGAACTGAATCAGATTCAGTTCAAACGACTCATCTAAATACAGGTCAACCCCGGTCTACGACCCTCCCGGTCTACGTTTTTTCGCGTATACGACCCGCCTCCCCAGTGACGT
>JARVGV010000192.1:9711900-9726858 GCA_031762435.1 Hypsolebias longignatus | reverse complement strand
AACTCGGTCTACGACCCTCCCGGTCTAAGTTCAGCCCGTAGGAACGGATCTCGGTCGTAAACCGGGGTTGACCTGTACAGTATGTCGTGGAGGATCCACTGTTAAAAAACACGGTTTTAAATATTTGAATTATGGAAGATGCTCATCGGTTTGTTTTCATGTTCCACATTTTCAAACATGCTTTGAACATTTGTTTCTGGCTCTCATAAAAAAGACAAACTGCTCCCACAAGCACAGCCAGCCTCTAATTTCTTAGACGCAAATTTCATCTGCATGCTTATTTTAAATGCATGAAATAATCTTATAATGTGTATGTGAAGTGAGACATTCCTCAGCTGTCTTGTCCTGGATTGATCTCTGCTGACTCGGTAGAAAGACTGCATACTTACCAAGCATCTACAACACGATGCCCCGGGGCTACCTTTGTGCACGTACAGTCGGCTCGGTCTGGAAAACATTGTTTACAGCTCAGCCCAGACGCTCGTTCGTATCGGGTTTCTGCAGACATCACTATTGTCAGCAACGGGGAAAAGAATGCATAAATCTTTCAAGAAGCCGGTGTGATTAAAATAAACGTACAAAACAAAAAGAATTGTGTTTCAACTTTAAAAACTGATCCTTTAAATGACTGTTTCAGCGTTTTACGTGTCAACATTCAGTGTGAACCAGAGGTGACTCTTCCATCTGATCTGGATTTGAGACTCAGGACAATTCGATAAAAAGACTAAGACGACGGGACTTTTTATGTGAGCGCGTTAGCATTTATTATGATAAAACGCAGCCTTGAACTCTTGAAGCCTTCCTAGCTGCGCTTCAGGCTGTAGTGTGACCGCTTCAAGTCCTCCTCGTACATCTTTCTAAAATTATACGCAGCGTTGAAGAAAACCCTGCCACTTTGAAACAGCTTCAAAAATTCAGATTTACGCTCTCCTCCCTTTTTTTTTTTTTTTAAATCTTATTGTGTTACACAGGGACTGAAAGATGAGTCGCAGCTTTATGGAATCATGTGAGGAGGGTAATTATCCATCACAAAAGGCCCACAGAACAAAAAATAACCCATCGGCTGCAGAGGACAACAGAGCCTATTGTTTGGTCGATTGTAAAGCGACACAGTGCAGAAATCCTCCTCATAATAGCTTGTTTCTCCCGTGAGCTGTCTGCCTTTATCAAGCCTACTTTGTTCTCCTCAGCGAGTAAACCGGGGCCTCCGACACTCATAACGGGCAGCGTATCAGCGAGCTCATTCAGGTTGTGATTGGCTTCATCACCCCCAGATTTGAGTCACGGCCAGCGCAGAATTCATTTACTCTTCCTTGCACTTGCCGCTCATGAAACAGTCACTTCTGTTTTTGACATTTGCCCAGAGTGACGGCATCTTGTCATGTGACTCTTGGCCTTACAGTGCGGTGCAATTGTAATGCTGACTTGGCACTTCGGCTGCTTCGACCTCGTTGACCTCGGCCCGGCTGCTAATGTAAAACTCCTCAGCTGCTGACCACGCAATGACAGGGTTTCCAGCAGGAGCGGTTTTACCGTAGCAGCCTCCCTGGATGTGGATCTGAGGTCCTCAGTCATGCTCTGCGAGTCATCGATACGGAGAAAGTTTCAGCTCGAATCTCAGCTAAACCTGTCCTCACCTTCAACACAGCGGGGCTTATGCACCAGACAGCAGGGGCCATTGAAGGACCAGTGGAGGACTTGCAGGAGAGCGGCGTGCACGCCAAAGCAAGGAAGATATATATAAGTCCAGCTCCATCTCCTTAGCACACAAATTAAACCAGCTTGTCAGTGAACATTTAGAAATCATCGCTTGCGTCTCAGTGGGTCTCGCTGTTTGAACTGCAGTGTAGGTAGGCACTGTTTATCCTGGACCTGGCTCTTGATTAAAATGAGGAATGGGAGGAAAAAAAAAAAACCTTCTTAGTCTGTCGGTGGTCAGCCGCAGTCTCCTCATCGCAGCGTCTACCGATGATCTGACTTTCCTCTTTTTTGGCAATTTTATGTAATCCCAACTCCAAGGGCTATTTTAATGCTTGTTTAGATTGTGCTCGCGCCATTTCATATTAAACATTTCCCTCTTAGTACTTTATTTTCCCCTCAAAGCTGTGACTCCAAAAACAGCTGTCCAGACACCACAAGAAGGGGCCTGAAGTCCCTGGAAGATGTAGATACCGCCGCTGGACTCCCTTAGAAAAATATCTGCTTTTATTAAACAATTCGCAGAACGCCAACATCCTCTTGGCGACACAGCGTCACAGATTAGGTTTCTGCTCTTCCGTGGCATTTAGACGTTCAGACTCCTGCTTCGCAGCGTGCCGTAAGCAGATATTTACGTTTGCGCCGGTGGCAGAGCGGCCAACAGAAGCTGATTGCAAGTGGTGTTTGTTTCCAATGAAAGCACGTTAATTCAGGCTCGGCCGCAGCGTAAACCACCTTGGCGTTTTACAGATGTCGCCTGTTGAAGCGAATCACTGTACCTGCCTGTTTGCCTGACCGGGCCGTCCAGAGAGAGTACACAACACAAGCCAAATGTCTATTAATAAGCCCTTCCTTTTTTTTTTTTTTTTTTTTTTGAGCAATGCCTCTGTGTGCGCAACGTCTGCTCTCGGCTAATTATGTCACGTCATTTTTAGCTTTCACCAGGAGACGGCTGCTGTGGGCCTCACTTTGAGTTAATTTTAACTCATCATAGGTATCATTATCCACTAATATTTTTCCAGAAATTCTCCGCTGCGAGAAATAACTTTCTATGAAAACAGTCTTCGGCGAGGAACATCTCCTGTGACAAAGGAGAAGCACGCATGCTGCGCTAATAGCACGTGTAATTTCAAGCCAGTTCCAACACATGATACCTCTATTATGTTTCTCTGAGAGCTCGTGATAACAAAGTGGGTCCATTTGAAGGTGTGTGGTCCTGACTGGCAGGAGAGGGAAAGTGTCTGGCAGGGTGGGCCACCGACCACAGTCCTCGGGGCAGACCTTGGTCAGAGGATGGCCCAGCGCTTCAGCTCCGGAGGAGTATACGGCCACCGGTGGAGAGCCAGTAATGAATGAAATATTATATTCCACATAGTAGTCCAGCCTTTAATAATATTAGCCTCGCATAAAAGTATTGTTTGACAGCAAAAAGTACATATATTACAAAAATTGTCTCTGCAGCAAAATTAAGTCTAACCGGCGTCAAGGCCTGTAAGAGATATTGTTTCTCTGGGAGAGTTACTTTTTACCTGTTTTTTCCTTAAAATTACACATGTTTAAGTCATTAACTGTGTTGTTTTAAAAGTTTTAAATAATGTCCTCAATCAGAACAGTTTTTTTTAAACAAAATGTTTGACATGTTTTACCGGGATTTCATTAGAAACAAAACCTTTTTTTTGGGGGGTGCAAATTTAGTCTAAATGTTCGGACTTGATTGTTGGCGATCAGAGCAGTCGGAGTGAAGCTTTCAAAGCTGGAAATGTTTGTCGAGGTTTTTCTAAAGGTGGCTGAACCGCTGACCTGACCAACAAGCTGGGTAAGAAAAACAATATTTGTCCGACTTTGTCTAAACTTTATTACTGTATGAGGGGAAAAACATGTCCTGTTCCCGTCCAGATCGAATCTGCAGCTCCTCACTGATTCATGCAGTGATATTTGAGACCATACAACATCATTGCAGTTCAGATTTTCACCATCAAGGTTGTTTATGACACGCCGTGCCACCCAAGTAGTTAAGTTTCCTGCCATCCAAGGGTGGGGGCGGGTTGACATTTATGCTTTATTTTTCATTCCATGTTTTAGACTCAATCATGATGTGCAAATTACATCCCCATCAAACTGCGTGTAATTTATTGTGGCTCGGCGGAACTCAACACCGGTGCTGGACTTTGTCCTAAAGTTGAACGCTTCTGACAGAAAGGCATCCATTTGCAGTAACCTTAAAAATGTTTAGACGTGACCTCAAATATTATTGTTCGAAAACTTCAGGCTCGTGTACGAAACTAATCCTTAAACGCAGCCAGTCTTTGTACGAGTCACATCCAAGGAGCAGGACTATAAATACATCTGGATGTCTCAGTTTTACATTCAGAACAAAGGTCGGCTGGATAGCCGGTATAATTGATCAAACCTAGAAATTGGAACAGGTATTGTGTTTCTCATGCGACGCGCCGTCTGTTTACGGGATTCGAGATGCCTTTCTCCGAGGTTTCAGAAGCATGCGCTGCAGCTCAAGAGGCATGTTCTTGTTTTAGACAGCAAATATTTACAAAAGCAGCGAGCCAAGAAAAATGTTTCGCAGCACAAAAATAAGAAAGCCAGCAAAGACTTCTGGAAATTTGTTGGATTTATTTACTTTTTCTTTTAAACCTCTGAAAAGTTCAGCCATAACAGAAACGAGTCTTTAAACTGATACTGGGTTTAACGTTTACAGACAGACATGGTTGTTAAATATTTTAATTTTAAAATGTTTTCTTTCACGTGTCCTTACCCTGTCTAAAAGTGTTCCAAATAAAAACCTAGTTAAATTTGATAATGTGTTGAGTGCAGTTGTATCCAAAGCTCACTGGTGGATGTAAATACACAGAGATCATGATTCCATTATGTATTTATTTTTCACATTTGTCTGACATTATTATGATTATGAATTCTTTATGTCTAAATGTTGCTACAGTTGGTAATTTTAATAAGAATTGGGGGAAGGTGGGGTGTTTAAAACACTACATTTTTTATTTCTATAGTCACACTGTTCAAGTAACAGAAAGAAAATTGTTGATCAGTAAAAGTAATTTTAGCATAAGTAAAATGAAATAAAGTCTAGATGAACCTTGCTGGTATAAACAATTCAATTTTCTCCATTTATATAAAATCACTCAACAAAAGTCATCTGAACACACCATGCTGAACAAACAGGTCCATTTCAGTTCAGTTCAGTTCAACTAGTTTCTAGTTTAGACTATAGGAGCAATTCACAGAAAAGTCACTTCAGGTTATCATGACACCCATCATCTGTCCATAATCTTTATCTGCTCTTTCTGTCTGGGTCTCGGGGATCACTGCATATCTAGAAGTCACTGTGTGAGATGAGGGGTACACCCTGGACAGGTCTCCAGTCCATCACAGGGACACATAGAGACAAACAACCATTCTATCTCTCACTCACACCTAGGGACAATTTATTGTTACCAATCAGTCTAACGTGTGTTTTTGGGCTGTGGGACGAAATCTGAGTACCCGCGTGCACGGAAAGAACATGCAAACTCGACCCAGAAAGGCCCCCAGCTGGGATTTGATCTGGTGAACTTTATGCTGAAAGGCGGCAGCTCTACCAACTGATCCACTGTGCCGCCCCAGTTCAATTCAGATCAGTTTAATTCATTTTTATTTTCTTTACATAACTCTCATTCACAACAAAAGTTGTTTCAAGGTACCGTTCATAAAAATAAAGAGGTTGTGCAATTCAGTTCAGTTCAGATAAATGTTAATTTTTTTTATTTTTTTGTCAGTACCGATTTATAACAAAATTCAATTCAGGACAGTTTACCTAAATGCTGGTGATGAAAGGTAATGTGAAGTCATTCAATTCCATCCATTTCCTTTAACTGATTTTCCTTTCTGTGCCGTGGAAGCTGAGGCCTACCTTTATCAGTCGTTGTGCGAGAGGTGGCAGACACCCTGGACAGTTCTCAAGTCACAGGGACACAATAGAGACAAACAACCATTCACTCTATCATTCACAACTAGAGACAATTTAGTTACCAATCAACCTAACATGCATGGTTTTGGTCTGTGAGAGGAAACCAGGGTGCCTGGCAAAAGCCTATGTGTTCAAATGAATTCATCCATCCATCCATCCATCCATCAATCCATCCATCCATCTATTATCTTCCACTTATTCCTAAGTTGGAACACAGGGACAGCAGCTTGAACGGGGAGGCCCAGATTTTTCTTTCCACAGCCACATCTTCCAGCTCGTCTGGGAGAACTCCAAGGCATTCCCAGGCCAACTGAGAGACATACCCTGATGCATGCGTGTCCTGAGTCTTCCCTGGGATCTCTTACCAGTCGGACATGCCCGAAGCACCTCCCTAAGGAGGCACCCATGGAAGCATCCTTACCAGATGCCCAAACCACCTCAACTGGCTCTTCTTGATGTGGAGGAGCAGCAGTTTTACTCCGTCTCTCCCAGATAACTGAACTTCTCACCCTATGTCTAAGAGAGAGTCCAGCTACCCTGCGGAGTTTCAACTGCAATCTCATCCTTTCGGTCACTAGGCAGAGTTTGCGGCAACAAGTGAGGGTAGGAACGTAGACCAATCGGTAAACAGAGAGCTTTGCCTTACAGCTCAGCTCCCTCTTCACCACAATGGACCAGCACAGAGTCTGCAATACTCCAGACACTGCACCGATCCTTCTGTCAGTCTCATGCTCCATTCTTCCCTCACTCATGAACAAAAACCCATGGTACTTGAACTCGTCCACTTGAGGCAGAAACTCACACTTGACCTGAATAGAGCAATTCACCCTTTTCCGACTGAGGACTATGGCCTCAGATTAGGTGGTGCTGATTCTCATCCCAGCTACTTCACACTCGGCTGCAAACTGCTCCAATGTGAGCTGAAGATCACACCACGATGAAGCCAACAGGACCACATCATCTGCAAAGAGCAGAGATGGAATCTCAAGGTCACTGAACCAGACTCTCTCCGCCCCCTGGCTGCACTGAGAAATTCTGCCCATAAAAGTTATGAACAGAATCTGTGACAACGGGCATCCTGGCAGAGTCCAACTCCCACCCTCAAGGGGTCTGACTTACTACCGGCAATACGAACCAAACTCTTGTATAGGGACTGAACAGCCCATAACAAAGGGCCCCAATCCCATGCTCATGAAGCACCCCCAAACTGTGTACCCTGAGTAACACAGTCAAATGCATTCTCCAAGTCCACAAAACACATGTAGACTGGATGGGCAATCTCTCATGACACTTCAATGATGGTAGTGAGGATAAAGTGCTGATCCAGTGTTCCACAGCCAGGGCAGAACCTGCATTGTTCCTCCTGGATCTGAGATAGAATCAACGATCGGACTCACTTCTCCAATACCCCTGAACAGACTTTACCAGGGAGGAGAGTGATGCTCCTATAATTGGAGCACACCCTCCGGTCCCCCCTTTTTGAAGAGGGGAACCACAACCCCAACTGCCAATCCAGTGGCACTGCCCCCGATGTCCATGCAACAGACAACATCAAAAATGTGGGTGGGATAAGAGAAGCAGTCACAACTGTCTCCACCCTCATCTGCCCCACACTCTGGGCCATTGAGCAAGGCCCTTAACCCACGCCCTCTGCTACCCTGGGAACCCTAGATAGCAGCTCTCTGCTCCACACAGAGGGCTGTGATAGCTCAGTGGTCTGTGGTTGTGTCAGGAAGGTCATCCGGCGTAAAAATAAAAAATTGCCAAGTCTTGGTGCGACTAGTTTGCTGTGGCGACCCCTGACAAAGGGAGAAGCCGAGAGAAGAAGAAAAAACTATATGTGCCATGTATTTATGATGACAATTACTGTCTTTTAATTTTATCTGAACAGCTTGTGGATTGCATAATATCTTCATGTTTACACTTACCCTTTGCTCTACTGGGATGTTAGGGGGACAAGATGGGGCAGACAACTAGGCACCAGAAAGTTGCAGTTTGACTCCCCGCCATGCCCACATGTCGTGGTGTCCTTGAGCAAGACACCTAATCCCTAATTGCTCCCCGGGTGCTTACATAGCTGCCCACTGCTCCACCTTGTTGTATTCTCAAGGAACCCAAATACTTTGTAGTACGAGATAAAGAACGAGTATAGAAGTAAAAGTTTAACGGTGTTTATTATTTACAGTGGAAAGAGACATTGGAGGATCCTGTGGAACCCTGGGGATCAAGGAGATGGGTCAGGTAGGTGTTTAGGTTGGAGGATAATCTTTGAAATTTTTTTTCTTTTTTGTCTTACAAGTTTCGAGGCTTGATCTATCTTGGGAGGTCCAAAAAGATTCCAGAATGTGGGGCACGAAGCGAGTACGCAAGTGGTTGGTGGGTAGGGAGCACGAGTAGACACTGGAGTCCAGGAAAGATAGGACACTGAGGCACTCAAGGGAACACAGGTAAACTGAAGAAAAAATAGATATACTGTATATTAGTCAGGTTCACACAAGATCACCAAAGGCTAGAAGCACAACTACCATGTAGCATGGGCAATGCTCCAGCGGAGCGTAGAGCTCGACTGCAGCCTTAAGTAGATGTGGATCCTCGTTAGTGGGATGACCTGCACGCATGGTTGATCGGCAGTCATCTTGGATCCGGGAGCTGCAGAAGGCAGTACTCTCACACACCTGAGTGTATCTCAGGTGTGATGGGTTTAATGCAACAAACAAATTTCATCACTGTATGGGAACATACAATGATGACAACACATAGTACTTACCGATACTACTTACATACTCGCTGTGTTTAGATAGCATTGTTATAAGTAAAAACAAATGTCTTTCATTTACAGCTCATAAATCCTTACAGATTTATACCAGTCACTGATTAGAAGGCAGAAAGGTTTGTTTGGCAAGCAGCTCACAACCAATGCAACTTTGGGCACTTTACTCGTTACTGCTTAGTCACACATGCCCGAAGGTGGGTGAGAAGATGAGATGCTTTAACACTTTTGAATCTTCATGGAGTTCTTCATTCCACACATTCCTCTGCTTCGTTGCCGACACCCCGTCTGCTTTTTTGATCTGTCTTGACATACACCTGTGATCATCGATCAAAAGGCCAGGTGTGTGGACGTGTGTGCAGCGTGAGTTTGTTTGAGTGTAAGTCATCAATTGACACAACCTGCCTGCTTCGTGCTTCATTAGGTTAGGTGGCCGTCATTTGAGCAGGGTGTCTGCACTGGTGATAGTGTGTCTCTGAGTGTTAGCATGTCTGTGAAGAGATATTCTCATTGAAGACAGGTGGTTGTGATCTATGGCCTCTTACGGGAATCACCCCTGTTGTTGCTTCTGTAAGCGCCAGTAAAAGCCCAAAGGATGTGTACAGACACATGCACAAACAGGGCTATTAGAGCATGACATAACAGCATGACTATTGTTTGTGTCAGAAAAGTTGGACACAGCAAAACAGAGGAATACATGCTGCGCTGAGGAGAGTCTAAATAAGCCATGTGTCACACCACCTCTGTGTTCCCCTCACTCACATCCAGGTCTCTTTTTCTTTCCCTGAGCTTTCTGCCACTCGTGCTTATACAAACACACACACTCGATGAGTCGCACACACCCAGCCTCACGCCACCAGCCAGCAAGCCATTTGCTCCTCACTCACACCCTCAAGTCTTACCAAGCTTAGCTCTCCCCGCTCAAAAGCAGACAGGAGCAACGCAGCAGCCTACTAAAGAAGTTGAGGGAAGGAGCAGCACTCAGAGAGAGGCAGAGGAGGGAGGGGGATGAAGAAGTGAAGGCAGAGTGGGGCAGAGAGACCACTGTTCCCATATGCCAAAAGGAGCAAGGGCGGTTGAACAAGCTGCCCCCCACCTGAAGCTTCCTGTCCCGTGGGAGCGTCAGAGCACCAGTCCCAAGAGAGAGAGAGAAAGCCTGGAAACGCTGCCGAATCACGCTCAAAGAGGACAAGGAGGGGAGCCAGAGGAGAGAGAAAACTCAGAGGAGAGGCAGAGGGAAGAAAGCCACAACGGTAGGCTGTCCCACTCAGCTGCAGTACCGTGATGACGTTGGTGGGCATGTGACCCAGGGTCTCCAGTGACGGCACATGGAGGGCAGGAAAGAGACGAGTTTTAAAGCTGGTGCCTTTTGGGTTGTGTGAGGGCTCTGCTCGCCTTCCAAACAACCACAGAACCACAGACGTGCGGCTCGGGGTTGGTGTTTGAGGGCGACCTGGAGTGTAAATGGTTAATCGTCACAGGCCAGAACCAGTCACAGGAACGGCGCTAAGCGAGTAAGTACGTTCCAACCACACTGGCCAAGCAAGCAACTCCAACACCATCTGATGTGTCCGCAAAGGCGATATTTGCCTCTGCAATTTTTTTTTTTCTCTATAAAACCAAACCTGGTTGTTACTTGTGGTCATCGAAATAGTTGATATGTAAAAGCATTTCTTGTGGATGGCTTTTCCTTTTTTTCCCCCCTGCCTCTTCATGACATGCTGCGTGCTCTTGGTTTAGGACGTGTCAAGGGTCACAGAAACCACAGAGGAACAAAAGTTGGGTTTGCTGGAACCAGAAGCAGCCATGGCATCTAACAGCCTTTTCAGCACAGTGACACCATGTCAGCAGAACTTCTTCTGGGGTGAGTACCACTTGGCTGGTTGCTGCCGTGTCAGGGGTCGGGGTCAGGGGTACCTCGGGTCATGGAAAGGACTGCTTATGGACAGTTTGGGTAAAATGAACAAAGCTCTTGGACTGACTGAAGGATTTGGGTCTGGACGAGGATCAGCTGGGGTAGCTCCAAGCAGTTTTGGTGGAAGACAGACCCAACTATCACCAAAGCTTTTGGTGGTATCACACAAAATATCTGCGCTTAACGATCCCAGTATTTTTTTCTATGTGATGTTTATAAATACTTGTAAATGAGTAAGATGGCATGTATGTGCAATGTACTCTTAAGATTTAGAAAGCCATGACTTTGCGGAACCACAAACAAAATCTGGGCGATATTTGTTGACAGATATCAACAGACGAGCGTTTACAGTCGAGCATTGACTCAAGATGTGGGGATCACTGGGCTGCGTGTGTTTGGTGTCTCCGTTGTGAAAACAGACGACGTATGGATCCGTTTGCCAAGACAGATCTGTATTCGCTTCCTAAAATTGTTCGGTCGCACTGCTGTCATTAATTAATCAGTTTTAATTTTTGCCACTGCCAAGTGTGCATCTAATCGGCTGACATAAATTTAGGTTGAGCAAAGGGCTGACTTGTGCCGATTCATTTCAGTTTATTTTGATTTGTAGGTTTTCCATAAATAATTGAAAACATGAGAGGTGGTTTTGGGATTTGCACTGGTAGAATTATTTTTGCTCAATATAAAATACTTTCCTCTTTCTCTTTTTTTTTAAACATAGACTAAATATTAATGAATAAATAAATCTGATCCATGATGTGAACTACTTAAAGATTTTGAAGGCCGACAGGCCCTCCGGTTTAGATTTGTTTTTCTATTGTGACAGCTTCTTTACACAGCCCCATCAAGCTGCAAAGTAATTGATGCTTTAGTTTCAACAGATGGTTTTTCAAACTCAAACATTTTCTTTTCCTTGCGCGACACACGAAATAGACAGGCTCAGTTGAAAAAAACTCCCCGACGTCCTTCTTGTCCAAATCAAACATTTGAAAGATGTTTTATATTTGAAGAAGTGGCTCCACGGTCAGCTGCTCCTGCACCGGCACAGAAGCTGCGCTCAGAAAGCTGCGGAGAGAGCGAGCACCTCCTAACAATCACCACCACCTATTAACGCTTTAACCCCCTGACCTCTCGGTGAGTCTCGAGGGTTGCGGGATCGCGGGAGGACAAGAGAAGAGGAGCAGTGCGGCAGGAAATGAGAAGGATGCTGCAGCTGGCGGAGAAGAGGAGCAGATTTACACGGATGTTCAGACACTTTGAGGGATCTATCCTTGCTCAGTGTTGACTGATAATGTGCTACATCTTAGTGACCCTGGCGTGTGAACATCTGGGCTGTAAATCCGTCAGTTCGGCCACAAAAAGTCTCCTTGACGAAGCAGCGTGAATTTGCACGACCTCCAGCTTCTTCTGTTGTTTGACTGTAGAGCGCAAAGTTGTGTCAGAACAGACCAAAGATTAAATTTGTCATGCAAAATAGTTTGAGTCAGACATCATGAGTAAATTAACTTTTAGACAATAATAATAATAATAATTTTGGTATTCCTTTATAGAAATGGACTTTTTGTTTCCAGTTCCTCAGCTCCTGGTTAGTTCCCTCCAACAGGCATCTGGCCATTTATTTATGTTTGTTGTCTTGTGAAGGACATTTTCAATTTAGGGCTGAGCACGCAAACACTTCAACATTCCCAGCAATAAACTGAACCGGACTCGAGGGAACGGGCAAATAGTTCTAATTGAGCAAAGGGGCCTCATTAAAAATTGCCTTGGCATTTATGTCAGCCACTTTTCATTAAATCGCTTCAAATACATTTTTTATACATCTCCTCATGCTGGCAGATCAGATGGAGAGGGCAGAATAATCCACAACATATGTGGCACCCACTCAACCACCGTGCCTCTCTGGGGAACATTTATGTGCTTTTTTTTATTACAAACCTAATTACATATAGACAATTAAGTCAGGAGCAATTCTTGTTCAATAAAGGCAGGCAGTGACATGAAACGGACAGGCCCAAATCAACGACGCGAAGCAGGACGATGTGGATAAATATCTACAGACTCCAGGCGGAAAACTTTCCCCTCCCCCCAAAGAAAATCTCCGATAATTTACAGCGAAACCGTACATGCATTTGAGAAAGGCAGCTTCTGTTGCATAAGCGTTGCCTTAGATCTAACCACAGGCTTGCTTCTTGGAGACATCTTAAAAGTGAACCAGACATCCTCCCCTCCTCTCCTTTCACCCCCGCCCTCAGGAGCGATGTGAAGCCCACTCATCAATAGGTAATTTGAAAATGCCGGAGGGAGGAAGAAAAAAAAAAAATCAGAGCTCTTCACTGGCTGCTACTGTGCAGCGAGGATTCTTCGCTCCACTCCGGGCTCAAAGGAACTCCATTTAGCGTCGCCGAATTGTACCTCAGAGGCAAACAAGTTGTTTAGTCCCAACAGGGTCGTAACGCTGGACTGAACCGCTGCAGATTGGGTTTGCAAATGTTACAACAGCCATCAGTGCTGGTGCTGTTGGTCCATATTAGTCCTGTGTAATCAGAGCAGCGCTGAGTGTTAATGCGATCAGGTTTTAATCAAAGATAGATGAACCTGTCTGTAACGCAGCCAGTCGTGGGCTGATTGTGGCCAAAAATAAGCTGCAGGCGGTTATTAGGGCCTGAATGAGAGAGAGTGTCATGGGAACACTATAACCTGTGATCTGAACGGCCTGACACAAGTTGTTCCCGCTGTTTCTTGGGGAAGTTTCTGTAATTTCCACCATTTCTGAGCGTAACGAATGTTGCTAAGGACAACGCAAGTTTGAGCATAATTTTAGTCTGCCAATAAAAACTGTTGAAAAAAAAAAAAAAAACTAAACGGCTTCAAGGAGGAGAGAACTGCCCCTGAGTGTAATTTGGAATCTGACCACTCAGCGGTTGAACTTTGTTATCCCGTCTAAATCCGAAACATTGGTGCATGGACAGTTTCTGGCTTGGATTCTGTCAAGAAGAAACAACCGAGAGCACATTATTTGTTGTAATGTGAGCACCGTAAGAACAACTGGGAGGTTTCTGTGTAAATACTCGCAAGGCGGTGGGCTTCAGCTCACGTTCTATCTCAAGGTTCACCCCCTGCGAGAGCAATTGCTCCATTATAATAAACTTTCCTGCCAGTTTTTACCCTTTTCAAAGTGTTAATATGTTAATTTTTTTTAAACCAAGTAAGTGCTCACATTTTAACTTTTAAACCTGTTTTATAACTTAATTAAAAAAAAACATCAGTTTTCAAAAAAAAAAAAAAAACTAAATTAAAACGTTTTCATGTGTGTTTAAGGCTTTCCAAACTTACACTTTGATTTTTTTTTTTAAAAATTTATTATTGCAAGGTCACTTAGCACCAACGCTTTAACCACGGAGGCTTATAACGCAGAGCTGTGCTTTTGTAACACTTAACAAGATCCTGCAGCCTCTCGTCCACTGCAGCAGCATCATGCTGGGCGAATTACCGTTATCCGATATAAGCCCTCAGAGAGGAAGCAACTACCTAACACTCTCAAATTGGTCTGTCTTGGACCTGTTCGTTTGAAGGAAACACGACCCGGCTCACCTCGCTCTTTCTGTGTCGTGGCCTTCCTTTTCCCTTTATCCGTGCTGGATTTTGGTTATTAGAGGTTAGAAGATGGCTCTGGGCAGAGCTGATCTCAGACCGCGTTTTTCAGCTGAATGGCGTGCTCTCGTGTTTCTGTCCGGAGGAAATGTGGAGCGTTGAGCCTCGTGTTTGGGTTTTAGCTTGTAACGACGTGAGGGGGAACTGGGCCACAGCACCCGCACAAGGACGTACCTGTTCTGCCCCCACGCCGAAGAGAAAAGGGCAAGTTTTTCCACCTTGTTTAGTTTAATCTGGAAAGGAATGTGCTATTCCTCAGATTTGGACCGGACGATCACATTTTAAACTCTTTTACTTTTCTAATAAATGGTAAAAAGGCGTATCCTTGAAGCAGTTGTGATAGCATAAATTTAGATAAATTGCGCTATTTGGGGTTAATTTTGAAAAACAAATGGAAAAAGTAATGTGTCAGTAATGGTAATTTGCATATTTGAAGAGGGGTTTTACTCACCGGTTATGAACTATAAATATCTTACATGTTGTAGATAGCACATTCAGGTTGAAGTTGTTTTGAGACGGCGACGATCTGTTTTCGTCTTGGCCTCGCTCACACCATACATCAGTCAGGTTATAGCATAAAGTCGTTTGGATAGTTCTACAACAGGCAGGATTAATTTTCATAAACTTTCCTCGGATCCAAAATTTTAAAGCTCCAAACTTATATTTTAAAGAAGCAAACTGCGATCTTTGATCAATGGGTAAAACATCAGTGAAGCTGCAGGAAGAAATTATTACAACGTGTTTCCAGACTTTAGCATTGATGACTTTAACTGTAATAATTATCACATACTGTATGTTGGACAATATGTAGAGAGCATTTATATATTTATTCATATATGTTTGCGTGGCCTTGTTGTGGAGTAAGAACTTCACTGTAAAGTGTGTGTGTGTGTGTGAGAACGTGTCTATGACAGAACGATCTGCCCATTTGATTAATGTTCTCACTCA
>JARVGV010000192.1:9633995-9646482 GCA_031762435.1 Hypsolebias longignatus | reverse complement strand
TGGATGGATGGATGGATGGATGGATGGATGGATGGATGGATGGATGGATGGATGGATGGATGGATGGATGGAAGTTCTGAATATGTTCAAAATTCAAGTGATAAGGAAACATTTTGTAAACCCTCACAACGTTCACTAATTAATCCCCACTGACCACAGCCCAGTCAGATACTGACTTTACACTGAACCCTCAGAGCTTTTATTAGCAGAGCACACCTTTCAAATAAACTGATCAGAACATTACACCGACTTTATGATTTTCATTCATTCTTTACCCGTCACACGTTACCATCTGTGTTTCCAAATCAAAGGTTGAGCAACATACCATGTATTTACCCCCTTTGTGCATTGTTTCCACCTGCTTTTAGGGGAAATGACCCCCTAAACTTTGACTGGCAGTAAATGAAACTCCTGAAGGATTTGCTGTTAAAACTAGGGATGCACGATATTATCGGCATGGTATCAGTATCGGCCGATATTAACATTGTAAATTTTAATATCGGACATCAACCATTCCATTAAAATAACTTGCTGATATAAAAGGCGATGTTTTTGCCTGTGGTGGCAGCACAACGCGATGATGTTGCAGCGGCCGCACTGCGCAATGACGTCACGTGCGCCTACACCCTATCTCACGGCGGAGAGGAATATTCAAAATGTCAACTGTGTTTAAGTTTTATTTTTTGGTGAGGATGTCAGATCCTGAAGATATATGGACTCCAATGAGCCTCGCTACATCGTCTGCAGTCGGAGATATTTTCCGATGTAACGTTACCCGAGGTACCGGTACAAGCTGTCATTTTTGACGTTGTTGAGAAGCTAATGGCCAATAGCACGACTTGTTGGGTGAATTTTACTACAGACATGTGGACGTCGTGTTAGCCCCGATAGCATGATTAGTCATACAGCACAATGGATAGACAAAACCTTTGAACTTAAAAAGTATGTCCTTCATGCACAGGAGAGCAGAGGATCCCAAACTGCAGCTGGAACCTGGAACAAGCCTCCACAAGTGAGACAACATCGCAGGTGACTAATGCAAATAAATAACATTTAACACTTTTCATTTAATTTAAGTTAAAGTGCTATGCATATCATATGGTTGTTACTGAATATATGTCACCAGCTCTTACAGCTGTTGCACAATTTTTGTAGCAAATAAGCCTAAAAAAGAGGGCTGTGTTTTGACAAAGGAACATATATAAAATATCGGTATCGGTTATCGGCCGAATAAGTTTTAACATATCGGATATCGGCCAAAAATCCAATATTGTGCATCCTTAGTTCAAAAGTAAAATAAAACTAAAATAATGCTTTGAAGCTTTTAAAGCCCAAATTCTATGGCTTGTTTATCAATACACATTTAATGTCACTGATTATTGGTCGCCAAACATTATACAAAAACTGTCAAATATAGACGTGTTAGTGGCAGTAAACAAACTGAACTGTTGTTGTATAGCATGCTAACTAGCACTGAAGGAGAAGGAAGTGACGTTGCTCCATTGCATGGCCTCAATGACATCATCACTAGTGGCCTGTTAAGTTTTTTCTTCAAATTTGGATACACTGGAATGTTTATCTTAAAATATATTTAAGAATTAAAAACTATTAAGTCAGAAAATGGCAAATAAAGCTGAGGAGTTGTAATGATCAGTGTTAGTCGAGGCCATAGCGTCCCAGAGCCTGGAGTCAGAATGTTCAAATGTTAAAAGGTTTTCACCTGAACCGTGCTGAAGTTAGCCTCTGGACTGAAAGACACTCAGTTTGATACAGCATGAAAATGATGATACAACCATGATGTTTAACATCATTTGTATGTGGTTCTTATTTTAAACTAAGCTCCAACAAGATGGGGCGGCTGTGACTGAGTGGTTAGAGCAGTCATCCTTTAATTCAAGAGTTGGGGGTTCGAATCCACCAGCAGTCACATGCCGAAGTGTCCCTGGGCAAGATAATGAAAACCCCTCATTACCTCTGATGTGTGTCTCATCAGTGTACGAATGTGATAAATAACTGATTAGATCAGAATGATTTGTTCAATTAGCTTTGTATAGATCTAGTAGAGTGCTGTATGAATGGATAAATGAGACACAGATTGTGTTGTAAAGAACTTTGAGTGTCTTCACAAGATAGAAAGGTGCTACATAAGTACAGTCCATTTACCATTTACAATTCTGATAATAGAAAAAAGCCAGTGCAATCAATTATGTAATTACAGTTTTGATTGGCGTCACTGTGCAGAAATGTTAAATGAGGGAAAAACCTGAGAACATCTAAAGAAAATTAAAAAAAAAAAGAGCTACAAATATAAAATACAATTTTACACGATTCATAAAAAGTTGTTGGCATTGGTTTGAATGTGTTTGACATTACGCAGGCACAAAATCGAGTATCAATCGAGTACAGTATTGTTAAAATTACAATAACATTTTGTCACTAAAAGTAAAACAAAATAGTGACATGGTTCGTGATGAATAGGCTGCCAGACTGATTAACCATTGAAAAAGAAATTAAAAACAAAAAAATTGGCTTATTTCTATGATAACGCTTGTTTGGGATTTGCTTTAAAATAGAAAACCCATACAAAATATCTTATGTACCATTTCATTCCGCTTCACATTGCTTCAGCTAATGGTGGACCTCCTGCAGGCCAGAAACTACCATCAGCCAGATGAGACGGTTTGATGCTGTGAAAGCAGGACTCAAATATGTCCTAGAGGGCCTCTCATACAACACAAAAAACTTCAATAACTAACTTTCTTACCTTGACTATGTGCAGTTTGGGCAGCAGGTTGCAGTCTGCCAGGGTGAGCTCGTTCCCATCCAGGAAGCTTCTCCTGGAGCCCTTCTCCTCCATACTGTGTGTGTTGATCTCTTCTGGCAGAGGGCTGGTCAGGTACTCATCAAGCTTCTTCAGGGCCTTGGTCAAACTTTTTTCTAAAACTAAATGCACAAGTCGCAAACAGAAACACATTGAACATCATACAAGTGTCACAACAACCCCACTAGACGGCAGCAGAGCAGTCCATTTAGGAGACCAGACCCTGCAGGCTGGACTCTGCTGCCACCTAGTGGACAAATGTGGGAATGACTTGGAGGGTTTCTTTCCATGTTGGGATCTGTACGTTGCACATGTGCAGGGGTCTGCAACCTTTACCATCAAAAGAGCCATTTCTGCCCCTTTGTTCACTAAATTAAACATGTCCAGAGCCACAATCCCTGCTACAACTGGGATTCTCAACTGGTGGCCCACAGACCACTTTAAGTTTGCAGGAGGGTACTTTTCTGCACAGTAGGGGTGATTTTATAAAACTAAAAATATCTAATGCTTTTTAACATTTATTGATATTTTTACACTCTAAGACAAGATAAAAGACAATATTCTTATAAAAAAATAAAAACATATATAGTTTTTCTCCAGTTTCTAAAAACTAAACCAACAAACTATGCAATCTTATGTGATTTTTTTTTTTTTTTACTGTAGAAAAATTACATTTCGTACTATGAAGAAATAAAGCGTAAAGTGAAAGTATGTTTTACGCCTTGTAATATTTCTAGTATTCATATATTTGCTAAATAAATTACAAGTAATCTGCTAAAACGAGCCCTTTTATTTGTTGTTAACCAGTAAAATTCAGTTTTGGTCAAAGCTTGAAAGAGCCACCAAGGAGCCGCATGTGGCTCCAGAGCCGCAGGTTGCAGAGCCCTGCACATGTGTCGGTGAGCTGCTCACCCTGGTTGGCCTCAGATTTGGTGCTCTTTATGTAGGCTGAGAACTTGGCAAAGATGTCGTTTCCAGCTGTGTTGGACTCTCGGTGCCTGGCAGCCAGTTTGGGATACCTGAGCAGGCGGTGGTCAGAGACAAGAGACACAGTCAGAACGAAGCATCTGGATGAGATTAACACCTGGACAGAAGGAGCTCGGCTCAGACGCAGAGGCTCAGCTGACAGCCCACCCCTTAAGGTGTTCCCACAACAACGTCCGCTTTTAATGCAAGAAGCTCGACGGGCGATAAAAGAACAGATTTAAGTTGTCTCACGTTTTCTAAACATTCGTTCACACCAACTTTCAAGAAACAGCTTTTTTTTTTTTTAAAACAGGAAACTTATATAAAGTTAGTTAAAATTACAGAATGAAAATATACCAGTTTATTAGCTCCCAGCTTTAATTTCTGAGTTTTAGACTAAGATTATTTTATGTTGAAAAAAATGCCTGTTATAGTCGTTTTGGTTAAACTTATAAAATTATGTCATACATGCAACATGTCACAGTCAGAGCAGACGGTGGGGATGGCTTTCAGCTACGGCCTTCACAAACTTTAGCTCAAAATTAGTAAAACTCACTGAAGTATAGACATTTATGTGTGCCACGATATCAGCTGGCTGTGGAAGCCATCTCACACTGAATAAGATTGTAAAGGTAATCAGCTGTTGACGTTAGCCCAAAGATGATTTCCTAGAAGTTTCATCAAAATATGTCCACTGGTTCACGTGATATTTTGCTAACAGACAGACATGTTCATTCTAAATAGTTAATGGCTAAATTGTATGAAATTATTATTCATGATCTCTGAGTGCTCAGAAAAAGTGATTAGGATCACTCTCTGCTACCACCACACCAAATTTTAGATCAATATTAGTAAAATTGACTGAAGTATAATCATTTTTGTGTTGGCTAATATTTGTTAGCTATAGCAGCCATCTTGATACCAGTTGACTCATAAAGTTAATCTTTTGTAGACGCA
Organism: Hypsolebias longignatus; assembly: GCA_031762435.1. NCBI lineage: Eukaryota > Metazoa > Chordata > Actinopteri > Cyprinodontiformes > Rivulidae > Hypsolebias > Hypsolebias longignatus. Next base: position 9,641,738 of record JARVGV010000192.1, on the reverse strand, counting down.
TATCCAGTGACTGCTTTCTGAGAGTTTCATACATTTTTTTCTAGTGGTTCATGTAATATTTTGCTAACAGACGTACACAGACACGCCTTTCAGTTGTGGGGGATAATAAATCATAAAGAGCTCAGATTTAAATGTGACACACATAAATATCAGTTGACGTGCATGAGATAATGTCAGTTTTCATCAAAGGCCGTAATCTTTTACTTGATTTAAAACGTTTCTTGTTTCTTCAGCGACGCTGAAGCGAGTTGAACCTGATGTCTGTCTGAGACCGAACACACTGACACAAACATTCAAGTTGAGTTACCTCGGAGGGGCGAGCATGTCCTCCAGAAACTCCTCGATCTTGTTGATGTCCGTCCTGACCTCTCCGTTAAAGGTGAGGAATGGGGGGTGGGTGCCCGGGGCCAAGTTCTGCAGGTCCACCGGCTTTCTGCAGAGCACACAAATAAAAATAAATAAAATAAATAAATAAAACAGGCTGCAAGGATGAAAACAGTGTGAAGTGCGTGTTGTGCTCATCTCCTGGACGCTCACCTCTTCAGGTCGACGGTGGTGACGTTGAACACCACTCCTTTGAGCCAGAGGATCATGAAGAGCCGCTGGGAGAAGGGGCAGTTCCCGATGCTTTCTCCATCACTGCCGGCCTGCACTCGAACGCAACACATCGCACCAGTCAGTGCTGCCGTGCACTCCGACCTCATTTTAAAACAACCTCTGACATCAAGCACACAGCTCAACAGTTCATCTTGTTGTTACATTTAGTTTGTTTCAGAGTTGCAGCTGGGGCAGGCTCAAACTGGAAGGATCACAACAGTAGCAACACAAAGGGTTAAATTGTGTCATCTGGACCGGTTTCTTTAAGTGAGAACTGTTTTGTCCCACATCCAGAGGACTTCATCAGTCTGCAGCCTGCCAACCCGATCTGCCCCATAGGTAGCCGTGTAAAAAGTCTACTTTAGAGATTCCAGCAGGAGGTTGGCTTGAAGGCTGAGGAAGTCCTCAGGATGGGAGACAAAACGTTTCTCACTTAAACTGGTCCAGATTTCCCTTTTTTGTTGTTATGAACGATTGAGCTTACAAACTTTTGGTCTTAATGAAAAGAAGGATAGAAAAAGTTCAGCTTCATGACACAGTTTCAAGCAGGTCGGTTTCTTTTTTTGCGTTGAGACATTTCATCCAAAGGACTCCATCAGTCTGAGGAGCCACAACAAACTCAGTCCCACAAGCAGCACACTCACATAGTGGACCAACCAGTTTGCTGGCGATAAGATGGTTTCTGGGGCCTGCCCTCTCCCCCGTCGACTCCTCTGAGGCAGCCATCGCCAAAGTGGTTCAAAACATCAAAGTTCATGCTCAGTAATCCAGGTTGACCTGACTGAACGTTGTTGGATTTTTTTACTTGGATTACTGAGCATGAACTTTGTTGACACAGGTTCAACAAACATAAACTTTGGTCTCTTTTTGTCGTCCACCTCCAGAAGGTGAACGTTTTATTTTCATGTGAGCTGTTTCACCATCTGTGTGTGGTGTTAGCATAATATATTGTGAATCAAATCTCTGATTTTAATAAATGTACATTCAAAGCTGAGTTGATAAAGTGCAGGGGTTCCCAACCCTGATCCTTGAGGAACACCATCCTGCCTGTTTTAGTTGTTTCTCTGCTCTGACATGCCTGATTTCAGTCACTGGGCGGTTAACAGGCTCAACATGAGGAAGTCATTAAATCACTGAATCAGGTGTGTTGAAACAGGGAAACGACTAAAACAAGTAGGATGGTGTTCCTCAAGGACCAGGGTTGGGACCACAGATATAGTGTATATAAAGTGTACTGTAAAGAGCTTATAATCTGTTCTTAAGCATTGCATTTTGGGTAATATTCATAAATCAAGAGCCAAACACAAATCAGATTATGGTGAAAGTTGATAAACTCCTATTGAACCTTTAATTGTTTTTTAACTGGTCACCTAAGGACAGAACACGGCGCATGTTGACTTTCTGGGTGAAGCATCGAGCTGCTTCCTCTTCGTTCAGCGTTTGTGTACCAGCTGAGGTATCGTGTGTCGGCACGCAGAGCTCCAGCACCGACACCGGATCCTCCGGCCCAGCTGAATTATTCATGCTGAACCCAACCCCCTGGTTCAGTGGCCTCTGGGGCAGCGAGGGGCCTGCAGTCCTGCAGAGGTCCACAGCACGCAGCAGAACAGTGTTCAGTCCACTGATGACGTGTTCATTAAGGTCTACTGACCCCTGGTTTAAAGGGATGTGTCTATGTGGTAGAAGCGTCTGCATGTGTCCGTCAGCTCGAGCAAAGACTGCGCTGCCAGAAAAGCCCCTGAGCCAAGTGAACGCAGACCTGCCATTGACACGCTCGGTTCGCTGTGGTGCCCGATGCTTCTGTGCATTGTTGCGACCGGGCTCACTTGCATGGGGGTAACACAATACACAGGCCGCAGATGATAATAGCCAATCATCATCTGGAACATGGAGGACAAAGTCCGTCATGGATCACCAGACCTGAACACGAGTGGATGGAGCTGGAGAGAGAGAGCTCCTTTTCTGTTCGCAACTCTTTTGTTTTTTTTTTAATCCTAAAACAGAGGATTAGTTTTGATTTTCCACAGTTGGAGAGGGGGGATCACACCGGAGTGAACACAGAAGCACCCCAACCTTTACAACCCACAACTTTACTGATCACTGCACCTTGTAGAGAGGTTTTACTCCATGAAGAATGAACATCGCAGCCCCACAGTCAGCGCAGAGTTCTTGCTTCACACGTCAGGTGTAAAAATACACGACGGTTCCCGCTCGATGAGCAGCTGCCGTCCAACATCGCAGGACACGTCTCAGGTCACGTCCCAGCTGGCAGCTGGAGGAAGAGGCTAATAATAGAACTGCAGCTACTTTCACTTCAGCTTCATGGGCCATTTTGGCCCAATGACAGCAGGAAGTTAATGCTCTCCACAACAATAACTTTATTTACCTAACCAATCCGATAATTCCAAATAAAATGAATAAAGTTGTCTCTCAGTGGACCTGCAACAGTCTGGTTTCTCAAGGCCACGCTTCACTCCAGCTAAGTGCATAAACACGTCGTGTATGCAGCTCCCGCCTCACAGGGGTCTTTCCAGCAGTCCTCTGAGGACCTGAAGAGGACTTCAAGCAGAGCAAAACGCTGCTGCTCCCCCCACCTAAAGCAGCATTTTCAGAGGGTCTCATTTTAAAAACGCTCTAAATTTACAGCATAGTGATTAATAAGGATGCTGATGTTACTGATGTTCAGCCGTTCATCCTCTCGTTCTGTTGGCTGTTGATTTGCTGCTGTAACGGCAGCTTCGGACAAACTCTTTTAAAGTCAACATCCAAGCAGCTCCATCGAGAATAGCTCCTCATGACGTGGTAGTCATTTTTAACGACACGAGGAAACTCGACCTTGTTAGAGCTCTACAGCTCAGACGTCACAGTAGAAACATGGTTCAAGGCTTAAACGGGTCGGATGACAGAACTGGTACTTTGACGTCGCTTACAGATTTTGCGCCATCGCATCGGCTTTATGAAAACAGATTTTACCCGAATGCGCTTGGCTTTCCAGAATCTCTGCAAACTGTTTTCACGCTGGCAGGCTTTGCACCAAAACGTGGGTTTTCTGACCTCTTCCGTCCAGCGTGTCTCTAGGACTTGTTTCCTCTCAAATCTCCAGACTCGTCCCGTTGACTTCCACTGTATCTGAGCTCAGAATTTACATTTAAAACAGGAAATGAAAGGGTCTTTTATAAATGGTACACGGACCGTACTTCTATATACTTATCAACGGAAAAAAAACTCAAACTACACATTGAATCTATAAATGTTTCGAGCTTATTGGAATCAGTGTTTTTACCAAGATCAATATTAAAGTCGCCACATAGAAAAACTTTTTTGTCACAACTCTTCACCAGTAATTCATTTAGTTTGTCAAATGAAACTGTAAATTGTTTCTTTTATATTTTAAATTTGAAATGAATAAATATTAAATAAATAAATAAAAATAATAAATCACCTTTCTATCTGATCAAGACACTCAAAGCTCTTAACACAATATGTGCCTCATTTACCCATTCATACAATACATCTGTACAAAGAATGATCACATTCACACACCGTGGGACACACATTAGAGGCAATGAAGGGTTCAGTGTCTTGCCCAGGGACACTTCAGCATGCGATTGCTGGTGGAATGGAACCCCCAACTCTTGCACTGGAGGATGACTGCTCTAACCACTCAGCCACAACTGCCCATCACTTTACTGAAACACTGTTGACGTGACCCACACATGCTTTTGACACTTACAGCTCTCTACTCTGCGTTCCTGTCTGCCTGTTTCATTAGGAGCGCTGTCAGGAAGTGAAAGAAACAGGTCACCATGGCGACCCTAATGAAAATGTCCCAAACCAGGCTTGGGAGAAGAAAGTTGACAGATGTTGGATTGGTTGGCAGCTGCTGAGCTGCGCCTTTCATTCCTCCAGGATTTATCTATAATGTTTATGCGTGCATTTGAAAAGAATGAGCACAAGAAAGAAAAAAACATTTTAAAGATCAGGATTCCTTCGTGCGAGCTCGTTTCAGTGTGCTGCTACAGTTGTGGTGCCGCTGCAGCTTCCTGTCACAACAATCCTGGGTGATCACGGGGGGGGGGGGGGGGGAGTGAACCGTTCCACATGAAACTCTACCTCCGCTCTTGGGTTACGTGAGCTTTCCGTATCACACGGGGACAGCCACCTAAAAGTTTAGCTGCTGTTCACCCTGAAGGCCGGTCAAACCTGATGAAACACTGCAGCCGTGGTCTTACCTTCACAAAAAGCTCAATTTCAGGATCTTTGTCTTGGCTGTTGGTGGACATGATGTTTGGGCTTCAACGTCCAGCTCCTGCTTTATGTCCTGTCAAGTAGTTCTGATCCTCTCACATCTACATCCTCCATGAGAAATGAAACTGTGGTCCTCTCTGAAATGATCCTTTCCCTCCAGGATTGATCCTCACACCCTGTGAAATTCTGCTCCCCTTTCAGTTTGAGCCCCCCCGGACTGAAAATCCCTGTTTGGTCTGAGAAGAGCAGCTCGAGCCTTCAGGTGAGGTTGAGTCGAGGTCCAGGTTTAAGCTCTGATTTGGACACAGATGGCGAGCACAGAGATCTCACCGGCACAAAGTGCACAACAGGTGTCATTCTGATCCGGGGCGGGGGGTGGGGGGTGGAGCCCCATCCCTCCCTTCTCTCCACTGCACTCCAACCAAACCCACAGGAATAAAACCAGTTGCATCTTCTCAGAATTGTCTCTTTCAAACATCACAAGTGAAGTTTTCATTATGATCCATCAGTTTAGTCACCAGTCTGGTTTTATTGTCCAGTTCATATTTTAATCAGTCTGACTGGGAGCTCACAGTCTGTCATAATTATATAAATCCCACAACAGTTGCAAAAATAGGGTTTTTGTGCCACTTTTGGTTTCTCCGGCTGTCACTCAGTTTTAGAGCAGCAGCGTTCGTGTTTTATTCATGGCTCACATGCGTCTGCTCGGGCAGGTTTTCTGTGATCACCAGACTTCCAGATGATTCCCCTGTGACTTATTGATGCCTGGCTTTGGTTTTATTTAGACAGGCGGTGGCGTTCGTTTACACAAAGCCTCCATGTAGAGCAACAAAAATAAACTTGGTGGAAGAAAACTGGGTTACAGTGTGTCTGGCTGAGGCCTGACAGATAAGAAAAAAAATCATCTCATCACCTGAACGTGAAAAAAAAAAAAAAGATAAAAAGGAAACATGAAAGGAAAGACAGATGTGATGAGGGAGATGTTTCTATTGATCGTGCAGCGCCCTCTTCTGGCTGATTAGCGTGCAGCACTGATAAAAACGGGGCCTTGTGGAGGCAAAAATGTTTTCTGAAGGAAAGTTTGAGAAAATACATGTGGAGATGATCACTTAAAGGTTACATTTTTGAGTAACATACTTACTTTTTGTTCTCAATAAGAAGACTGATACACATTATCTAATAGAAGTTTGTTCATCTAAATGAGAAACTCATAAATCTACTGTGATTTGAGAAATGTTGAAACTACGGTATAAAACGGCTATCAAAGTACAGTTTTGTTGTTGTTGTTTTTTTTTTTTTTTTTAATAGTTGAGTATGGTCAATTAATTATTCTGAGAAAAATATATGTATGTATTCAATGTAAATCAGTGTAATGGTAAACAACCTATAATTGACATACGTGAAAATAAAGATTGCAACCTGCTGTTTTCACTCCATCTAAAGGTTAAAAAAAAAAGTTCCAGCCATGTTGATCAGTCCAGCGTTATCGATTCATAAACATATGTGATCATAAATGATCCAAACTAATATGAAAAAAATATATCTCTTATTAGACTCATTACATGTGGGTAAATTATATTGATCAGCTGGTTAAAAATTTGAAATTATGTCACACAGGAATATTTATTTACAGAACCTGAACCTTACAAAACCCTACAAATCTATTACATGACACAACGGCATACCATACTACACAAGTGCCATCTAGTGGCTGAAAATGGTAGTGTTCAAATAAAAAAATCCATAAATATGTCGCTTTGGCGTATAAGTCACAGGGCATTCAAATTATGTACAAAAAAAAGTGACTTATAGGCTGAAAAATACTTGTACATACACTGGTTTCCTCCCACAGACCAAAAACATGCATGTTAGGCTAATTTAGATAATGCTAACTTGTCCCTAGGTGTGAGTGTGAATGGTTGTCTCATTTGTCTCTGGTCTCTATGAAGGACAGGGGACATGGCACAGTGACTGCTGGAGATGGATTCCAGCTCCCTGCAACCCGGAAAGGAACAGCAGGTAAAGAAAATGGATAATTTCTAAAACTTTGACCATAACAAGCCCTTTAAGATCGTCTAAGAAGCCATCATGATTTTTGTTGAAGACAAAATGCAGCTCAAATCAGTGCCTTCTTTAGATAATCATTGACTTTCTGTATGAAACAGTAACAGATGTTCACATCCTTCCTGAGCCAAGGTGAAGGGTTGTGTTTGAACTTTGCTCCTGTGTAAGACAAACACCATTGTCCTGTCTTCTTTACGGCTGTGACAGAAGCTCTCTGTGAGGCACCGAGGACATGAGTGTCTGATTAGCCAAACACCCAATATGTCTGCAGTAATCAGCTAAGACGACAAAGACTGCAGTGAAAAAGCTTTTCAGTGATGGCCTACTCAGCTGTCAGCAAAAACAGACGACCTCCCAACTCTCCTACTTTTATAGCACAGCTTGGGTTAATTTATGGCGGTCGTTGAAGATTAAACTGCTGAAAAATCCACCCACGTCTTGGATTTTCTCTGACAAGAGGATCCAGAGGGAAGAGGGAGGGTGGGGTGATTCACAGTTACCTCTACAGAGATTTATGATCCACAGTTATCACAGCTTTGAAACAACACCGAATGTTATACAACGGTGGTGAAAATGGGTGCTTTTATCTCTTTCTGCTGTAAATGAGTTCTGCTTTGATTTACTCAGATGGGAGGAGCAGGGACGACAAACGTGCTGTTTCTACTGTGAACTATGCTCCACGTCCATCATGACTGTGTGATAAGTATTTATGATTAAAAAGATGAGCTTTTTATCAGGTTGGTGCTGTAAATCCTAAATCGTCCTTAGTTTGTAGCCAGGTCTCTCTTGTAAATGAGTCCTCGAGGCTCAATGAGATTAACCTGCCTAAATAAA
>JARVGV010000192.1:9617605-9628973 GCA_031762435.1 Hypsolebias longignatus | reverse complement strand
TATTTTGATGACTGATCTAAGTGATCATTTACCAGTTTTCACAATTTATAATAAAGATAATAGTACTATAAAAACAACTATAGGAAAGAAAAAATAAACACATAAAAAGCATTAAATAGACTAAAACTATTTAAATAAACAAAAATGGAAGGATGTGTATGTTGATGATGTGAACAAAGAAAACGATAAGTTTATGAACATTTTGGATGTTTTTATAAAAAAAATTGCGCGCAAAGAAATTATACAAAGAAAAGTTCTGTTGATCAACCATGGATGATGACAGGATTGAGAAACGCATGCAAAAAAAAGAACTATTTATATTCATGTTTCTTGAAATATAGAACTCATGAAGCAGAAAACAAATAGAAAAAGTACAAAAATGAATTAGTTGGAATTATAAGAAAACAGAAGAGGGAATATTATAGTGAGCTATTACACAAAAAAACGGTGATATGAAAGCAACATGGTGAGTAATAAATGGTGTTCTAAATAAACACAAGAATAAAACGAGCTTATCACGGGGTTTTGTGAAAAATGGTGAGGAAATACTTGATGAAAATGAAATCGTTAATGGTTTTAATAACTATTTCGTGAATGTGGGACCAAACCTTGCAAATATAATTCAGAAAGTTGATAAAAATGTGAGCTACTTAATAAAAGGTGAAAACAGTATGTGTCTACATGAAACTAACAAAGATGAAATAATGATGGTAGTTAAAAAAATTTGCAGAGAAAAGATCTAAGGACTGGGTAGATATACCATACCATACTAATTTATTTATAGAGCACTTTGAAAAGCAAGCATGCCAACCAAAGTGCTGTAAAATAGAAACAAAAAGCAAAGTGGACAGGAAAACATAAAATAAAAATATAGATATAAAATAACAACTGAAACTAACTAAAATGGTCAACAATGTATAGTACAGAGAGGATCAAAGCAAATCACACCGTATTAAAGGCAAGAGAATAGAAATGGGTTTTCAAGCGAGACTTAAAGACTGTGAGTGTGGGAGCCTGCCTGACACTCAGTGGCAACTCATTCCACAGTCTTGGACCTGCAACAGAGAAAGCCCTGTCACCTCTGAGCTTATGACGGGTTTCTGGAACTGAAAGGAGCATCTGAGTATGAACTTTGGTGTACTGTATGTGTTTTGGGCAAAATGACACCTTATTAAAAACAAGTCGCATTTAAAACATGATCTCAGGGGCCAAATAAGATGTCGACGAGGGCCAGATTTGGCCCGCTGGCCTCGAGTTTGACACGTGGTGCTCTCCAGCTCAGTTATCTGAATGACAATGTCCAGATTACTTTGTCAGAACTAGAATGTGCAACCAAAAGACAAAGATAAGAGCATGTGCGGCTTACATCACAGAATCATAAATTCATGATGCATTTCTCCTACAGAAAATTTAGCAATGGGAGTACTCACAATACAGTACTCTGCTCATTATTCACATTAATTTTACTTTGTACGCTCATCCACCAAAACATTCAGATTATCCAGTAATGCTAAAAGTAATTTAGCAAAATATTTAACTTTAATCAAAACATGCATGTTAGGCTGATTGGTAACTCTAAATTGTCTTTAGGTGTGAGTGAGTGTGAATAGTTGTGTCTCGTTGGTCTCTATGGGTCACTGTGATGGACTGGAGACCTGTCCAGGTGTCCCCCGCCTCTTCACAGTGACTGCTGGATATGGGCACCAGTGACCCAGTAAGTAAGAAGTGGTGGTAAAAAGTGGCCAAAATTTAAATCATCGTCAGACTTTCTCAAAAATCAAACTACAACCAGCAAAGAAAATGGTGGTTGGTGCCTCTGTAAAATAAAAATAAAAATCGACAGTTTTGGTTTTTATAAATTTCTTTTATTTTCAGAAGACTCTTTAACTGCATGAACATGGCAAAGATAATTTGTCATATTAAATATCCACATTTCAAATCTATAATCTTATTGTCTAATAATTACAAATGAATAATTTTGACATGCATCCTGAATATATTTCAATTTTATGTCAACAAGTTGGGAAAAATCCTCAGACGTGTCAGTGTTTTTACTACAACATTAAAAATAACCAGAAAGTTATTAATTCATACAAAGGCTTTTTAATTTACGAATTTCAATTTAGTAAAAAGAATATATAAATAGATCTATATCACAGTGATGTCTGTTTTTGTGGGGGTACAGGTTTCAGTCAAAGCATTCAAAACGATCAGATTTATTTTTTTACGGTACTGCAAAAATATAAGCATAATGGTTTTGGATTCAGCGTCTTCTACCTTTTTTTATTTTTTTAAGTTGATAAGAAACCTTTAAACAAAAAGGCATGTATCCATTTTTATTATTATTTTCAAATAGCAACTATAAATTAGAAGTGCAAATCAAAAGCTACATGTCCTAAAACACATCATCAGCTTCCTTTGTTTCAATTCTTTAGTGCAAATTACAGGACAGGTTCCTGCAAGTCATGCTGAAAATAATCTTCTCAACTAAATGACAAAAAAAAAAAAAAATCCTAAAATCCCTAAGACAATAATACTCACAAATAGCAATTGCACTTCACATTTTACCAATATGGCAACGGTCATGACAATCAAAATACGACCTACAAAGCAAAAACCCTCTCCAGAGACAGACTGGACAAACACACAGTGAAACTATAACACACTTAACTTTTAGACGTGTTCTCTGCTAACTTTAAAGGCAAATGATTGTGATTAGCTCATGAAAGGAACAATATAAGCAGCTTGACACAGTGTTAGCCTTAAATGTAACATTCAAACAGAACCCAGGACCCCGAAACACTTTGAGTATTTTAGCTTATTCACAGCGGTGGGGTTGATTCTCATATAAAGGAACATCTTATTTCAGTGGTCAGGCCACAGGCAGAACAAGTGGTGGAACGATTCTAACTAGGCTTTGGTCCTTTAATTTATGACATACAAATCTGTTTTTGCATAGATTTGAAAATGTCAGATAAATCGAACCGACTGCTGTCGAGGAGCACGAGGTGCAAAGGTGTCAGTATGTCTCAAATTAATGTGCTTGCCAGTTATTCATGAAATATCAAGTTTTCAGTCTCAACTGTAAAGCTAGCGTCAGTTTATTTTATTTTTTTTTTGTCTAAAAAGTGCAAATCTATAAATACCACAAAGGTAAGATTGTCTGAATGTGTACGCAGTTATTGGCATTTAAATATGTATGATTTCTAGTAGGGATGCACGATATTATCGGAATTGTATTGTATTGGACGATATTAGCGATAAAGTTAAATATCGGATATCAGCTGTTCCATCTAAATAACTCACCAAAATAAAAGGTGCTTTTTTTTATTATTATTATTATTTCCAACCCCCTTTTTGGCATCTGCATTTGGTAGCAGGCCAGATTGACAAAAAACATGCAGAACAATGTAGTGTTTTAATTCCACAGCAGAGAAAGCTTTGCAGTCTTTGTAAGAAGGTCTAGAAAATAAAACTCTGTAATGATATTGGTTATTGGCCAAATAAGTTTTAACATATCGGCATATCAGATATCGGCCAGAAATCCAATATCGTGCATCCCTAATTTTTAATATCTCACTCTGAGCTGTGAAGGTAAACTCATGTTTTGAGTGGAAAAATATGTCAAGATAAAAAATTGAATTGCTCAATTGTTTCTAGCAGAAGAGCAGGAAATAAGTCCAGTGTATATACGGTAATAAAGTACATATTTTAGTCTGCATGTTTCCCCAAACTGATCAGTCAGCTTTGTGTGCGTCTCTGCAGCCGAGTACAACCACCAAACTCATAAATAAAAATATGAATTAAAAAAAATGTCTTCATACAACCTCTTATTGAATGCCAAGTTCGGCATGGTGTGTGCAAATATTTGTATCACAGTATTGTGTCGGTTTTTCAGGGGCTCACAGTATTAAATTAATGTTAAATCCTGAGCCAGGCTCTGACTTTGACCCATAATCTATATTACATTTTTAAATCAAATGCAGGTCAAACTGTGGCACCATCTAAACTACTGCTATTTTTTATTGAGGTTTTCTAACCTCATTAACGAGACTCCTCAGTCCAGGACTGACGTGTTTTGAGCACCTCAGTTCACTCTGAAGACATGCGGCAGCGAGGGGGTCCAACACCGTACCTCTATCACGCCTCTATCCCTCCAAGGGAGGCACAAGAGGCCTGAAACTCTGGACCTCTGAAAAGGTGGGCTGGCTTCGTGTCAAACTGATTTAAATAATGTGCCGACGCGATGATGCACGGTGACCAGCCCGTCGCGAGATGTAAGTGTTGAAACATCGTAGCCGGACACATTTATTTGAGTAGAACTTTCGGTGTGGTTTTTAATTGCTTCTGTCTAACTCCGTGTTTCTACATCCTCAAAAACTCCCATCCCATTTGGTAATTCTTCTCTCTGTCAAAAAAAAAAAAGGGCTGCACTTCGCACTTAAGAAATTTCAGACAACACGAGGACAATCACGAGTTCGGTCGCCACGTTTTCAAAAATGTTATGAGAAAGATGTTTATTTCACATTTAACACGTAAAAGCCGGTTCGTTTTTTGTTTCCACGCTGCTAAAAGAACTGAAAGCTCATCTGAGGGCGGGACGTGGCCGGCATCATCAGCGACTAATGAATGGTCATGAGTTTAGAGGTGGACCAGTCTATGAGGCATTAAGCGGAACGGTCTTGTGAATGTGGCTTCTGTTGTGTTTGCAGCTTCCTTTAAACACGTTGACAATTTTTTTGTAAGAAAAGCTGAGATTTTTCAAAATGTTTTCAAAGGAATAATGAGCCCATGTAGATTGGAGATGAGGAGCTTCTCACAATAGGTAACAGCAGCTTACTTTGAATGTGTGCAGTTATTTTAACTAGCTAAAACCTATGAAAACAATAAAGTTGTTTTTATGCCTTTTTTTTCTGTGTTTGTCTTTCTTCATCCTGATCTTTGACCCTGCAACATGCAACTGTTTTGGAAGCATCTTTAGCCAACCTGAATCTTTGTTCTCAAAGTGAATGTTCTCAACACCTACAGGTCTGGTGGATGAGATCTGTTTTTAGTGATAATCTCTGGTTCAGAATGAAGGATTTTCTCAAACATGAATGCAGTTTCTGCAGTTTAAAGGTTTTCTCAATAAATGTGAAAACAGAAAAACGGAACCTGTTTAAGACCATCCCCTAGATTTTTCATACTTTATGGTAATTTGATATACAAATAGCCCCTTGCTACTTCGCAGACACACTATTGCAGTTTGTGTACGTACAGTACTGTACATAATACCCCCCACCCCACCCAAAAAAAAGTAATTAAATTAAATAAAAAATGTGCCGCCATTTTGCAGTTTTCTTTTATTAAGCCTTCACTGTTTTGCCAGTCTAAAGAACTACATTACCCAGAAGCCATCAGGTCACTTCCCAGAAGTCAACACTGCTTCCAGCCGCTGCTTTCTGCAAACGGAGGGAAAGTTTTGCAAAGCTAAGTCATAAGTTCTGTCAGGATAAGCTCACAGGACTGGCAGGAAAGTCTCAAATAGTTCTGAAGCTGAACTCATCCTTCAAGTTGTATCTTCACTGCTGAGTAGCTCGGCTGCACTTGATCTGGACTAAGTGTGGCCCGGATCCTGGGAGCTGCAGGCAACAGACAGCTGTGGGATTCATTCAGGTTCTGGTCGTGCAGTGCTGGTCTGGACCGGGCCTGGGCAGCAGCAAATGCACATCAAGCTGGATGGAGCAGTGGGCTCCAGTCATTCTGTACCAGGACTTTTTTTTTTTCATCTATCAGGTTGGACCGGAACTGAGCTGCTCCTGTTCGGCAGAGCCCTTGTAAGTAAAATTAGTAGCTATATATATGTAGCTTGTTGTTAAAATGAGTAGGTTAAAGAGTTTAGAGGACTGATTGGGGGCTTCGTTGCTGAGGGTTAGACCTGCAGAAACAAACTAAGTCGAATAGAACAGAGTTGGACCGGAACCAGAGCTGTTGCTGTTCTGCAGAGCTAGTAAGGAAAATTTAGAAACATATGTTGTTAAAATGACGTAGGTTCAAGAGTTTAGAACATTGCAAGAGTGTGGTAAGGGTTTAAAATGCCTAAATATATATCTATATACTGTATAAATACTAAAATAAACTACTACTTACTACTTGTACTACCATTACCGGTACTACTTTCCAGTTTTTTTTTTTCCACTTATCGTGGGACTTCAGGGTACGGATCCCCCGCAATATACGAGGGACTACTGTACTATCTACTTGGTTTTTGTTGTTGTTTGGTTGTTTTACTGTAGCCAAACTACAAATTATTATGCTGAGACTTTTGTTATTTAAAAAAAAAAAAAAAAAAGGTTCTGGTCAAACGAATAATTGTTTAATTAAGATTAAACCTGGTAGACTATGAATATATTAAACACTAAACAATCCTGCAATTAACATTTTTAGGGTGTTTTTAGTTGTATTTTTTTTTTTTTTTTTACCTTTATCAACACTTGTAGCAGTGAAGGCTACCTATGGGATAGATCTGATTGGCAGGCCACAGACTGATGAAGTCCTCTGGATGGGGGATGAAAAGATTCTCACAGAACCTGGTCCAGATGAAATGATTTAACATTGTTTGTTGTTATCCACCTGGATGATGGAGCCTACAAACCTTTTTATCAACACTTGTTACACCACTTGACTTTTAGGGTTCTGTCAAAATGTTTAAGTTTGTTGATTTTTTTTTTTTTTATATGTATAATATTTATCAGTCATTTGATGGTGACGCCTGATGAAGGGAGAAGCAGAAATAAATAAACAATCAGTCATTTTAAAATTGGCAACAATAACAATAAATACCTGTCTACAACCCTCAAGCTGCACAAACGCAAAGATTTTCTTTCTTTCTACTGCACAAAACACACATTTTAGTCATTAAAAGCTTCAAAGCACAGCTATGAACACTTTTGGCAAACAAATTTAGTTTGAGCATACTGATACCTCGACGTTTTGGCCACCAAACGTTCATACGTCTAAAGTAAAATTCCCCTCCTACGTCTCTACATGTCATGTGACAATGAAAATAATGAGATGATTTTAGGCAAAATTCACAATCAAAGCATGTTTTTGTTATTTTGATCACACCTGCACCAGAAGCAAACCCTATAAGGTTTCCCTTGCACCCGAGGCATCGTCACACATGATTAGGCTGGATTCCTTTGATTGCTAATCAATGAAAACAGCAGCACAATTTTATTTTGTGGTGAAAAGGAGACATTTTTAGGGAATGCTTCTGGATAGAGTCTAGTACCTTGGGGAGCAAAACCTCCTCCTCTTTTATGCCTTCCATTTTTTCCCCGTCTCCTACAGGTGCAGATCTTCTTGCAGTAAGGGCTGCGACATCTCCCAGCTTCTGTGTTTTAATACAGGCCGCTGTTTGAAAGTGACCAACACAATGTACACCACCAGGAAGCCCAGCACCATGACCACACCGATGAACGAGCCCACAACCGGAGCGTAGGAGTACCTGCTGAGCTTAGGAGGAGCGGGCGGGTGAGCTGGCGTGGGTGTGGAAGCTGCTGGTTCGGAGGCCAGGAGGTCCTGGATGTTGAGGAGGGAGCCGTTGCTTGGTAGAGGGCGGGTGGATAGGATGTGGCACATGAGAGGGTAAAGGTCGACGGAGCGCATAGAGGGCTTCACGTAATTCTGGCGAAAAGCTGGTCCGCGGGCCACGAACACAGGCTGCATGCTACGTAGGGTGTTGTCATAGCCATGGTTTCCCACTGAGGTAGAAAAGACAACAATTACACACAATTGTTAAAAATTTACCACGTCACACTCTGAGGCAAATGTCAAACATTACTGTTCAAAATTATACATTTAATGCAACACTTTTTTTTTTCCTCCTCACTGGCTCTGTAACGAGGCGCACGCGTTTCTTCCCTCTCCCTGTCCTCATCCTGCTTTTCTGCTCTCTGTCTGTGTATCGGAGCAGATTTTGACACATCTTCTGAAATGAAAACTGCTGTTTTGGATCTGACCAACTGGACTTTCGATGCAAATGACAAAATCTTTTCAACAAAGCGACAGGGTCCTGGAGAACCCTCATCTGCTCGGACACCACATGCAGCTGGATATATCTCTGGGGGTGATGTGTCTACCTCTGCTGTTGATCGAGGATGCCAAAATTGCATAATTGATTTATGACAACAGGTTTCCTGTTTTTGGAATAGTCTGGATCCTGGTTTAGTAACATACAAAGAGGACGGTCGCAGCTAATTTGGATCTCGTCAGGCTGCTGTCTATGTAAAGGTTTGGTTCGTGCTTTGAGGACTCAAAATCAGCTGATTTACGAGCTAAACCATAAAATGGAAGTGATTTGAATCACAGGCCACCTGCGGCTTTGGGACTCGTCAGCATGAAAATGACCTGAAGAGGCTCGTAAGCATGGACCAGTAGAATGCACCCTAATCAGTAGAATGCACCCTAATCTGGCCGTTTGGGACCTTAGAAGTATCAGTACAGACTCAAAGGCTGCCAAGGAAAAAATAGTCTGCCTGAATAAATGAGCAATTGTGGATTATCTGAATCTGATTCCCCCAGTTGGCCTTGGAACAGGCCAACTTATGAATTTCTCCTGGGACATATGTAAACTAAAGAAAAGCTTCTTCTATCGTGCATGCCCCCCATCAGAACTGTGCTGGTTGACCATCATCTTATCAGGACAATGGACTACAGTATCTGTTAGTGCTTCATGGACCACCTCGTCGTCAAATGCACATGTAACGTGTTCATAAATGTGCTTTAGCTGGCAGGGTTTTTCATGTCTTAAATCATGTCCTGTTAGGACAAGGTTTGAAGAAATCTTTTTTTGTAATGCCACTATCCTCTCCTCATGGCTTTGTCCCATTTTCTATCTAAATAATGTGTTCTGAAAAGGATAAGAGGCCGTTCTCTTCAAGAGCAGCAGCTACGTGCACTCCCTATCTTTTGGACGACTGTAAGGTCATGTTCTCACTGTATCTCAGTACACTGATAATAAAGCTTATTCTGATTTAGATTCTGATACTATCTGTCTTTAAATTAGATGAAGCATTTAAATATCACAACTTTCATGAAGCCGGTATCGGAGCTGAACTAGCTGGTGAGCGACATCACGACACACAAAGTCTCGAAACATCTGTGAGTGTTCTCACTTTCCTTGTGCAAGTCACAGAGGCTTTCAGCTTTCTCACTCAATGTTTCAACATACTGTATTAAAAAAAATGTCTTGCAAAATAATTACAGAGCTGCTGAGGGGGCTACAAAGTACAAACCATTTTGCATTTTAGTTTCCATGCACCGGAGCTCTCCTTCACATCTGAGTCTACAGCCCTGTGTGTCCAGGTCTAAAACCCTTGCTGATTTAAAAACAATAGTTTAAAAAGTTGTCCACATCTGCCCATCTCCATTTCAAAAGTGTACAGTATACGAAATCACAAACGTCAGGGGCGGCATTGTTTGTGGTTGTTCAGTCACGAATACTCCACATTCAAAAACTGGCCCATCTTCTTACAATTTTGAGTCATCAGCTACAGTCGCTCACTGAAAACCTGTGTTAACATCCTCACGTTCAGTGGTGCAGAGTCTTTAATGCAGATGTTGCACTTTTTTTGGTCTAAATATGTTTTTCAGAGAAAGAGAACTGTAGCTAAGACAAACTGAGATCGGATGTGTGACTCGGCTATTTCAGACTAGTTAAACATATTATCTGGCTGTACATGTCAGAGTTTATCCAGCAGCTTCTGTCATCAATCACCACGGTCAACCCGGTACCTCTGGGGGGGGGTTGTTGCCCATATCAATATGTTGCCTCCGTCTGTTTTAGAGATGATTTCAGCTTCAAAGCACAAACTGTCTAAATCCCATCCCCTTTACGTTTTGAGACGGACTGTGGCGTCCAGGTTCAGTTCTTTATATTTAAGAATAAAAAGATAAGCTTGCCTGAAGATAATTATTTGCGCAGCATGTTTGGACGTACTGATGAACCTGGGTACGTAAACAGCAACCTGCTTTTTGTTTGTTACTTCCAAAGTCAGATTTGGCCTTTAGATGGTGGCACTTTTAGATTTTTTTTCATTCTAATAAAACTCCCAGATAATAATAATAATAATAACAATAATAATAATAATAATGCAGTGTAGCTTTCTCCCTGACAAGAGTTCTTCATCTTAGTGTTATGAAAAGATTTCTTTATCACACAAAAGATCCTGTCTTCTCTCACCGCAGTCCTCCTCTGTGGATTATTTATGTTGTTTAGTCCCAAATGCTGAATTTTTCTCTCCCTTTAAACTTAATTGCCCTAAAACTTTTGGACCTTAAACGACACATCAACAAGCTTGAATTCCTAAACTCTACATCTAATTTCAATGTGAACACACCAGCAATACAATAATAGTTAAAGAACTGACAAACACCAGTAGACTCATTTAGCTTTGCTCTCAAAGTCTTTTGCTCTTTGTGGCAAAACAACTCCAAAGTACGGCAAATATTAATATATTCATACACACGTGTGGTAAGCAGCTTTACATCATCGAGACTCAATGGGTTCTCCTTCCAGCTGCAGGCTCCACATGTTCGTTTTATTAATTAACAAGCTTTCAACCAGTAAAGTATAAAGCAATTAAATTAGCCAGTGTAGTCCGACAGTCTGACATTTCTAATCTGAAGATGAGCTCCTAAATTTTGTTTGAATTAGAAATTATATTTCCAGGCTCTGAGATAAAACCTGCGCACACTTCTGCTGGTCCAAAAGGAGAACTAATCTTTTTTTGTGTGTGTATGTGTGTGTGTTAATTACGCTTGATGTAACATGTTTCCTTTGGCTCAGAGACTAAAATAAATCATCTCTGAAGCTAATATTAGAGCAGCTCAGCAGCGTGCGGAGCACAAAGCACCATCATTTCTCAGCACGGCTCGAGGCGTCTGCACACGTACACATGAAAGGTCCGCTCCGGTTCTGCATGATGGTCCAGCCCTCCTTGGCCTCTAAGAGGATGGGCATGATCCTGACGTTGTGCTGATAATGGAGGCGCTCCAGAACATCCTCCTTCTTGTGCACCGCCATGTTCGGGTTCGCGTCCACGAGCAAACTGAACACTTCGTCAAGCTTCCCTTTAAAAAAAATAAAAATCATGAGCATAAACTTTATTCATAAAGGAGCAGAACGGATGATTCTAGATACAAATTAAATTAATGTTGCTTCTAATTAAAATGTGTTTTTCTAATTCAGCTGTTGTTTATGTACTATAAACATGTTATTATTGCCTGCCACCTAAAGGTAAATGAAGTACAGGTAGTCCCCGGTTTACGGCGTCATCGGTTTACGGCGTTTCGCGTTTACGGCCGTCGCCCCCCAGTGACGTCA
>JARVGV010000192.1:9468670-9481654 GCA_031762435.1 Hypsolebias longignatus | reverse complement strand
GAGCACAGGATGTTCTCCACTGCACACCTGTAGAAGGAGGTGAGGACTGAGCTTCTCAGACCAGCTCGTCTCAGCCGTCTGAGGAAGTAGTCTCTGAATGGCCTCACGTTGAATACCTGATCATTTAGTGTATTGATAGGAAATGGACAGCAGTTTATTTTGGATCATTTCCTCACACATTCATCAGAGTCGTTCACTAAGTGCTTGTCAGCTGCACCTCCGTATATTTAACAGCTTTTTTCTTATTTTATAGCCATCAAAGTGAGTAAATTTAGTAAATTCATCATCTTTGATCTAACTCATCATTACACTTTCAGTGCGGTTTCAATGCAAGGACCTAAAAGCTGCCCACAGATGTGCCTGCGTGTTTATCAACTTGTAAGCTCAGGTCTGGTTGATGAGATTTATTAAAAAAAAAAAAAATTAAAAAAAAAGAGACAGAAAAGTTGCAGTTGACTCATTCACCATTATTTGAACTGGCAAACACTGGGAGTTAAATCATGACTACATTTCGTGAACTGGCTTTTTTACCTGAGAGCCTGTAGAATGTAATCGAGGCGCCGTGTGACGCTGTCTGTCGCCTCGTTCACGGACTCCTTGGTGCTGCTCACACTGACCCGCACCGAAGCTCGGTCGGCCGGGCACGAAACCTCCGCCACCCCGGTGACCTGGACCTTCCTCGGCTGGCCACCGAGGACTGCTCTGTTACCCGCCCTCAGGTCCAGTCCCTGGTCCGCACCGGTGAATTCAGCCGGAGGTAAAGCGGTGAAAATCGGAGATTTGTTCATAATTGACGGAGGATTGGATGAACTTCCCGCTGCTACAGTGATAGCCGAAATGCTTCTTGGGAGTTGTAGGTAACTCCACCAATGAACTACAAAAGGTGTAAAAACTGCTGTTTTTAAATGTTTACATATTTTGAATGATAAAAATTATGCTTTAAGAAAGATATTTGTATACACGAACATGCTTATTTTAATTAAATGTTTACACAATTTAAAAATAATAAATGAGAAGTTTGTATAAAACTTACATGTAACTGCATCTGGTTGACAAGTTCAGACAAAAAAAAGAGCATGCATGTTTTAAAAATTATTTACAGGTACTCATTGCACATTATAAAATCACACAATAAATTTTTTTTTTCATTCAACCTTTATTCATACAGGTTAGCTTCATTGCTTGAGAGACTTGCTTTAAACAAAGATGATGACGACAGTAAACTCAAGTCAACTTTATTTATAAAGCACATTTAAAACAGCAGCTGTTACCAAAGCCCTTAACAACAACATAAATGAGATTAAATTAATGGAAAAAACAGAAATAATGATTTTACTGAAAATTCAAAGCATTAAAGAAAAAACAAAAGAATAAACTCACACTGTGAAATGCCAGAGAAGACAGATGTGCTTTTAGCAGAGATTTGAAAACAGGAAGAGAAGTGACCTGCCTAATGTTGGGGATGATCGTTCCAAAGTTTGGGGCCCATGACTGAAAAAGCCCGATCACCTTTTCATTCAACCTTTATTCATACAGATTAATCCCACTGAGCCTCAGGGATTCATGTACAAGAGACCTGATTTTAACAGAGTGATAACAACAAAGACATTAATAGACAATCATAAAGGATGCATACAAATTGAGAAAAAGTGAAAATAAAATGGTATTAAAAATGTAACCAAAAAAAAAAAAACAGCTAGGCTGTAAGGTGATGTAAAAAAACTAAAAACAAGAACATGTAACCTTGTTTTTGGAACAATTCACTTCAGTTTATTTATACAGCTCCAAGTCACAACAGAAGTCATCTCAAGGCGCTGAACAGAAACATTCATCCAGAAGCAGCTGATCGGATGATCTCAGGGAATGTCGTTCCAATAGCTCAGCGAGATAAGGGGATATGGACTTAAAGGTCATGAGTATTTTAAAATAAATTCTTACATGTATAAGGAACCAATGAAGGGAGGACAAAACTGGTAATATGCTCAAACATATGAGTTCCAGTTAAAAGCTGAGCAGCAGCATTTTGGATGAGATGGAGACGTGAAAGCCCTGGCTGACCCCAGAGTGTGTTACGGCAGTTGGGTCGGGTAGTAACAAAGGCACGGACTAGTTGGTTAGATGGACAACACTGACTTAAGCTTAGCTATCTGCCTTAACAGGAAGAAGCTTTTCTGCAGAACAGAGTTGATTTTTTTTAATTACACTTAAAATCAGAGTCTAAAACCATAATACAGTACTGTAATTTAAACAGTGCATTTATTTCATGGGACATGTAATTAATTAATTGTATATTTAATAATTTAGTTGTATATTTCACGATTTAATGATGTGCTGAATAATTAAATGATAGATGTAATTATTGTGTATTTATGTAATTTTGTCACATTCCGCTGCGTGCAGAAGAAAATCCAAGTGAGTAACATTTTTCCCGAGGAACATGAACGCAGCACAAGGTACCTGAACGCAGCACTTGGAGCAGTGATGGTTGGAAGAAGGACGGTCACAACAAAAATGGACATCGATCGAAAATAACCCAGTAAGATTGTCAGTTCATGTGTTCACGCGCAGAAACATGACTAAACTAAATATATCGAAGGTGGAACATACATAAATTCGTACTTTCGTGAACGCAGTGTTCATTTTGGAGCTACGACGGCTGCTGTGTTAGCCTCGGTGGCTCGGAGACGGATGCTAGCTAAAGAAGCTAACATTAACAGTTAAATCTGCGAGCAAAGCACAGAAAGCACCGTGTTGCGTTTAAGTGTTTAACATGGACGGTAAATGAAATGAAAGCGTTTCGTGAGCCAAACGCTGTGGCCTCACGCCCCCTCTGAGCTCTGAGCCTCGGCTCATTTGTTGTTCTTTTTAAACACGGACATTGTTCCTGTGCAAAGCTGCAGTCACGGATTTATAATGGAGATTAAAGCAAATGTAGCCTTGTATGCCCCGCTGTGATTAAAGAATACAGTACAGTAAATCGTGTACGTTGTTGGTTTTGTTGGACCTGACTGCAGTTTTCTGAACAGCCTCGTGGCGGCGCTGTTTTGTGTTGACTTTCAGATGGGAAGCTGTTTTTGTTCTTTTATTGTTTATTTTAATTTCCTTTAATTGACTTAAACTTGTTAGATTTTATCTACCTGGATTATTGAGATTGCGTGAGATTTGTTTTTGTTTTTATTTAATCCAAATTCGTCAATTAAGAATTAGAACTGAATCCCAACGTTAAACACCTTTTTTAAAATAATTTGTATAAACATGCAGTAGGATAAATTTTCTAGGTATGTACAGTTATTAAGAGGTTTATGTTTAAAAATTAGTTTCCTGTGATAAAGTAAGTGAAAGATTATGTAACAAGGTTAAAGGAAAAAAAAAGTTTTAAAATGTCAAATTCTGATAATTACCGGTAATGTACTGAATTTATATTAACAAAGAAAAAGAAAAAAATGAAACCAGCTTTATTTCAACTTTTCTGTCAGGCATTGCCATGAAACGTTCAGGAAACATTCTTTAATGAATGTTCAAAATGCTCCAGCTTTTTTAATGGTTAGAAAAATATAAATCAGTCAATGTTTAAACTCTGAATAAAGACTAATCACCAGTCAAAATTGACTGGTGATTAGTCTTTATTCAGAGTCAGCGTTTCTTTATTTGTCCTTCGCACCACATGTGGTACATGAGGTGGAATAAAATTATGTACACAGAGTCCCAGTTACATCCAATAATAAAATGTAAGAAGAAAAATAGTAATAAGATCTAAGATATGAACCAAGAAAAATGTTAAATAAAAATATGCTAAGCAAATTTCTTCCAGTAATTGAGTTTGTTACTGCAGAAAATATTTCAACACTTTGCTTTACAACAAAACATTTGCTGATTAATAAAATCAAATAGTTTTTTTTTTTGTCTATATTGGTTAAAACAAAGTAAAAGTCTGTTAGTTTGTGTAAAATATCCCTCTCACCTTCAGGAAAATGAAGCAGCTTTTGTTGGAGTACAAGTTTAAAAATACAGTATGCCCTGTCCTTTTCTCAAATAAGAATTAAATGACCAAATCACAAGTGGAACAACCTGCTAACTAATAATAATAATTTAAAAAAGTTTTGTAAGCTCCATCATCCAGGTAGACCAAACAGGTCCAGAGAACATGATTCAACCTTTTTTGTTGTTAACTGATAAATAGTTTTTATTTATTTATTTTAGGGGCTGGCCCTTCTAGGCAGCACGTCACAAATTCACGAGCTGGAACTAAGATGGCAGACAAGTCGGCTCTGATAGTTCTGACATAATGTTGGTGTTAAATGTCAGTTGTAATTGTAGTTTACGTGTAAAAACAAGTGTACAAATAGGCATCTGTGTTTTTCTATTTTCATGTATAGGAATATTAAATACTGTGGCTCAGCTGTCATGTTATTTTAGATAACTAGAAAACTGACGTTGGTCTTTTAAATGTCCATAAGAAATTAAAATGATTCAGTTGTCTTTTTCTGCTCCTGTTAATGTTTCATTGGTTTTTATTGCTACATTTTGTCTTTAAATCTATTTGTTTGGCTCCTTCATTTACACTACAGCCAAATCTGACAATAATGCTAAAGATTGCTGAAATAATAGAGGTTAGGCGCTTTGAGGTAAATGGTTGTTGTCAAAGTAGAAAATAAGTTGAAGCAACACGAACGCCGTGCTGAAAAAGTGGACATTAAACTTGCTGCATGTGATTGTTGAAATGTTAAAATGGACACAATCTCAGTAGTTGTGCAAAAATGTTTAACCTTAGAGAAAAAAGTGCCGCCTATCTCATCTGAATATGTGTTTTGTGTTTGATTAGTTTTATTAGTGATACAAGCAGCACTCGTCTTTCCTCTGACAGGTCAGCGGTGTCATGTAGCTGACCAGCACCTAACGGACCTGAAAGGAGAAACGTGAGCAGCGCTCAGAGTCATGGAGGCTCGCTTTGGAAACATTGTGTTCAGCTCCAAGTTTGACTCAGGGAACCTAGCACGGGTGGAGAAGGTGGAGAAGGGCAGCTCTAGCCCCACCTCGGACGCAGCCTCCGGTGGGAGTTCCACCTCAGGGTCACATCTTGCCCCCGACTACGAGTTCAACGTGTGGACTCAGCCAGACTGTGCTGGCACAGAGCACGAGAACGGAAACAGGTAGTTTAAATGTTTTGTCCTTGTTATTTGGATGACGTGCCATAAATAACCGTTGCTGCTTGATGTTTTTCAGATCGTGGTTTTACTTCAGCGTGAGAGGCGCTCTGCCGGGGAAACTGCTAAAGATTAATGTGATGAACATGAATAATCAGAGGAAGCTTTATAGCCAGGGGATGGCTCCTCTTGTACTGACATTGCCTGGCAAAAACCGATGGGAGAGAATTCGAGACAGACCCACAACGAAGGTAGATCCACCTTCTGTAAGATCATGAGGAGCCAGACTAACAACATGCTTCTTTCTGTTTCTGTTTTCTTCTGCTACGTTCCAGATTGTAGATAACCAGTTCATCCTCACCTTTACCCATCGGCTGCTGGAGGTGCGAGGGGCCACCACCTACTTCTCCTTCTGCTTCCCATTCTCTTACACTGAGTGCCAGGAGATGCTGCAGCAGCTGGATGAGAGCTACCCCAACGCTGTTCACCTCAGTCCGAGCAGGTAACACGTACAAATTATACAAACTAGCCTCACGTGTTAAATTATTGACCGATTTTATTTTGAAGTGGGAAATAAGATATTGCCGTGTTCTTCTTTTTGTCAGTGCATCAAGCACTGTGTATTACCACAGGGAGTTGCTGTGTCACTCTCTAGATGGCAAAAGGGTGGACCTCCTCACTGTGACCAACTGCAGTGGGATGAAGGACGAGAGAGAAGCTCGTCTGCCAAAGCTGTTTCCAGACACCAACACTCCAAGACCTCACCGCTTCTCTGGCAAGAGGGTATCGTATCATCGCCGCGTCCAAAAACGGTCATATGTGGCCTTTGAGTGCGGTGTCCAGTCGCCTTAACGTGGTCAAAGAGGCTCATCCTCGCTGCGCGTGTTTGTGTGTGCAGGTGTTTTTCCTCAGCAGTCGTGTGCATCCCGGGGAAACGCCCTCGTCCTTCGTGTTTAACGGTTTCCTCAACTTCATCCTGAGAAGAGATGACCCACGTGCACACATGCTGCGCAACATGTTTGTGTTCAAGCTCATTCCCATGCTCAACCCGGACGGAGTCGTCCGAGGACACTACAGGTGAGAGTGTATGTGCACCTGCTCTCACAGTGCACGTCAGTAAAACTGGAGTTTGTAAATTAAAGGTTTTAGTTTGTTAAAAGAAGCCTGGATCAATGATACTCAGAGGATGAATAGTCCAATTATACTCTCATATTGAAATGTGTTGTTAAAAAAACATTACTGGAAGATTAAATTGCACAAAGTGAAATCTTACAGCTGACATAAAAAAAAAAAAAAAACCTAAAGGAAATACTGAGACAGAACCACCACAGTTACTGAATCTCGTGTCTTTCCTGACTCACACTTTGGTTATGGGTACAGACTGTTTTTCTGTACGTGGAATAGATCAACTCATGCCACTACAGAAAGCTGTCTGCTTACTGAACTCACATTTTCAACATATTGCTGATCTTTTGAAGGTCAGAGGCGTGAATTTAAAGAGTTACGGTGTAGTTTAGGCTGGCAGCTGTGTCCATGACAGTGAAGCACTGGACCCAATCCATAGATCCATGTCTGCTCGACTGCATGCTCAGCTGGGATACCTGTTGTAAATGTTGTTATCTTTACTTATTCGAGGTGGTCCCTGAATGAATCAGACCTTCAGCGTTCTTGCTGTTTATTCTGGTGCTGTTGTAGATGTCCCTTTTAACAATAGCACTAATTTAAATGTATTAACAATAAACAGCAAGGAAGTTCTCCACTAAACAAAGAGTACAGGAAGGATGTTCTGCATGCATGAACGCTACAGTAGTTATACAGTTTTTAAAATATTTTTTTACTTTTCTGTTATTTTTTAAAAGTAGATATGTATAAAAATAAATCAGCTTTTTACTGAATATGTAAATTAATCAGATTTCTTTAGTACAAAAATCCTAATAAATCAATGCATCTGTGTTGATCTGCCAATCTATAAGCGTTTTGTATGTGTGCCTCCACGAACTGGGTAACCTGAGTAGAGTAACCAGTCTATGAACTGGTTAATCTTCACATCCAGAGTGCAGACTTTGTGCACACTCAGTGACTGTTCAACTATAAAACTCATTTAAACTGTGGCCTCAGAGAGAATGAAAAACAAGAAGGACTCTTCCATCCATCCATCCATCCATCCATCCATCCATCCATCCATCCATCCATCCATCCATCCATCCATCCATCCATCCATCATCTTTATCCGCTTCTTCCTTTCCGGGGTTATGGGAGTCACTGGTAACAATATCCAGCAGTCACTGTGTGAGAGGCGGGGGACACCTGGACACGTCTCCAGTCCATCACAGGGACACATAGAGACAAACGAGATAAACAACCATTCACTGTCTCACTCACCTAGAGACAATTTAGAGTTGCCAGTCAGTCTAACATGCATGTTTTTGGTATGTGGGAGGAAACCAGAGTACCAGAGAAAACCCATGTAGTACACATGCAAACCCAGAAAGGCCCCCAGCTAGGATTTGATCCGGCGACCCTTTTGTTGAGAGGTGGCAGCTCTAACAACTGATCCACTGTGGTGCCCCAGTTGCTATCATACTCTCAGACGATACTGATTAAAGCTCCATGAAATATTCAAAACTGGGGGTAGTGTTCAATGCCTGCTTTAATCTCATCAACAACTTTATTTCAGGCCTTGGTCTTCATGGTGCTGTTATGTTCTGTAACAAACATCTGAGGCCTCCATAGAACTGCTGTCTTTATGCTAAGAGTAAATTACACACGGTTGGACTGCATTGTCTGACTTCTGAACTCAAATGGATTTCAGTTAAAAGTATCAGAGCAAAAGGACTGAATATAAATGGCCGCCACACTTTTCAGAAATTTAAATTCATGAATCATTTTCTTTCATCTTCACAATTATGTGCAACATTGTGTTAGTCTATCACAAATTTTCATATAAAACAGGGATATTACTCTGAATTTTCCAGCTTACATTTGGTGTGCTTGTAGCTCATGGTCATTCACACAACGCTCCACGAGCATCACACAAGATTTGAGACTGCGCATAAGGTTTGACCAAAATGGCCACAACTCCATCATGTGTCAGCAGAAGATGATCTTAGTTTAAAACTTAGTAAAGGTAGTGAGCGATATGCCTTCCTTTAAGAAATGCTAGGCCTTGGGCCCTCCTACCTTAACTTCCATCACCCCACTTTGCCATCCTGATGCTCTCAAAGCAAGTATGTGGGATTTTGGCATCTTTACATTAGCTTAAATCTGTCTCTCACAGACCAGCAACACAGTTCCTCTGTTTTTAGCAATATGTCATGATCACCTATGGAAAAAGTGACCACACTGGTAAGACAACATGATTCCTCTATGGATTCTGGCCACAGGTGGTGGCTTTTCTACGAATGATCCTGATTGAGTAAAACGCTGTGGTATTACTAAAAGAAATAAACTTGTGATTGAAACTTCATCTCTCCTTATCTGCAGATTTACAGAAGGAGAGGTGGTGAGAGGAAACGGCATGTTTCACTTTTGTTTAACACAGAGAAACTATGCGTGGGAGCTTGTTTCACAACTTAATCCTGGTAAAGATCTCGAGGATTTGAAACAATCGATGTGGCCAAAACAAACACGTTTTTGGAAGCTTCGAGGCAGCATGCGATCTCCTTTATGGCCTTTCCAATCTTGCACCTCATCTCCTCAGAAATTGAACCTGCAGGATGCATTATTTTATTTATCTCTTAGTTTTCTGCAAGACACCACTGCAAAACATTTCAAAACAACATCTTTTGAGTCTTACCTGCCACCACCTAAAGGTCTCTTCAGAGAGGACGCTGTTCTCTTTGGTCATCAGAGGGTGGATGGACTGATTGAAGCGTTCAGCAAACCACGGGTCCCCTTCTTGCTCTGCTATGCACTGCCGACAGGCACACAACCCTTTGGAGAAAAAGCTGTCTGAAAGCTGAAACGCGTGCTTGAAGATATAGAGCGATGGGTCCCTGAAAGTGTAACTAAACAAGAGCATCGTAAAGGTAACGCCACAAAACAGGAGAGCAAAGTTCCTGACTTTTCTTCGTTTGACTAGAGACATGACACAGTCACAGTCAGTTGGTGGGCGACTTAGAGAAGGAAGCGAACAGATACAGCATCACAGATCGAGAGTCCCAAAGATGTGAGAAAAACACAGCCCACATGGTACAAGCAGCCTTCCCTGGTGTCCTTACTCTTCAGATAACTGAGGACTTGGTGCAAAAATCCTCCCAATCAAAGCCATCAGTAATCTTTGAAGTGACGTCTAAATCAGCACAGGGTACATTCCCTTCATGATTCGGGCAATGTGATGTTTCCTGGTTACATTTTAAATGGACGGCTCAGATGTTGACTCTGCAAGGTCAATGTGTTACCCAGGATCCACCTAAAAGGAAACAAAAAAGACAAAATATTTTACCTGGAAAACAGACTTTTATGCTTTTACAGTAAATCAAGTGACATTGTAACAGTTGTAATAATTTATGTTTAAGTAATTTTAATATTTGGGTGGTCGGATGATTGGATGGATGATGGCTTTCAATTCACACAGAAATAGGAGCGCATATGGAAAAGGCATTATTTGGAATGAGATGTCTGGGCCTCGCTGCTCAAGCTGCTGCCTCCACTGTCAGTATGGGCTGCAGGATTAAACCCAGAATGCAGGCAGGCACGAGGAGCTCAAAAACACCTTCATTATAAACTGTAAAACAAAACACTGATGTGGCAGCAGAACACTTATGGAGTTACTTTGAGGACAATGCAGAAAATGGGGGGGAAAAAAAAAACAAGGAGGATTGACTTGTAAAAACCAACTATGCAGAACTCATCTGAACACAGCAAGACACAAAATGTTTAGACAAACAGGGGGATGAGGAATTGGTCAGGGATGTCTGTGGCCTGTTCTGACTGGACAAACTGGAAGCTGACTGAGAATGAATGAGAAATGGCACAAGGAACATGGGAAAGCAGAAACAAGGAAAACAAGAAGAAAAGAAACAATAGTTCTAAAAGAACCCAAGTAAAAATGTACAAAATAAAGACAGGTCAAGGTGAAAACTGAACACGAACCCAAGATACAGAAAACGTTCTTACCAAAAGGGAAACGAAACCTGATCTGATATACAAAGAACGATCAAAAGGTGTAGATCAACAACATTGTTTAATATATTTAATCATATGTGTAAGATCATGTTGTTCCTTTACATTTAGTTTAGAGCAGGTTACAGAAAACTGGACTTTTTGATATCTCAAACATGTATGTTACTTTCATTTCAATTAACAGATCGTATGTGCTGGCGTGGCTGCCAAGGTGGATAAAAAAATGGTGACAAGGGGAGAATAAAGTGGGCGGAGCTGAGTTTGACATGCCCTGAAACTTTTTTTTTAACCTCAAAAAGTGCAAAATACCTACAAGTATCTGTTTTTTTTTTTTTGTTTTTTTTTTTTGGTAGTCTTTGTGTTTATTGTTGGGTTTATTTCTGTTTGGTTAACTGGTCAACTGGCTCTCTCATTAGGCTCAGCTGTTTCTCATTGCTTTGTTCAGTTTCAGCTCTTATACAGTAGCTCCTCAGCCTGCATTCACTTCTCAATCATGCACTGAGCATTTTACAGGTCACACATTGTCCCTTGAGCATTCATGTTCCTGTCATCAGTTCAAGGTTTGCTGCCACATCTGCTTTTAGATTAATTTTTACAATAAAGTTGAGTTTTACATTTAAGTTTCTAATGTAGGTCTGTCTTCCTGCATCCAACCTCATGCAATAAGAGACATTTAACTTAACCTGGAGCCCTTTTTGGCCCACAGTAGTCCTTTGCTACTTCGCGGTTTGTTTATCGGGGACTTGCTCATCACAGGTTTTCAAAATAAGATTGGACATGACACACAATTGGCTGATTGATGGATGAGCTGCACGATCGGCATGGAATTTTTATTTAAAATAAATTATTTTAAATTATTTAGCACCTGTCACAGCTGCAGAAGAAGCTTCCTCCTGCACCTCTTTGCAGCCCTTACTGCTTGATAAACTTCCTCCTAGCTGATCAGCTGATCTGCGTGCAGAGCAGAGAAGTGGGCGTGGCCAAGAGCACTTGGTGGCTGAGAGCAGCGGAGGCAGAAGGAGGGAAATCATGACATTCTGTGCTCTTTTAGAGTGTTTAGAGTTTAGAAACATTGTTTAGAATATTGCAAGAGTGTGGGGAGGGTTTAAAACACTTTATATTTAAATACTAAAATAAACTATTACTTACTACGTGTACTATAATTCCTACTTCACAGTTTTTCACTTATCGCGGGGCTTCAGGGTACGGATCCCCCACAATAAATGAGAGACTACTGTATTAGGATTAGTTTATCTGTGTGAACAAAAGGATGGAGGAATAATTACATTAATGATGCACAAAATACATTGGACGTGTGTGAGACGTGTGTGAATGCACTGATAAAGCAGAATCTGGTTAGAGTGATCAAAATGCCGTGTCACATCAATGAATTGTGAGTAAATCAACTATCAGGTTGGATGATTTGCTCTCAGTTTTAAATTGTTGACTTTCTAAAATATTAAAATGATCACACACTTTAATTTTCTGTCTCACAATGGTGTTTGGTTACACCAGCTTGCTTTGTTTACCTGCTGGAGAAAAGTGGTAACTTGGGCCCATCTTCGACTTTGTTAATTCTATTTTCAATTCATCAGCTGAACATTATTAAAAATTCAACAAAAGCCACTGTTGTCTCCTTATATCAAACAGAAAACCTCATATTAAATTTATGAGCATCCACAATTGCAGAACGGTCCATAATTGAACTGGTCTTAGTGGGTCAGAATTGTTTCATATCTGTACTTGGAGCTGTCCACATACAAGTGATGTAGCCAACATGCATGTCAGTGCCAGGTGTGAACTGGGCCAGAGGGAAACCAGCAAGGAAAGTGCACTGGTTGAATGTGAAGCAGGGTACGTTGAACCCTCTGTGCTGAGGTCCTCACTGCGTGCACAGTGTGGAATGCTCTCTGTTAACTCCATGCCAGCGCACAAACAGCAAGCGAGTATCTGGGATTCAGCAGACTGATGACTGATTATTCATATTGTGCTGACAGGTGGCACGCTGCTTTATTAGCCAGCTAATTACCATCCAGAGTCATATTAGTGAGTCAGACTTTTATTTTTTTTTTATTTTTTCATCTCTCTTTCCTTTTTCCATTATGTTTGTAATTTAGTATTGTTTTACAGGAAACCTGTTACAATCTGCCTGGGCACAACATTGAGCAAATTTCATTCTTCACCACCACATTTGAGCTCATTTAGGGGAAATGAGATTAATGGTTCGGGCATTTGAAATAGACTCTGATAATTACATTTGCTGATTGATGACTATTAGTAAGAGCACACGCTGTTCGCTGTGATTTCATGATAAAGCTTTTTTTCTAAATGTATGATTGAATATTAGACTTTAGAGGATGGATGGCAGACGGGTCAAAAAGATGTTTCTTCATCCCTCAGATGACAGGCTACAGCTGTCATCTTGTGCGTCAGTGTCAGGGGATAGATAGTGTGAAAAAAGCAGATGGAACGGCACCATGTCCCAACGGGACGATGTGTTTTTATCACACCAGCCATTGTCTACGTTTTTTTTTTCTCCTCCTGGTACTCTCGTTACATCCATGAACTTAAAAATACCCAGTCAACTTTCATTTGACCTCCTTTTTTCAGTTCAGGGATGATTTTGAAGACAACAAACACTCACAACTTATTGGCTGTTTTTTGTCTTTTTACAATGTAGAAAAACAACATACTGTATTCCTTCCCGATATATATA
>JARVGV010000192.1:9428977-9439581 GCA_031762435.1 Hypsolebias longignatus | reverse complement strand
GCACCCTAGATAGCAGCTCTGCTCCACACAGAGGGCTGTGGTAGCTCAGTGGTCTGTGGTTGTGTCAGGAAGGACATACAGAGTAAAAGTAATTGCCAAGTGTTTGTATGAGTTAATTCTGGATGAACCAAGTGTTTAGATAAATAATGGCTAAAACAGCACAACCTATGCTGAGGTGGTTGCAACAAATATATGGAAAAATAAAAACTAGAAAAGAGCGTGAATGCTGACTCATCATATAGTCCAAACAGCATCCAGACCAACATGGATCACCAGTCTGGTCAGAATTAAACTATTTCTCCAAACGGTGGTTGTTCACAAATCTATCTACGACAGGTAAGATATGAAATGTTCATAACCTTTCCACAGGATCCCACTTCAGAACACCTGAACGATCCCTTTGATGCAGTTCTTTCAAGGTTTTCGACTGTGTGGGTTTTCAGAGCTCATCGCAGTAACACTCTGAAGCACAGCAGTCTGTACGAAGCCTTCCTGCCTTTCCTTTCTCCCGTCCTCCTTTTCGTCCTGTCCACCGCTTGGGTCATCTTCTCTCCATCCAACATCCTGGATCTGCAGCCCAGGATCTACTACCTCATGGTGGGGACAGCTTTTGCCAACGTCACTGTGAGTATCTTTACATTTTCTTCTGTTCAGCCTCCCAGAGACAAACATCTGGAGCTGTGTGTATATGAACATTGTGTTTGTGTCTTCAGTGCAAGCTGATCGTGTGTCAGATGAGCAACACGCGTTGTCAGCCGCTGAGCTGGATGCTGCTGCCCATGACTGCGATGGTCCTGTTAGCCGTGACGGGGGTCGTCACCAACGAGACGATGCTGCTGTATGTGTGGACAGCTGCTGTCGTCCTTGCACACATACACTACGGCATATCAGTGGTAAGAGCTCCCACGCTGAAACTGTCTGCGATACGCTGACATCGCCTCTGTTTTGACCTGACGGTTTGGTCGTGTCTCATTTCCTCTGGTTCTTCGATATCATAGACATACAGCAGTTTCGATGTTCTTCTTTAAACTTTACACCACTTTGCTGTACAAAGACGTGGAGTTTATGAAGTGCATCATAAAAACTCGGCGACGCTGTGGGAGGTGCTTGTAAAAGTGACACAGCGGCACGATGAATAGTGTCAAAGTCTGTCAGTAGTGGGTGGAACAATAAATCTCAGGTGTGACGAGGCAGCAGGGTGAGAGCTCAGAGCAAAACGAGTGCAACTTGAGTCAGGTCTGTCTGTTTAGGAGCATAAAAGCAAGATTCAGAAGTCAAAAATCAACTAGAGAAACTACATTTCGGCGAAAATGCAGTGTGAATGCTTATTGCTGAGGAACTTGCTGAGAAATGGCTGAAATTAGCTAAAAATCATTGAAATGCAGCTGAAATGGAATAACAAGCCTAAATTAGCAGAACAAAAAGAACACATTTTCTGAATTTGGTTTAAAAAGCAGAAATGAGCACAAAAATTAGAAAATTAGCTACAATGAAAGCAAATAAATAGCTGAAAGTAGCTAAAAGAAGCTTAAGCTACCAGAAGGAAGCAGAAAGAACTGAAATGAGCTTAAAAAAAGTGGAATTAGCTGGAAAAAGCTAAAATTAGCATCAAGAGAGCTAAATAGTATCTGAAATAGCAGAAAAAGCTGAAAAGTGCATAAATAAGGATTTTTTTTTGACTGATGTGACCTATACTCAAGAGGGATTTATATTCTGGAAAATACGGTACTTAAAACTCCAACATGATGTTCTTCAAGTCAAAACTGGCTCATCTCCTCGAGGAACCTGTCCTAAATCTGCACAGGGTTTTAAAGGAGAAGTGATGGAGACTCAGTGTGTCACAGATTAGCAGGCCAGTTTTAATACATGTAAAATTAAATCTCAAGAGCCAGATAAAATTACAACTAGGGCCATATCTGGCCCGAGGACCTTCAGCTTGTTACGTGATCTAGAGCAGTAGTTTCTAAAGTTTTTTTGACCCACAAAATAAAAGTCACAGAGACTGATGACTGTTTCTGGTTAAAGTGCATAAATGTTTAATAAAGTCTTGGTGTTTGATGAGCAGCAGCTTTAGGCACCACCTCTCCACAGCATCCTTTTCTGGTTTTATGCAGCCAAATTTCACTAAACCCTTGAACACATCTTGATGGACCGTCAAAAACAGGATCTTTCTTTTGTGTTTGATTTTCTTCTAGGTGCAACAGCTCAGCGGCCATTTTAACATCTTCGCCTTTTCCCTTAAGAAGCCCAACCGTGACTGACAGGAGGAGGAACGAATCGGCTTGACAGTAGCGGAGGTTTAAGCTGCTCCTCTCTTCGGCTTACTGACACTTCACCCATCACCACGGAAACCGCATCCCCTTCCCCATCATCTACAAGAACGCTGCAAGTTGAACGGACAGTGGCCGTCTTTTTACACACAAACACTCAAATGCACATTCCCAAAGCAGCTGATCGGACTCTGGTCTGAGCGATGGGCCGGGCCCGGGGGGCTCCCATCACCGGTGATTGGCCCGCTGCGTCGAGCCAACGAGGTGCAATTGTTTCCTACGGAAATCTGCTTCCGTCGTGAGGACAGGAGCCCAGATGAGCCACGAAAAGACAACACACCTTTACCTCTGGGCCCCTCGTTTTTCAGCACATTTCTCCTAACCTCAACAACCGTGAGCTAATCCCTCAGAACAGTCCAAGAATGAAACTTTTCGACTTCAGTCGGTCAGGATTTGCCAAAAAAGAAAAAATATATATACGGTATATATATTTTAGGTCTTTGAGGTTGAAAATGTCTAAAAATCCTCTGAAAAATAGACGTAAGAGTTGATGCTCGCACACAGATGGATGAAACTGTGGTGGGTTTTTAACACAGCCACGTTCATGAGCCCACAGCCTTTAAGTAAAAACCATCATTTCAGTTGAATTATCTGAACAGTCGCCGAGTCGCATTAATCCAGACTTGACCGAACCTGGGAACATGTGGCTCGTGCAGCTCCAGCTGTGGCCGGCGTGTAAAGGTTTAGTCGTCGTCTTTCTTTTGGTTTCAAATCTTTTCCTGTAATCTAACAACGTGTATGTAAATGCGTTTGGAAAGAATCGTTCAGGGGTGTGGGTTTTTTTAAATTTTCAACCAATTCATTTTTATAATTGATTTTTTTCCTTCTGTAGAATATTGTGCACATGTCTCTCTAATTAATTGTGCTCTGTGGTGACGTTTAATTGTTGACTAACGGGGGTGAGAATGGATCAGGGAAGCCTCCACTAACCCTCCACCTTGACCTCCGTCTGAGCACTGACCTCCCGGCTCTCCCTTTCCTCACCGAGGTGGTGTGTCGTGCTGATTCGTTCTTTATTTTTATTATTTTGATGGATTTATTATTATTATTATTATTTTTTAAGTTAACCTTGGGTTTGGCGGTGGTGCGCAGTGGAACCTGCACCGTGCTTGAATGAAGAGTGCGTCCAAAACCCGTTAACGGAGCGGACTCACTCTGAGGAAACAAGCCTCCGAGCAGGACCGTGCAGAAGCTACGGCGCCACCTGCCGTCTTCTTCTACCGTCTGCCACTGAAACTCTTCATGTCGTAGTCTGTCTAACACTGTTCGTTTGCATGACTGGTGCTTTATCTCCAAGACGGTGGACATTCCTTCGTGACGGTTTCTCAAAAGCCACAGGAAACGAGCTGAGACGGGGCTTGACTAAAAATCCGACTTACCTCATAAAGTCAGCGAGACATCACCGGCCGCGCATCCACGAGGTGCGTTGTTTGAAGCTCGGCTTGTCGAAACAGTGACCAGTTCTTTTTGTCAGCACTTTTTGTTGTTGTTGTTTGTTGTCGTTTTAAATCACTTTTAAGATCGTCAATCCCAACGGTTCTAGTTTGATGTAAAAGGTGAAGCAGGCGGGTTTAGTCCGCACTAAACGATGAGCCTAACGTCGGGGCCTTTAAGGGTTTTGTTCTGTTTTAACGCACAAACCAACATGTTCTCTGTTGGAATGCTCATCTACGAGTTAAAGCGACCGCTCAGGTGTTTTAAAGTGGGAAAAGTGATGAACGATGTCTTACAAGTTTGTAGGTGGCTCTTTGAACGACCTCGGTTTGGAGAAACTGTTTTCATTCTGACCGGACTGATGAGCTAACGGCTAGTCTGAATGGAGCCAAGACCAAAGAATCGAAAATGTTCTTTTATAAAATTTTACACCGTCTGTTTCACTTGAAACCGTTATTTCTGTACGTTTCTATAGCTATTTGTATATGCACATAGCAGCAGCAGCCAGCTGTAGCACTTCCAGCGCAGCCTAGGACACTTCCTGTTTGGAGCTGTTCTAGGACGGCAACAGTTCTCTGTGGTCTTTACCTCACGTCGACCTGCTGTAGCTCAACACACCAAGGCCGTTCAAAGAGCTATCCACAACAGGTAAGATGTTGTTTAAAACCACTCTCCAAAAGATCTGAACTCTCCCTTTAGTTGCCTGTTATGTGGTGACACAGTAAGGCTCATCTCACACAGCGCTCACGTCTCATAGGAAGCATCAGACGCACATGAAATGTTTGACTGACGTTCAGCGTTTGTGCGTCTGGTTTTGTAAATAAACGGTTCTACTGAGCAACACGGATGCTCTAGTGCAACTTTTTGGTTTCGCTGTGAGTTTGCAACGAACAAACCCACGTTCGACTGCCGTTGGTCTCAAATGACGAGCTCCAAGAGCTGCACCTGGGGAACGTTTCAATGTAGTCAGAATTACATTGCTCTTTTTATTTAATTGTTCCCAACAGCGACCCGTGTGTGTGACTCTGACACTGATGATTGTTGGGATGAGGCAACAACTGTGATTGTGCGCTGCTTCGCGTGTACGTCTGTGTGTACGCTGTATGTTTGAATGTAAATACGTGTCGTATGTTTTTATTTAAGTTCGTTTTTTTAATCTACCAATGAGTGTTTTCCATACAGCAGATTTCTCCTCATGCAGGAGACGTTACTTGGACGTCGTGCCAATCTGCACTGCACCCTACCGCTCCGTCTACGTTTGTTAAGCTTGTTTCTGTATTAATTTAGCCTCTTTATCGTCTGGCTGTGTCAGTTCCAGGTCTTTCCTGTGGGAAAGAGGTGAGGAGTTGTGGGTGTGAAGACCCCCCACTCTAAACTAAACCTTACTAGATTGGTGTGGGAAAATATTTTATTTTTTAGTCATGTATCACATGGAAATGGGAGGAAAAGTGCCATTCAGTGAAACAAGAGTTTGTCATGCAGCTGGCCATTAAGTTACCAGTTAATTACAGTCCAGTTATATCCGTTCTTGCATTCTGGGTTTTGTTTTGCGTTTAAAACAAACAAACAAACAAACAAAAAAAACCTAACCCTGACCTAAATGAATAAACTAAGCAGTTGTGTAATACTGCTCTGGAAAGAGCTTCAGTGTGACTGTTTGTGTCATTGTATTTAACCAGTGAAGTACAGACCTGTCATAACACAAATAAAATTTGACTTTCTTAAACAGAGTTTTCATTTTTGTTGTCAGAATATTGAACTTCCAGATCTCAAGACTTGTCTTTTCTGTTTGTCTCCACTGGGAGGCACTGAAGACTCTTACTGTGTTGAAAATCATTTACTGGGCTTTATTTTTTATTGGAAAATGGGAGTAAACCACTTTTACATTACACTAATTGTATATTATTAATAGTATATAGTATTATATACTTTGATAAGCTGTAACATTACACACACTGACTGGTACAGTGAAAGGAGTCAGCCCGTACAAGAGTCTTGCTCTTCTTTCATCTTTAATGTGGCCTGAGCTGCAATGTGTCCCCCCACAGAAAACAACTGGCTCAGCGCTGGGATGTGTATTACTTTAATTGGCATTTTGAGTTACCATGGCAACGCAATTTGTACACAAAGATGCCATTTATCTCTGAAAAACTCGAACAGAACTCTTCACAGCCTCTCACTGACACACCGTGAGGTCACATGACCTTGAGTGGAGAGACCCCCTGAACCAAACTCTTAACTTTTGGAGCCATTTTGGTTCAAGATGGCTGACACAGAAAACACAAAATGACTACAACAGTTGTTCTTTGAGATATGGAACTGAATGTTGGTATGGTCGTAGCAGAGAGCGACTTGTTATACATCCCGAATGCTAATTTAAAATCCAACTCCCACTAATACCAGTAATGGTAATGAATAAAACATTTGTATAATAAAGTCAATAAAAAGCATGCGTACAGGAGCAATAGATTAGAGTTGATTGCTGACCTTAAATACTGGATGTAGATCCATCCATCTTCTATCTCTTATCCATAATCAGCTTGTGGAGGCAACAGGTCCAGGAGAGAAACTCAGACATCTCTCTCCATAGCTACAATTTTCAGCTCGTTCTGGGGAACTCTGAGATGTTCCCAGGCCAGAGAGGATACACAATCCCTCTAATGACTTCTGGGTCTTCCCTGGCCTCCCTGGATGTAGATATGAATTTATTTTGGGCATGATGCCTGATTTGCTCAATAGTACTGAGTTACCATGGCAACAAATGAAGGCTTTAAAAGAGAGATTGAGGTTTTTTTCATTCACTCCATTGGTCTACATTTTTTTTTTTTTTACAACACTGGCAGATCATGGAGCATTGCAATAGTTTCCAGAAGTCAGCATCTTGTACGAACAACGCAGTGTAATTTTAATGACAGCGCAGCACAACAAATATCTTTTGATACTCTTTCAAAGTGTCATAAACTGTCTGCAGGCTAACTAATCACAAATAGCACAATCGGCTTTGATACTAAATGCCTAAAAGTTTCAATACTAAGCAAAGGAGTCAACGAAATGAATGAAATTAGCTAAACAAGCTTTTTTAAATTACATTATTCTTTTTGATATGGGGGCTAGTAATTGTGGAGTACTCAATGCTTGCTGAAACTAACGCTCAGGTTAGAGGTGCAACGTTTACAAGCCGAATCTTTTGAACAGCTCTTTAAAGGAACTGAGTCGTAGACATGAGACGCTTTTCCCTAGAGTTTTCCTCCTCAGCACAGGCTCCTCGTTTGTTTTCCAACTGAGACGAAGAAGACCATGCAACGAGGAGTGTTGTTGCAGTTGTATATGATGAACATGTATTCGGGAGGGTGGGTTGTGTGCTTGACAGGTCACATGGTACAGCAGTGTATCATAGACTGTTGACCAGCCGCTCAGAATTGAACGACTCTGAAAGGAACAAATCCACAAAATTCAGTTCCCTTCTCAGAGACGGGAATAGCATCTCCACTCAGAATTCTGTTAGGGAATATTTGTCTAACTTGGTGTTAGCTCTGCACATGAACCATATGTTTGGGTTAGCAGAGAGCTGGATGAGGATCTGGGTGAGGCTGAAATGTGAAGCTGTCACTCCAAGAATGCCTCCATGTCTGTGAGCTCGGCTGAACTGATAAGGGTATAAAACAAGCTTCACACACTGCTCATGGCAGATTCTCGTGACTGGTCTTCATGTGTGTACTTCCTGTACATCTGTGTAGCCTGTACTGAAAATTTGACCTTGCAAGTAAATACCGGTTTAAAATCTTCTGCTGTCGAGTGTGGTTCCTTTTGAGTAAGTACGATAAAGCAAGAATATTTGTCTCCAACAAATTCCACAGCCACCACTAGCAGGGAAAGACATTCCCAGCACAGACTTTATAATGTTGGTGTTTGATCAGGTACATCAACATGCCATAACTCAAGTAAACTAAACAGCTGGGATCATAACTCCCACCAGGGAAACCATAAGGAAAATGAAACTTGGTGCAGCAGCTGATGTTTGAAGCTTCTGTGTTCAAAACTCAGTTTCTCCAAGAAAAAGAGCACCTGTTCAGGATCTTTAAAGAATGATGATCAAAGTCCAACATTAACTAGAGAAACTGCATTTCCTGCAAGAATGCAGAGTGAATACTCATTGCTGAAGAATTTGCAGAAAAACAGCTGAAATTAGCTATAAATCATGCTGAATTATAGCTGAAATGAAGGCTAGCCGAAAATTCAACATGGCAGACTCACCCAGCTGCAGCGCATCATTCATCTGCCAGCCGATCCAGATATAGGGCCCTCCGTCCCGGGCTTTCCTGTTTGCCACCCACGCCACATCCCACCTCCTCCCGTCTCCACCCGGTGTCTCGAGGTCTTCGGGTCTCCTCTCCTTCGCCCTGACTCCACCGCCAGGTTCGGGTCTCAGGGTGGATTTCTATGATCCATCTCCCTTCGCTGGACTCGCATGCTCACAGTGGTTCGGCATGCAGGTCCCCGCCAGGGCCAGAGCGCCAAAGAAACTCTCATCAATAAAACACTCTAATTGTCTTCCCGTCTCTTTGTGTGAGTCTCTCCATGTTGAATTTAAGCTTCATCTACCTTTTCAGCTACCTTTTTAGCATTTTTAACTAACCAGCTGTTCTCAGATCAATCAATCTATCAATTCAACTTTTTTGTCCATAACATTCAGTGAAATGGAGATATATCTTTGACATCTGGCTCATAAAAACAACACAAGTTAAACATGTCATACAACTTTAAAATATTTAAAAAATAAATAAAAAAAATTGCTAACTCAATTAAAAAAATTCAATAAAAAAATTCTAAATACATGATTAATGAAAGATATAGAATTTAAGTTTTTCATGTTAATTTCTGCTACTTCCAGCCTAATTAATTTATCTCTGCTAATTTAAACTTGTTATGCTTCTTTCAAGTTGTTTCTTCTATTTTCAGCTTTTTCCTGTTATTTCAGCTACTATTTACCGGTAACTGTTTGTATGCTTAGTCTTTTCCTGCTAATTCCACATTTTGGGGGGCTCATTTCACCTCCTTCCACTTCCTTTTGGTAGCAGCTTCATTATGCCTTTTCAGACACTTTTTAGATACTTTTTGCTCATTTCAGCTTTTTTCATTTTTTTAATCACATTTTCAAATTGTATGTAAATTTCTGCTTATCTAAACCCAATTCAGCAAATATGTGTTCTTTCTGCTTTTTTCAACTAACTTAGGTTTGTTCTTTCTTTCATTTCAGCTACATTTCATCATGTTTTTTTAATCTAACTTCAGCTGTTTTTCAGCAAACTTCTTCCGCAATAAGCATTTACACTGCATTTTTGCAGGAAATTAATATTATCTAGTTCAAGTTATATCAGTAAAACAAGAAAAACAAATAATAAATCTAAGCCAATGGCTACTCAATAAAATAGATGAAGAAAAAAACAAAGTTGACTGAATGTGGCAAGTATGCTCTTACTGTAAGTTATTTTTCGATCAGGGCAGCAGACCAAAAGACATACAGTAATATGTTCCAAGGCTATGGAGTGCATCATGAAAGATTGAATATACGTTACAACACCTTTGATAATGCCTTATGTGGACTGTTGGAGTCAGAGTGTGTTCCTCTTTGAATGTAGTGGAAGTTGCATTCTGTGAGTTTTGCATTGCCATCCTTGCTGTCTGGATAATACAATCATCAAACACTTTTTCTTCCGAAGATGACACACACATATACACACACACACACCATGTCTGCTGTGAATCTCTTTGTCTGTTTTGACAGAATGTTGGAGAAGTAAAAGCGAACAAAACTAACAAGCAGGTTTCTCAACAAACAGCACCCTCTGTGTGCGGTGTTTCGAGTGTGTGCTCGCAGGCTTTTGAGCCAGAGCACACGCACACACCTGTGTTTGTGAATCTGTGTATTCATCCTCCCACAAGGCATGTGCTGAGCTAGAAGTGTTTCCACACACAACTCATCCAGCTCCTTCTGAATCAATGACGGCTTCAAAATCAGCTGCTGATGGGTTGGATTTGCAATGGTTCATGATCAGCACAATTTTAAAGAGATTATCAAAGGAACTCAGGAGGGTGGGGTGCAATAAATCAAGTGAAATCAAATGACTCAGACTGTCATGTGATCGTACATGCATGCAAGATAAAAAGATAGAAGTTTGCTTAACTTTCCACCCCCTGCAGTGACATCTGTTTGCAGAAACAACAAAAGTACAAAAATGCCAACAGCTAGTCTGAGCTAGACCAAGACTAATGTGGTTTTGTGCCATCTCAAAAATGCTCAATTTTTTTAATTGCCATTTTATGAACTTTTACAAAAGCACTATTATTGCTAAGTTGTTTATATAGTATATCTTGGTAAATTCCTGTATTATTTACAAGTTCAAGTCAATTTTACTGTCATTCACATCACATGTGGTACATGAGGTGGAACAGAATTATGCACACAGGTTCCTAGTTACACCCAGAAAAGTGTAAGGTGTAAAAATAAACAGTATATAAGGGTCTAAGATATACTGTATACTAATATATACGCCAAAATAATGCCAAACAACACGCCAAAATATCTAAGATAGGTATACAGGTAATCCTCAGGTTACGACGGTCTCGAGTTACGACGGTCTCAAGTTACGACGTTTCGAGGTTACCACGCATCTCCCTTATTCACGTTACGCACTTACGTCGGTTTTACGTTGATTTTATATCGTTAAACGTCGTAACACAGCAGCGGAAGAATACAGTACGTGGTGCAGCGGCGGAGGAATACAGTACTGTACAGGTACTACTGTACGGAGGAGGACGGCGTCACTAGCATCCCAGTAG
>JARVGV010000192.1:9333047-9344424 GCA_031762435.1 Hypsolebias longignatus | reverse complement strand
ACACACACACACACACACACACACACACACACACACACACACACACACACACACACACACACACACACACACCTTGTCTAATTTTAAGTCTACTTCCGCCATAAAAGCCCAGGCAGTGGTCCACGTGCCCATTAGCACGCGCTAAATAACTGTTAACAATGCTTTACCCAGACTCCCCTGCGCGGGCGTCAGCAGCTAACTCCGCTCCCCTTCAAAGCTGGCAGCTAATTATGCCAAAGGTTTTAAATAAACAGCCTGTTCTGTGCGCTGTGGGTTCTCTCCGTGCCCGCGCCGACGACTCACGCGCAGCTTCTGATTGGCTGAAAAGCCAGGAAAAGGTCACGAGGTCGAGACGCACCTGCGCTAATTAGCATAAACTGCGCAGTTTGTGCTCCGTAGTGAACGAACGAGTCGCTTTAAAAACACACAGCCCAACTATTTATTTATATTCATTCACTGCTTATGACTTACAACTTAGTGAAACTGTTTTTGTTGATTAATTTTAATTAATTATTTGTTAAGGTTTGGCAGAGAGGGATGAACGAATTACAGCAAAAAAGATTAAATCACACTGTGAGATAAAAAGGCCTCATAGAGGACTTTTCTTGAAGAGCAGGATTTC
This sequence comes from Hypsolebias longignatus, assembly GCA_031762435.1. Taxonomy (NCBI): domain Eukaryota; kingdom Metazoa; phylum Chordata; class Actinopteri; order Cyprinodontiformes; family Rivulidae; genus Hypsolebias; species Hypsolebias longignatus. Next base: position 9,343,802 of record JARVGV010000192.1, on the reverse strand, counting down.
GATGCAGGTCCTGACAAAAAGATAAACTTTGACATTATGTCCGTCTGAATTTAACAAAAATAATAATAATAAAGCCAAACTTGAAAAAAACAAATAAATAAATAACGCGCCTGGGGTCAGAGAGATGACTGTGTCAACAACAAAGTGTTATTTTTGTCAAATTAAAGGTTTTGTAACAATATTCCATTCTGATAAATTATTTAAACTTAAAACAAAGCATAACAAAAATCATTTCGTTAGATATATGTTTTTAACATAAATTGCTGTTTTTAATACTGTCCTCTGCAATAAAACAAATACTTGGTTATCAATTTACTAAAATAATCTGCATAATAAATTCAACAACTTTACAAACCAGTTAATTTGTTACAGATGCTGCAAAGCCTCGTTTTAATTTAATCCAGCATCATTTGATTTTTATTACATACTGCTTTATTATTAATATTATACAGATTGTTTACTAATAATGGCAGCTAATTTAAGCTAAATATCCCTGAATAAAAAAGTGAATTTTTGCAATTATATGTAATTTCATATATTTTAATACAATGCAAGACAATAACCGTAAATTAACAATAAATTGGCTTACAGCTCTTTCTCTCTGATCAACATTATTAAATTATAGCTTTTTAAATTAAGACCCTCATATTTATTTTTCCGTTTCTATTGAATAAAAGCAAACGAATAAGTGCAAATCAAACTTACTGAGTTTGAACTTGAGATGAAAAGCAAACGTGAAGTTTTTAAAAACTCAATGTTGGCGTCAGAGAGCAGACAGGAGGCGATTTCTAAACAATCCTCAATAAATGATGTGAAATGCTGCTTTTTCCCACAGAGCCCAGGGGCCGTGAAGCAGGCAGCGTTTGATCTGATAAGGCTCGTGTGCCCCCCGCCCCCGCCCCCACGGGCTGACAGTCTGAATTTATGACAATAAACGTCCACGACGTGTTATTTATTTAAAGGTCCGGCAGCAGGAAAATCCATTTCCCTCCCCGCATTGTGCCAACACCTCCAGTAACTCATTAACGAGCCCATGGGTGTGCACGAGCAGGGAGCGCGCATAAAGACCCTTATTAGGTTCTGGACGGGTTCGGGAATTATTCCCCAGAATCAGCTGTGAAATGTTTACTTGCTCTGATTTATTGTTGGTGACGTCACATCAATTATTGTTGCAGTCAGACCGATTCAAGATGGCCGCCACAGCCAACTACATCAAAATGTTTACAACTCGGTAATTTTAATTTGACCCACGAGCATCAACACACATTTTTAATAATTACAGAATGTGCAAGATCTTTGTTGCGCATGGAGTCAACTCTGTCTGTTAGCAAAATATGTCTTGAACCACTGGACGAATTTTAATGAAACTTCTGTAAAGTAGTGCTCGGCTGTAAATCTACAACTGTTTCCCTCGAGCCAATTCAATTCAAGATGGCCGCCAGAGCCAACAATCCTAAAAAAGACAAAAACGGCTACAACTCAGTCACTTTCACAGACACTGTGCTAGAACTTGTGGGAGTAGCAAGCAACACATACTGTGCTGGACCTTAATAATAATAATAATAATAATAATAATAATAATAATAATAATAATAATAATAATAATAATAATAATAATGTATTTCCTTGGAGTCTGTGTTGCTCATCTATATTTTAAAGGTTGGTTTTGAACTAAATAGACAGAGCATATTCCAGAGCATGGCTTCATCTCGTGCAGGCTGCAGGAGACGCAGGAGCACATGTAGCTCCTGAGGAGGAGCACCAGTGCGTCTCATGTCGGGCCGGAGTGTGAAAGTGCGCGCGCTGCCACAGAGAGAGGGCCGCTGCAGACATGATTCATTCTCCGGCTCTGCTCTGACCACATATGGCTGCACGAGCGGCCCCCGCAGAGGGCGGGACATCAAAAGGTTCCGGAGGGCTGAGACTACTCCTGATTGGCTGCTCTGAGCTGTGATTGACAGCTCCCTCTCTCCGGCTTTTCCTTCTGGAAGTTCGATTGTTGACAGTGTCCAAAAGTCGTCACGGCACCAGCGGAGCACGAAGAGCTGTCCCTCCAGCTCCTGCACGCTCGTTTTGAGGACGGGGCAACGGCCTCCTGGACTCTGACAGCTCGTGCCGCCTCTGTGGATGCTGCGCCCGGAAACTTTTCCTGCACAACTTCCACCGGCTTCCGCCTCTGGCGCGCGCAAACCCAGAGCCATGGCAGAGAAGCGGCGCTCGCCGTGCGCCATGAGCGTCAAGGCGCACGCGTTCTCGGTGGAGGCGCTGATCGGAGCGGAGAAACGGCGCAGGACGAGCGGAGACGGAGCTCTGTCCCCGGAGTACGAGGACAGACAGGAGGAGACAGAACTGCCGGAGAGTCCCGGACTGAGGTCCGGCAGGACGAGCACGAGCGACCGAGGCAGCGAGGCGGAGTGTCCGAGCGACGGCTCCCGTAAGCAAATAACAACAGCAACAACAACAACAATAATAATAATATGACCTTGTGCAGTAAGGAAACGTGCCTGTCTCCCTGTGAATTTTAATTTAATTGTAAAATCTAATAAACCAACCATATATATATATGGCTGTATATATATATATATATATATATATAATGTTGTTTTTTAGTTGTAAAGCTATGCATAAATTTAGACAAAGTGCTCCCAAAAGCAGAGTTCATGCAGAAAGCTTGAATGTGCAATAGAATACATTACAAATGTTTTCTGTGTCGTTGCACCATTTCATTTTTAATTAACTTCATTAGGCCTCCGTGTCAGGGGTCAAATACTTTTATTAAACTCACTAAATTCATCAAAATGAAGGGGAAAAAAAACAAAACAAAACAAATTACCTTAAACGTCCTTTAAAAGGTGCATTTAAAGATTTAGATATTTCAAAAATAAAATAACCCTGACGTGTTTTCATTCACTTTAATCCCTCGACATGATGCTGTGTTGAATAAAATAAACGGGTCAGTTTCATCATGAGCAGTAGACACGCGGTGACATTTAATGGCTGATGTGCGCAGATGTGCGTGTTGGCTGCTCCCTCCTTGTTACTGAATGAAAACGTGTTTGTGTGTGTGGCCTCGTCCCGCTGCAGCAGAGAGCGAGGAGCCGCTGCGGGAGAGCCCGCAGCCCGCAGCTGTGCGCGCCGCGCCGCCTGGGCCCCGCACCGACGAGGAGACCCGCGTGGAGCTGCAGGGCTCCGACCTGTGGAAACGCTTCCATGAGATTGGCACGGAGATGATCATCACAAAGGCTGGACGGTGAGGCATGCATGGCGCATGCACTTATAAGCCTCCGTGCGCGTTATTAGTTATTACTTTTGATTTGTTTAGATAATTGTTCCGCTTTTCCTCACAGGCGGATGTTCCCCGCCATGCGCGTGAAGATCACAGGCTTGGACCCCCACCAGCAGTATTATATTGCCATGGATATAATCCCAGTGGACAACAAACGATACAGGTGAGACACATATGACATTTAAATGCGTTATTATTATTATTATTATTATTATTATTATTGTTATTATTATTATTATTATTGTTATTATTATTGTACTGAAACTTGCAGAACTGTCAGTTAGACTCGCTCATCTAGAAAAGACCTTTATAGTGAATTGTTCTGGACTCACATAAACAGTTTGTGGGTCGGTCCGGGGGTGCACGCGCAGCCCGGAGTCCACAAATGGCGCTTGGCTCGGGTGGTTCTCGGGTGGTTTTGTCACGGCGGTTTTGCCGTCCCGTTTGTGGGGAGCCGTTTGGATGTTTGTAACCTCTCTAACCCTGAGGGTCAAAAGGGAGTCGGTGCAGCCACGTCCCCACCCCCCCCCCCGCGCGCGCCCAATGCGCTCGATCCATACAAACGGCACAAGCTGCGCCATGATGTGAACAAAATGTGGATATTCATAGTTTTTAAAAAAAAAAAAAGATACATCCTCGAGTTTTTTTTTTTGTAAATTTAATCTAAATATTTAACAGCAGATGATCAAACCCAGTTATTCTTCGTGAAATGCGTCCACATTTAATTGAACTTTGACCTCAGCTTAACCTGAACCGAGTCAAAACTGATGTTCCAAAAAAAAAAAAAAAAAAAAAAAAAAAAACTGGAGCTTCCTCCTCAAAAGGTTACAAAACATTTAAAACCAGCAAAGGACCGAAGTGCTTTAAAGAGCAGTAATGAAAAGATTATCAACAGTCACATGCCATAAAAAGATCAAAGTGAATAATATAAACAAACAACAACAACAAATAACAAGCTTGGCTCTGTAATAAAATATGTCAATAAAACAATATGAAAAGCAATAAAAAATAAATTAAAACGTCAATATCTCACATGTCCAATAAGGAGAAGAGGTGAGTTGTAAGATGTTTTAAAAAATAGGCTGAAGAGGAGGGTTGTCTAACGTGGTGGGGGTGGGGGTGGGTGTGGGGGGGTCATTCCACTATTAAGAAGCAGCAACACATGAGCTAAATGAGTTGGATCTTGATGAAGTTCATAGAATTTGGAGTCGGCTCAGAACAGACGACTCACTGCTCTGATCACTGTCCTGTGTCTGAACGGCAGGTACGTGTACCACAGCTCCAAGTGGATGGTGGCAGGGAACGCGGACTCCCCGGTCCCCCCCAGAGTCTACATCCACCCAGACTCTCCCGCTTCAGGCGAGACGTGGATGCGTCAGGTGGTCAGCTTCGACAAGCTCAAACTGACCAACAACGAGCTGGATGACCAGGGACACGTAAGAACCTCATCGTTTCTCCATCTTTCCCTTAATTTGACGTTTTCAAACCCATTCGAACGAATATTTTTAAATAACTGATTCAAACTGTGTCTTATTGAACTCATCCTCTTGTTTAGATCATTCTTCACTCCATGCACAAGTACCAGCCCCGAGTGCACGTCATCCACAAGGAGTGCGGAGACGACTTGTCTCCAGTGAGAGCCGTTCCAGTCGGGGAGGGCACCCGGACCTTCTCCTTCCCTGAGACCGTGTTCACCACCGTCACGGCGTATCAGAACCAGCAGGTAGAGTCATAAACTTCAGAACACGATGCAGCACCGTCCAGAAAACACAACCAAGAAGACGCTTCTGTGGTCTGTAAGAGAATAATCCACGTGTTAGTTTGTCAGATTAGATCATCAAAATAAATAAACTAGAATCAATTTACTGCAACAAATTTTAATAATTAAACGTTAGTATAATAATAACTAAAGCTTGCTTCTGCTTATTTGATCATGTTGGAACAGATTTATTGTAAACTGACTTCAGATAATGTCACCGTGGTTTTTATAAAGTTTGACAGATGTGTAAAGTGTTGGCTCCAAATGAAACTCATCGTTTTAAATTAAAATCAAATGAGTGCAATGCGTTTTGAAAGAGGTCAACTTTAATCTCTAAAGACAACAATCAATGAAAAGCTGCCTGAAAAACATGCGTTCAGTTAGAAAATATAAAATGTGCTTTCGTTTTCATTTTCAGCACAAGTGGAATTGTTAGTCATTATCTCAGAACCTAAAATAATTTATTTATTATATATGAATTTAATCAAAATCATTGAGCAGAACCAATGTACAGTATACTAATTTAAATGAATTGATGATCAATTTTATTTTAATTTGAATGTAAACATATGACAATAACAACACATTTTATCATTATAATCAAACATTTTTTTTTTCAAAGGGCCACAGAGAGAATTGGAAAATACATTTTATTTATTACAAATGATCTAAAAGACCTTTTTCAGACTTTTTCTTATTTAGCACAGTTAGCATGCTTTTATATTTAAAAAAATTATTTCCAATGTACTTTAGGAATATGAGACATACTCTGTAAACTGGCTCTTGTGACAATATATTTATACACGTTAGCTTAACGTGGTAGCAGAAATATGCAAAATAACTTATTTGTGTTTTTAACACTTTAAAGTTCAGTCTGGAAACACAAAGACTTATACAATGTATAAGTTTTTTAAAAAAGATTTGCGTAAGATGTGATAAATTTGATAAATTGCTGCTTTTTATTAGTTAATTTATTTTTAGATAAGGATATTGGGGGCCTAAGAGGAGTGGTGGCACAGAGGTTAGAGAAGGTGGGCCTGTGATCAGAAAATCGCTGGTTCAACTCCTGTACCGACAACATCGGTGGGTGGGATAGGTGAAGCACCCACACCTGCCTTCACCCTCATTTGCCCCACTCTGGGCCCCTGAGCAAGATCCTTAACTCCCCTGGACACCCTAGATAGCAGCTCTCTGCTCCACACAGAGAGCTGTGGTAGCTCAGTGGGCTGTGGTTGCATCAAGAAGGACATCCAGCGTGAAAATAATCACCAAGTCTTCATGTGACTCAGTTCACTGTGGTGACCCCAAAGGAGCAGCCGAAAGAAAAAAACATTGGGGTCCTGATGGAGATATTCCCAGGGCCACTTTTGGCCCTCGGGCCTTCAGTTGCCCACGTTTGCTCTAGACATCGATTACAGTCATATTGATTATACGTTATTTAACATGTTATTATCAGCTCCATTAAAAAACAACCTCCCTGCAGAAAACAAGACATTTCGTTTTTTCACGTGAGGAAGAGTGACAGATGCCCCCCAGTTTTCAGACTGGAACCAGTTGTTCCTCCTAAAACTCTTATTAGACTCATTGCTCAGGAATTCTGGTGCCTTGATGTCTGAGAGTTTCTGGATTCATCTCAGTTTTCTACAGGGTTCTGTTCGTGCGAGAGCGTTTCGACTTTGCCCCGTCGCTTTGGACCGTTCAGTGTCAGCTTTGAAGATGTTGGCCGAGGTCGTTTGGCACCAAGTTGCCGCGGCTGAAGCCAGAACATGGTGGCGCTGCCTATAAACGTCTCTTTGGACGCGGGTCACAGAGCCAGGCCTGAAACACCACCCACAAGCTGAACACACACACACACACACACACACACAGGAACACATTTATTTATTGTAAGAATGAATTGAAAAACGAGGGAGAGGGATTTATTTCTATCAACCTTTTGAAAGTTGTCATCTTAGACAGCAGTGTTAAATAATTAAGGGTTTTATTTTTGCTTTTCAGATCACGAGGCTGAAAATCGACAGAAACCCGTTCGCCAAGGGCTTCAGAGACTCCGGCAGGAACCGGTGAGTTTATTTGAACCGCAGCGATTTTCACATTGTTTACAGCGTGGAGGTAATGTGGGAGACCTGGGTGTATGTTAATCTGGCTTCATTGTGCTTTTTTTTTTTTTTTTTTTTTTTTTTTTTTTTCACCACTGCTTCAGTTTATGAGGAACTAAAAAGCTTGATTAATTCATTTATTTACTTCTGATGAAAAAAATGGCAACAGACTTCTAATTTCACCCAAATGGTAGAACAGAAAATAGGTAGCACAACTAATAAAGGTTATAGTTGGCAATGCGTTGGTAAAGACTCGCTTTAAGGCGGAAAACGCAACTCGTGGTGCAAAAATCCTAACGAAGCGTCCACTGCCAGCCAACCTCAACACCAACAGTAAAATAATACAATCATGCGTCCCAAGGAAAATCTGTATAAACACATTTCTAAACGTATATAAACAGAGCGTTAAACCAACAGGGCAGTAAAACTCCAGCAGTCTGCAAACAGCCGCTCCCCCCGAGGCCTCGCCGAAATCATTAGAGAGGAGGAGAGGGTGCAGAGCAGCGAGCTGGATGAGACCCTGACAGCTGACCCTATAAAAGCTGAACCCTGGAAAACAAGAAGAAACCCCTCTCCTTCAAAATTACAGGAAGAGTTAAGCAGTTTGCTAAATAAACTTCGGCTCTGATTGGCTGCTTTGGAGCACTCAGAACTGCTCCGAGCAGCTTGTCTAAATTATCACCGAGGCTACAACCTTGTGTGTGTATGGGGGGGCTTTTATCCTCATGCTAATGAGCGGTAACTGACTCGCATTACACCACCACAGCAACCCTCCACCCCACCTAGAGGAGGGATGGAGGTGGGGGACTGAAAATGAGGAGGGGAAGGGGAGTCTCACCTCATAAATCGCTGCTGCGGCTTCCTGCTCCTTCGTCTTGATTCGCCCGTAAAAGCCGTGTGAAAGCAATTACCTCCGAGCACCCGAGCGGCAGCAGCCAATCGCAGCATGGCGTTTATGCTCCTCATTACTTATCGTCTCCATAGAGATGCCAAGGGTGGCCCCACAGACCAAGATGGCCGCCAGGTGGTTGGCGCAATGCGCCGAGGCGCACTCGGAGCGTTCGTATGCAGAGAGTGCAGGGTGGACGTTGGTGTGTGTGTGTGTGCGTTTAAACGTGCTTGTGTGTTTCACAGGATGGGTTTGGAGGCGCTGGTCGAGTCTTACGCGTTCTGGCGTCCATCTCTCCGAACACTCACGTTTGAGGATATTCCTGGAATGGGAAAACAAGGTAGACCAATTGTCTTTGTCAAAAGAAGAGTGGAAAATTTAGTCATGAATAAGAATTAAAATGAGAAAACTTGTACTTTATAAAATGTGCAATGTTTCTAAACTCGTGTTTTTGGAGAACAAGAGTTTAATTCTGTCTGAACTGATGAGCTAACAGCTGGACTGGGAGGGGCCAAGAACAACGCTGACTACTTCCATCTTAAAACACACACAGTGTCAAACAGTTTATAGCAGTGAAGGCAAATACACTTTTATAAACCTTTACACTGCATCACTTTACAAATGTTCAGGTGGACATATAATTTCCCAGCAGGAAGTGCTCCGGGCAGCACTTTAAAGGTTTAACTGCTTTGAAATTTATTTCTAGCTTAGAGCTTTTGATCTTTTTCAGCCTTGGCTCGCTCAGACTAGCTGTTAGCTCATCAATCCTGCCAGAATTGACCTATTTTTTCTCCAATCTGTGGTTGTTCAAAGAGCTATCTACAACAGGTAAGATACTGACTGTTCATAACCTTACCACAGAACCACACTTCAGAACATCTGAACTATCCCTATTTTAAAAAATCACCACCCTGATAAATAAAACAGATCTTGCTTTTGTAGGACTCCCGGGAGCCCACGCAGCGGTTGGAACACCCTCTCATCTGCTCTCCACATCGCCATGCTCATCGCCGTTCCAAGTGTGCCCTCTCAGCCCACCGGATTACAGCTGCAACCGACCCACACACCCCCTCCACCGTTACAGCAACCCCCCCGAGCCGTTTCCTCCTCCCAGAGGTCCATCTGCTTACGACGGGGAAGGGTTCTGCTCCCTGACTCTCCCTGCAGCTCAGCTCGGCTATCTATCCAACCATACCCCACAAGGTTACAACGGGCTTCGCCTTCATACGCCACCGTACAGCCTGTACGGTTACACGTTCCCGCCCTCACCCCGCCTCGCCGCCAGCCCTGATAAAATGCCCAGCGCTGCTACTGCCAGTCATCAGAGCCCCTTCCACGGCTCGTCTCCCAATGGAACTTTAACAGACAGTCTGGGTGTGCTCAGCGGAGGACAGCAGGGCTTCTTATTCGACTCTCGGACTTTAGGAGTGGCGAACAGCCAGACGGGAGGTGGGGTGTCGCAGGTCACTGCCCATATGGGATGAACAATAATTCTGCCACGAAAATCCAACAAAACCCTGGGATTGGTGCAAGTTTCTTATGGTTTAGAACATTCTGTGTTGACACCATGTTTATCTGTGGACAACAAAGTAAGAGTGACAGATTAAAGTTGTATCTGGGGCGACAGTACTTTTCAGTTTTTTTCGAACGTGGTTCCTCAACTAGAGGAACAAACACCAAGAAGGAGACTTGAAGCCATCGAGTAAAACTGGAGCTGAAAATGAACTGGACTCCAACTCAAAGCAAGCACTTCATCTTCCTGGCAGAGAAACTGTGGTGCTTTTCACCCTCGAGGCAGTACTGATCCTCCTTTGTTGCACATCAGTGTTGCATGTGTGCCTGGTGTGGCACTGATGCACCTCTGGGTCGAAAACAGTGCGAGCGTGTGAGAACGCACAGCTTTAAATGCCAACAGCGCTGTCCTCCGGCTTCCTGTGTGGAATCACACATGACACAGCTGAGACCCTCGGTTTGGTCTGCACAATAACAAGGAGCAGCGGCGGCGTAACCAAGACGTCTTTTTTTTTTTGTTGTTGTTGAAAAGGCACAACTTACGTGTGCAAACGACTTCTCAAACTGCCTTTATAATCCTGTCTTCTTCGGATGGAGCTACTAAACGCCTTATTATTTTATGTCTGCTTTTATTAATATGCACTACAGGCTCATTCTTTCCCCACACAAACTAATTTAGTTTGATTTTTTTCCACATCTGGATCCTGACCTACTGACATGATGTCAGCAGTGAGAGGACATTTACATAGAAAAGGTCAAAACTGTGGGAGAATAACAGGTGACAAACTCATCTAGAAATTCTATGACTGGTTTATCACATGTCTACTCGATCAAAGTCTGTGAACGTCAGACTCAGGTACAGCTTTTGATCTGGACCTGAGGTAATCCTGGATCTCACTGTGCTGTGGCTGCTGGTGACAAAACTTGGAGGCCGTTCGTGAGGGAGTTATCAAAATGTCCTCAAGCGTTTTCAGTATCCTCAGGTGAGCTGCAGGACAAGTGCAAAACCTATTGTCGTGGGGGGTACGTTCCACACAACACCGCAATAGGTGAAAAACCTCAAAGTGGAAACGCTATATTTATTTTAGTATTTATATATACAGTATTTTAAGGCTTTATAAACCCTTCCCACACCAGCGGCTTCAGATGTTGTCAGTCCATTAAATGGACGTTATTAGTTGTGATCATCACCATTCGTATCGGTCAAACT
>JARVGV010000192.1:9032563-9043101 GCA_031762435.1 Hypsolebias longignatus | reverse complement strand
GGGGGGGGTGAGGAGAAGCTTCTTGCAAACCGAGTTGCTGGTGTTCAACTGAACCAAAGTGGTACTTGCACGATCAAAGCGTTCGAACGAGATAAACGCCACTTGAGAACGGTCACATTCGCACGCAGGAAATTTCTGCGGGTGCGAAAGTGTGCAGCACGAGAAGACGCGTTTTTACTCTCGAGCTAATGGGCAGAGCGAAATCTGATTGTTTTTTTTTTTTTAAAATGAGTCACTGTGGTTTTTGGATGCGAACCTGCACCGTGACCTACAAACCGTTTCAACACATGCAGCAACCTTTGGCAGCCGAAGAGGTCAAATTCAGCTGCTGTCACCAAACGATGGGTCCAGCTTACCCAGCTCCACTTGTCTGGACTTGAAGGTGTCCTCTTTCTTTCCTCTTCTTCTTCTTTTTATTGCCCCCCCACCACCACCCAATGCTCCTTTAATCACCTGGCTTGCTCTCATTTCCATATTAAATAGGCTTTAATCACGAAAAGCAATCAGGCTTTTGCATATTCATACCGTCCCCTGTTCGCCGGCTTCCCTGTCTCGCTCCAGTGCCAAGCAGCCAGTAATCAGTAGGCAGGCGGCGTAATGCCATAGCCCCGGCCCATCGCACAAAAACACACACACCCGCACGCACACGCCGCGTGAGTTTGAAATAACTTCACATGCTACTTACGTATTATCTCCACTCCAAGAGAGGGAGCGATAGAGAGGGGAATGGAAGAGGGGTGAGGGTAAAAAAAAGAAAGATGGCGAGACTGATCCCCTGATTTGAGCTGTGAATATTTGTACAGAGGCTCAAGGAAAAGTCGATTTGCATAATGACTTTGTAGTTTAGCATTAATCACATTTGCATATGAAAATGTGTTAATTACTCCTGATGATTTTTTTTTTTTTTTTTTTTAAACTTGCTTCATTTGATGTCCAAGCTCTGGGGTTGTGATTAGAGGTCACATGGTGGGAGATGGCGGTGTGTGTGTTTAGAAGCTGTTACTTGAGTGATCTGAACGCTTGCCAGGGAATTTATCTTGCGTCTGCTCGTGGGCATATGCGTCTGTTTTCTTTTTTTTTTTTAATTTGTGCATTTCCCCGTTCTTCTCTGAGTGACAAATTTGTCCTTTTTTCCCTCTTTGGGCGGTGGAACGAACCTGAGCGCCATTCTCCGTTTCAGGTTTCTGTCACATAGCTTTTACTTTTAGAGGTTTATTCGAACGAAAGCAAAGCGTTGAACACAAAACTGTTGTCGTCGTTTTATAATGACGCGTTGTGTTTCGCACCACGATGTGCTCGACGTTGACTTCAAGCTCACCTGTGGCTCGTTGCAGGCTGAATGTCAAATATATGAATAACTTTACATTTGATTATGCAACACACTGTTTGGCCAAACTTTCTCAGCACATCACTGAAACAAGCTGTCGTATTTTTCGAACTATAAGGTGCAATACCAATGAACGGGTCTGTTTTCATACATAAGGCACACCGGATTACATGTCGTATTAACTGAAACATAACAGTCAGATAAGTTGAACTTTATTCAACTCATTCACTATAACTACATGAGATCGGTTCACACTAACAGAATTAATCCATATCGCTCACTATCTATTTTTTGGGGAGAAAATTAAAGGATTTTAAATGCGCCTTATAGTCAGAAATATACTGTACTTGCAGTTAAAAAAAAAAAAAGCCAAGTACAGGTGCAAAACACACCAAGTGTAAATGTTAAGAGCAGCTTGAATGTGAAAGTAAAAAGTTGTGGATATTTAGGCACAAAAACCCATCTGTGCATGAAACTGTGTGTATATAGGTGTGTGTACAATTAAGGTATACGTGTCCGTGCCTGTGTATGGGCCCCTAGCCTTGTTGTCCCATAATACCACACCTCAGACAGGACCACCCCAGGGGCCGTCTGACTCTGCTGTGTCTGTCTGTCTGCTCTGTGCAGCAGCAGGGTCACCTGGGTCTATAAGAGCCAAAGGGGTATAGCTTCACATTCATACATATACTGTATATAAATATATGTATACATACACGCACACGCAGAGAAATGTAAAGGAGTGTATGCAGGCAGAGAAAATTGCACGTGCATGGATACGCACGCTGATAAGAGCCGCCCAAACAGAAAACATATGTCCATTCAAGAATGCATACAACTACTCTCATCTCCCATTAAGGCCTGCACGTCCCACCTAGCACTTACACACACACACTCAGCTCCCAAGCTCCCACATGAAGGCATCAAACACTCCGCAGCCAGCTTTATGGCACTCATATGGCAGCAGATTTGATATTTTCCTACCACAGCGGGGGAATAAAACTCGCCACTAATTTGGACTGCGAGCGCCACCGCTAACTTTCAGCATGTGCTGACTGACTGTGTCCTCCAGATGTGTGGACTCGCTGCTCCTTAACAGCCTCGCTTGAAGAGGCATTAAAAACCTCACACCCCCCCCACCCCCCGTCCCAGCCACCCCTCGCCGAGAGCGATGACGGCGCTTCGCTGCTCAACACAAACACGGCGCTCTCTGCGCGCGCGCGTGAAGTGTCGACGTGCACGTCATGGTCTTGCCACTAAAGACCATCAGTTGTCTCGTGTCAACGGGAATCTGGGAACGTGTTTATGTTCTTTGTGTAAATAGCTATAATTGAGGTATTTTGACTGCTGCTCTGTTGTTACAGTATTTCAGCTGCTCCTCTCTCTGATAGAGCGCCGGGGAGTTTTTTTTCTTTCTCTCTTACAGAACTCGTACTGGTAGTGAAAGTATACCGTTGTATGCACGACCTGAAAGGTGCTCAGCTGCAACCACTCCTGCTTTGTAAACTATCTTCAAACGATCCAACTTTTTCCTCAGTCAGGACCTTCTGGCGCAAACGGGGAACTTTTCTGGCTGAAAACTGAATAAACAGGCCACTGTTTGTGAAAAGTAGACAACGGCTACTTGCTACTTGTGTTGTTCTCTTACCTCATGAGAACCCCCCACCCCCCTTGCTCTGATTTGGGTGGGATAGTAAGAAAAGAAAACAAGGAGGCACCAAATTTTTCCTTTTTTACGAGCTACTTCACCACTCGAGATACTGAAAGCCTTTCATGGTACGCTTACGATTCCCCCCCCTCCTCCACCGACAATTTATCCATTTATTGGTCTGGGGCAATTACTCAGAGAGCAAAGTGTAGAAGCAGACAAACCGATGACAGACACGTTCTGCCTTTGTGTTGGTTGGTTGCCAAAGTAAAAACCAGAAGCCTACAAATAACATTTTGAATGTAAAATTTATAATACTGTACCGTCTTCACGTTTACTGTAAAAAAAAAAAAAAAAAAAAAAAAAAAAAAAAAAAGGAGAAAAATAATATTTCAACTGTCGCTGCAGGAAGAGCTGGTTCGCTCATACGTTTTATGAATTACAACTAAAGAATGTTGGGCAACCTCTGTTTCCAGGGATTGAGACAATTCTGAGTGACAGAATGCTAATCTAATAAAATAATCTAATGCAGGGGTTGTCAAACTTTTTGAGTTCAGGGACCCCCTCAACAAAAAAAAAAAAAACCGAAGTCCAGATGACATGATTCAACCTTTTTGCCCTCATAACCTTCATGTTTTTTAAATAATTTTATTCAGTTTGTCTCTTTCATGCTACGGAAATATTTGTGTAACTAATACCTGTTCTTTAATAGTGTTAATACAATTTATATACTTTTAAATATGGGGTATTTTTCATTCAAGACACACTTAATTAACAAAAAAAAAAAAATTCTACTTACAAAAATTACAGTTTTGATCAAATTAACAGAATTAAAAAAACACATTAAATCTTTACACATTCATATGATGAACAATAATAAATGTATTATTACTTCTTCACATTATTACAGAAAACACTTTACACAAAACGGAACAGAATCACAACAGCAGTGGTCAGACCAAGTTACAGAGCTTCATTTGTAAAACGATCTATGCTGGAACACAAATAGCAGGTGGGGGTACTCCCCCAGAACATTTTGAATAAATTACATGTGCTTTCCTGCATTTTGATGTATTTTAACAGGTTGTTAAACATCTACATGCTTGTAAATTTTTTAATTTTTTTTCATTAATTTATTTTTTTGTGGACCCCGAAGCACTGGTTCACAGACCCCCAGGAGTCCGGGAACCCCAGATTGAGAACCACTGATCTAGTCTGTCTGAAGACAATTAGAAAGAGTTTTTATAATAACCACAGAGTTCATAATACTTCTCATAGGAAGGTTCGGTGGGGGTTGGGGGGGGTAGTTTGACCTGAATGTAATTTAACATATTTATTCCTGCTTAAGTGTTCCACATGTTCATGAGGTTTGGCTCTGCAGATTATTTTCACTTCATCTCCTTAATAAATGGGGGTGCCCCCAGTGAGGAGAACACAGAAACACGAGCTCCACAGTGTGTTTTCTGGACGTAAGAAGGCGTGTGCTGTCATGTCCGTGGACGGCCTCGTGCACAGGGAGGTTAACTGCTTGAGGTTAAGGGGCTGCGCTCGCCCCCGTATGCTGGTGCGGCTCATATTTTTCCAGAAAGCCTTCTTCTCCATGCTGGTCTTTCCCAGAGCGCAGCCAGAAATGAAATAAAAGCCTTGAGATGTTATCAGGGTGATTGGTGCCAGCGGAGCTAGTCTGGGCCTGTGGTCTGGCGGGGCAGCGCTGGCCCGCACCGTGTGTGTGTGTGCGTCTGTGTGTGTGTCCTGGAGGCGCTGGATAGATGAAAGCTTGCTTTAACCATAAGCTATGCAGGAGCCGTGCCAGAAGCAGGAAATGTATCAGCATGATAACAGCCAGAAAGAAAACGAGGAAGAAAAAATATAATAAAAAAAGAAAGAAAGAAAAAAGAGAGAAGGGAGGAGGGTGGGGGGGGGGGAGGAGGGACAGTGGGAGAGGCCACAAGGGAAAGCCTGGGGCCAAATTCAGCCACATCGTGTCACTTCATAAGTATGTGCTGAGAGGTGAATCTATGTTCATGCATGCATTTGTGCGTGCGCGTGTGTGTGTGTGCGTGTGTGGCACAACCTGAGCTGATGCGTTTGAGACAAGACAGGAGACCGTTTGACACACCTGGGTATGTTTCAGGACACACCGAGGAGAGAACAGAATTCCCCTGGAGACATGACCGTTGCAACGTTAATAATATTGTGCTGCTGGTTTTCAATAGATCATAACACGACCTCATAAACACGACTGATAAATGAGAAAGAAGAAGAAAAAAAAAAAACTTGGACTGGCAACATTTCACCTTAAAGCTAAAACTGATTAGTATCCTCTCATATCAGATAGTCTTTTTTATTATTATTATTATTTCAGCAGAGTTGATAAAATAGGAGTACATTATGTTTAGATGTGGTTTGGATTCATTTTAATGAAATAAATGTTTCAGGGTTAGGGAAAAAATTAACTGTTTTTGTTTGTTCAGTTTGAGACACAAATTCAGTTTGGGTCATTTTTAGACGCTCAAATCTAAACCTAAAAATAAACGACACCTCAATTAGTTATGATGTTAAACCAACTGAAATATTAATTGAATAAAAATATGCAAATAGAATTTCCTTCTCTTCTGCTTCTTGGGTTTATTAATTGATGACCTGCAGATTAGCGTAAGAATTGTGACAAAAGAGCAAATTCCCCTCCTGAAGTTGGCAGATTTACCAGTCGGTGCAGAGAAAATGTGAGTTGGGTCACTATTATCTTGAGCTCACTAAAAGAGACTTTACATTGTTAGTGAGTGACGAGAGGTCCAAGTTTTAACGGCGGTGTGGAAGTTGTAAGAGCTTGTGCGCAGTTTGAGGTTGGTTTTTTTTTTGTCTTCCTGTGGGCTGCCAGTTAAACAGAACTGGCTACTCAGCTCCAGTTGGCAGCTGGGAATCATTATTTACTGCTGAAGCAATATGGTCCTCTATCACTGGATGGGCATGTATAAAGGAGCATAAGCACGCAAACACACCAATATACATACAGACACACATACGCCACAAACAGTGGCACAAAAACGTCGCTGTGTGAATCAATGTGAGCAAACAGCATAGAAACACTTAGAAAAATAACCATTAAACTGAGCAGCATAAGCAAAGGGACAAATAACTACATTTATGAGTATTAGAATAATTGTTTACATATACTTATTATTTATACAGTGAATATTTTATTTTACATTTCAATTGTACACCCTGTTCACACTTATCTGGATAGTTTTTTTTTTATTTTTGGTTGATAGTCTGCTGTGTTGGTGTCTCTCATTCATGCAAACAGTGGTTTTTGTGAGAAAATGTTTAGAATGTAATTCAAAGTAGAGATGTTTAAAAACTCTGTTTTTGGCCTTTTCATGTGGACTAAATACTGAGCTTTTGCAGAGAGAAATGTAAAAAGTAACTTGTAACTTAAAGGGGAGTTATGGGGTTACAAGTTACTAATAACTTTTTAAATCCTGAGTAGCGATAAATTTTAAAGTAGAGATTTTTAAAAACTCTGTTTTTGGTGTTTTCTTGTGGACTCCAGATAATGAGCTTTTGCAGAGAGAAATGTAAAAAGTAACATGTTGCCTAAAGGGGAGTAATGGGATACAAGTTTTTAAATAACTTTTAAAATCCAAACTTTTAAAAAGACTTTTCAAAGTAGAGATTTTTAAAAACTCAGTTTTGGGCATTTTCATGTGGACTCCAAATACTGAGCTTTTACAGAGAGAACTGTAAAACGTTACTTGTTACCTTAAGGAGAGTTATGGAGTACAAGTTTTTAAATAACTTTTAAAATCCTGAGTAGTGATACAATTTAAAAAGGCTTAGAGGTTTTTAAAAACTCAGTTTTTGGCATTTTCATGTGGACTTCAAATACTGAGCTTTTACAGAGAGAACTGTAAAAAGTTACTTGTTACCTTAAGGAGAGTTATGGAGTACACGTTTTTAAATAACTTTTAAAATCCTGAGTAGCAATAAAGAGGCTTTTCAAAGTAGAGATTTTTAAAAACTCAGTTTTAGGTGAATCCATGTAGACTGGAGATATGGAGCTTTTCAGAAATGATAACTCTCATTTTGTGCCCTAGAAACCAAAACAACAACAGAACCGTATTTACAAGGTTTTTATTCCTCTGTACATTTTTATTCTGATTGTGCTGCCAATAA
The DNA here is from genome assembly GCA_031762435.1 of Hypsolebias longignatus. Classification (NCBI taxonomy): domain Eukaryota; kingdom Metazoa; phylum Chordata; class Actinopteri; order Cyprinodontiformes; family Rivulidae; genus Hypsolebias; species Hypsolebias longignatus. The sequence goes on along the minus strand of JARVGV010000192.1, from coordinate 9,035,953 downwards.
ACTTTAGGCACTTTCACAAAACAAAATGGTGACAAGTTTGTCTTTATGCTGCCCCTGACTTTTCACAAACTGCCAAAGTAGCTGCTCACCTTGTGAGACATGAGCCTCCAAAAGTAAAGTGAGCATCGTGGAACCAAAAGAGGCGTGGAGCTGCAATAATGTGGAGTGGAATGCATTAAATATGTGACAGACGTATCTATATATATATATGAAAAAAAAAAAGACAAATTAAGTTTAGAGATCAAATTTTTTGGACTATAAGGCCCACTTAAAATCATTTAATTTTCTATAAAATCGACAGTGAGCCTTATAATCAGGTGCACCTCATGTATTCTGGTTATGCTTACTGACCTCGAACCAATTTAATGTGGTTATTGTGAATGAGCTGAATAAAGTTTGACTTATCTGACTGTTTTGTTTTGCTTAGTGCACTTTATAATCTGGTGCACATTATGTATGAAAACAGACCCATTCATTGATATTGCACCTTATAATCCTGTGCGCTTTATAGTCTGAAAAATACGGTAGTTTTTATGGTTAGCTCGTTTTTTAACTAAATGCAAAGTTGCTGTGCATCATCATCAATCTTCCCTAGATAATAAATTTGTTTGTTGTTTTTAAATCCCATGACCGGGTGTGTGTGTGTGTGTGTGTGTGTGTGTGGGGGGGGGGGTCACACAGACCATGTACCTTACTTAATGGTACAAAGACACATAGGGGTGGGTTGGCTTCAACCCCCCTCGCCTCTAAGGTCCATTCAGAAGTGACATTTAGAGTTTAGCACGTGTCCAAGCCCTGACTTAAAGTTCCTTTAGATTAAAAAAAGAATATTTAGCTAAGTTTTGTACCTTTCAGTGTGATGTGCTGTTACGGTGATCGCTCTCACCACCTAATGGCATACCAGAGACATAGTATCTGAGTGTTTTTGTTAGACTCACGTGGAAGGAATTTTTTTTTTTTTAAAGAGAATTAAAAAAAGAAGTTCCGTAGATCGAAATTGTGTGCAAAATAAAATCTCTTTAAAAAAAAAAAAATCACCAACAGAAAAGAATTGCCACGTCTTTTCGAAGCTGAAGTCGGTTTCTTGTTCTGCGGCTTATTTGAATGTAAAACCTCAAACATTTTATTATGAAAGCTGTTTGAGTTTTGTCTCGATATCTTAGAGACGTTTTTCTTTCTGCATTAAAGAGCCCAGTTTTTCCCGTATAATACACACAGATTATTAATAGATTTGTTTTCTGGTTTCAATCGCTGCATTTGACTCACACATTAAGAATGACACAGCAGCTTCTTTGGTTTTTTTTTACGTTACCTGTTTGTCTGCTGCGGTGTCATGGTAAAATAGAAAGGAGATGGTTTGAGAGATTAAAGCTTAAGAAATGTTACAGAAAACAGAAGCGCTCAAATAAAGAAAAACTTATTAAATTTACAAATCACCTTTATTTTTACACTGGCTGTAACTTTATTTCCACTTTTTTTCCATTTGATTTTTTTTTTTTCGTCTTTTTGAGTTTTCCACAGCCATGACGTTGTCGCCCCTCCGTTTCTTAACATCTTCTTTCAACCACAAGCACGACTGAGTGTCGTCCATTTGTCAGCCTCGCCTGACAGGCTGCAGACCCCACAAGTGTGTGTGTGAACAGCACACAAATCCAACGTGCTGGGATCTGATGGCAATGAGTCAGGCTTTAAAAAAAATAAAAAATAAATCATAAGCTGAGCTGATGCACTCTATGAAGCTCTTTCTCTCTTTTTCATTCTCTCTGTTTTTGTCTTGTCCTGAAACTCAGGCCAAATGTTGTAGCTGTTTACTGACGGAGAGGCCGTGCCAGTTATTTTTCACATCGTGCCTCCCCGTGTCCCGGTTCAGATAACTCGCCCACTGGCAGTTTGCTCCTTCAGTTGCACCACACAAGAGGTTGCTCCACTTGTGCATTGCTGTGCAGCTGGACCTTGGCAGTGTGCGTGTGTGCATGCTTGTGTGTGCAGTTGCAGACACCCGAGCCTCCCTTTTATAGTTCATTTGACCCACCTCCCAGGAGGCACGAGGGTCAGGGTGGAGCACTCATTCAGGTGCTCAGTGCGTCCGCGAAACCAAAAGGAGACAAGAAGGAGAAAAAAAAAACGTGTAGGAACATGTGAAAAAGAATAAATATTTACGTGTAACAACCACTTTGTAGCAAATGCTTAACGGGGCGATGCTTCTTTAAATCATCTCCTGGACTGTCGGGGGATTTCATCTGGTCATATCGGCTGCAGACACACACAACCCCACGCACACACAGATGCATGTTGTTAGCAGGCCAAAGCTGGTTTGAGTTAGCATGGAGCCAGCCACACTGTGTGAGAGCCTTACCCCCCCGCCTGCCACTGCCTCCCTCCACAGCCTCTCTTCTTAGCTCTCACTCCATCGCCCTCTTTCTTCTACGACATGTGTGTGACAGTCAGCTGCTCTCTGAAGTCTGCATCCTTCCGTTCCACACACAGACTCATGCAGTTGATCAGTGTGGCCCCCTGGCCCCTGATTAGTCGCCTTCGTGACGAACAGCGCAGAGGGGAGAGTGGCGAAGGAGGAGGAGGGATCGTACGGGAGAGTAGAGGAACAGAGGTGCAGGGGGGGGTTAGGGAGGGGTAAGAGGTGAGGTGAGGAGGCTGGGACCCCTAGGGACCCCTAGATCACAGCCATGCTAATGAGGAGCTGCTTCACTAGCAGCGGAGGTGTCAGCTAACCCCTGACAGGTGCACATGCACATACTCCCAGAGCTCGTGCAGGCTACGTGTGTGAAGACTGTGCGCGATGTGTGTGCACGTGCGTGCGCACATAGAGGGGAGAGGAGGGGCTTCAGGTTTATGTCCCAGTGGCCTAGCCTGCAGGCGGCTTTGTTCCGTATGCAAATCTGTGGCTGTGGCATTCTGTCACCCATGATGGAATGTCGGAGCAGCAAAGCGCACCTGAAACTCTGGAATGTTGCAACGCGCACACGAGCGTGTGACACCTACTGCAGCACATCCTCGTCGTCTCCTTCCTAACAACCAACACCTGCTCCGACGCTTCCTGCGCCTAATAATAAAGCAGCATCATTCCACACAATAATACACTTGAAATTAAAACGATTCATCCGTCAGCGTTCAAAGTGTGTGTTGTGAATGATCATGTCAGCTGTGGCTGACAGACTGAATTAGGTTGAGTCCAAAAGATTGTTTATGGGATATTTAGGGCTGACTCATTCATTTAACATTAATTTATACAGGTTAGTCAAAAACATATGAAGGATATGGTCCAAAACATTGGAATTTATTAACTAATTCTATCCAATTCAATTCAGTTTATTTATATAGCGCCAAATCACAACAGAAGTTGTGTCAGGGCACTGGACAGAAACATTCATA
>JARVGV010000192.1:9017565-9028756 GCA_031762435.1 Hypsolebias longignatus | reverse complement strand
CCCTCCATCCATCCCTCCATCCAGCCATCCATCCATCCATCCATCCCTCCATCCCTCCATCCATCCATCCATCCATCCATCCATCCATCCATCCATCCATGGTCTGTCATCCTTTCCTCCTTTTGTTTTCTTCTTGCTTGCTTGTTTGGGAAGTTTATTAAATTTGTCTTAGGCCATCATTAAGCAGCCGCCATCAGCTGCCACTCTATTAGCTGCCACGCTACTTTACCAGCATATGGTGCGCCTGTTTGAGATATGACATGATGCAAATGTGTTGTTGCTGTTGTGGTGGTGGAGTGGGGGCCCCGGAAGGTTGTAGGGATGAAGGTACAGGATTGGATTACTTAGATTGATGGCTGGGCTGTACACACACACAAATAAATGAAAGTAAGCTTTGCTGAAGGAATGCCTGCTGCCTTTTATGCAATAGTTTGTGTTTTGCAAAATCTGCTGGCGCTCAGAATATGATGGGAATTATTCTCAGCTGCTACTACACTGGATTTCTGCTCAGTATTTGTATGTCAGACTTCAAGTCATTTTGGTGTTTGCTAAGTTCACTTAGCTGTGGCAGCCCTGTTAAACTGGGTGGACTTAAAAAAAAAAAAAAAGTTTTAAATGTGCATCCAATAATCATTTTCAGTTTCATCAAAATCTGTCCAGTGATTCTTAAAAATAATACGTTCACATACATACAGACAAAAATAACAAATTGAAAAAGAGTGGAATTTGAAAAATTGATTCTGAACTTTTTTTTTCCCTCAAATATTTTTACTTCATGTTAATTATTTTTAGATCTACAGCTCTAATGTCAGTAGACGTACCTTGGTCCCTGGTGGGCATGCAAATAGCCTCAGCGTGTGTCGGTGTGCAGGCGTGTGCGCCCGAGCTCGCCAGGCCCTTAAAGTCCCTCCACCTCTCTTCTTACCCCTCTCCTCCTCTTCCCTTCTCTGTCTGGCTCTCTTCTCCCCGTCCAAGCTGTTAAGCTGTCCAGCTCTCTGCTGCCAAGCGGCCGTGTGAAACTCAGCCAAACTAAACACGAGCAGGCAGCCCGCCACTCGCCCCACGCACGCACGCACACGTCCACATATGCGCACACGCTCGTGCGTGCGAGCGAGGGCTCTTGCGCACATATTAGCGGCGAGCGTTTAAGTCGTGTCCCAACCCACACAAACGGTGAAAGTGACGGCCACACCGGAGCGCCACTAATAGCGGAGAAAAACTGACTGAATCAGTAAACGAGCCCCTCATTAACGTTCTCTGACCCTTTCTCCCCAGAGGAAAGCCAAACCAATCACGGCGCCAAATCGGCTTCCTGTCCTAGACACTGATCCAGCATCAGCTTTCGCTCATCTGTTCTCCGCAGTACAAGAGAGCGTGTGTGTGTGGATCTCTGAGTATAGGGTTGTGTACAGTGAGGGAGCGAGTAAAGAAAAATGTTCTTGAGCCCATATCAGTGTCTGCATGTGTGTTTTACAATCCATAACAAAGAGTGGCTTTGAGGCAGTCAGCCATCTTAATAGGAACTTTTATTCTTGATCACATAAAACTCTGGGCAAGCTTTATTTCCCCAGCTCTGTGTTGGCCCTCCAGGCTTTGAGCTTTGGGACCACTGTACCAACTTGACTCCACTTGCGGTAGCCGCTGATCATAAAGTAGATGCAGATGCCTCACAAGCAAACACGAGACTGCGGAAATACCTCTTCAGGGCAAGCCTGCGTTGAATTAGGCGAACCTCTACCAAGGCTCTTTTTTTATGAGTCAAAAGCAGGCTGACAGGGCCACGCCACAGAGACTGATAGATTCATTTGCCGTTATTAAGTCACACCATTTAAAGGGGTAATTTGTCAGCGAGTGACTCTCGGTTCTTACAGCGTGGAGCCACAACAGATTCTTTTACTATACATGTTACTACACCAGTGACGCAAAGATGTATTTAATGTGGATCCCGTTAAAAACAACACAGGAGTCTTTGTTGTTTACTCGTTGTCGCAGTCACTTTTATCATGTCTACTTTCTCTGTGTCTGATGCCTCTTCTCTAACACCCACCCCTTCTTCATTATCTCTTTTTTTTTTTTAACCCACTGTTCGCTCTCCTGTCACTATATGGAAATGACAGCATTGACGAGATGAATCTGTATATTAAAGCCTAGCAGACATTAGAATTTGCATAATGTGTCATGGCCTAAGGGCAATTACCTGCCGCCTTTATTAGCCTGTGGACACACACCGTCTTATGAAGCTTCATGACACAGTAACGGAAAGACAACCAAACTCTGGGGTTTAAGTGCAACAATCTTTCTCTAAATGCCACAAACATTTACACAAAAAACTAATTTTCACATTAGAATTGGTGATTGAATGAAAAATGCAGTGTTTTAATTGTCTGCTCGAATTTACCAGGGTTTTGTTTCTGTCATCCAACAGATAAAGATGAGCCGTCCAGCTATATCTGTACAACCTGCAAGCAGACCTTCACCAGCGCTTGGTTCCTGCTTCAACATGCCCAGAACATTCATGGCATCCGCATCTACCTTGACAACCACCTAGCCAACTGCTCCCTCACTCCTCGCATGGCACTGCCTCCTCCCCCGGGAGCAGATGCACTGCCCCGCTCCCCTCTCCCTACTTTCCTTGGTGACACCAACAACCCATTTCACCTTCTCCGAATGGCTGCACCCTTACTCAGGGAACACCCCCATCCTCCAGGGTACATGGAGACCCGGCTGCCTGCGACACCACCCTTTGTCAGTCCCCCACCTCCTCCTAGACCACCTCTAGAGCGTCTGGGCCCAGAGGAAATGGGGCTGCTGTCACAGCACCCCAGTGCTTTTGAGAGGGTAATGAGGATGACCCCCATGGAGCCTCCTTCCATGGACTTCTCCCGTCGACTGAGAGAACTAGCGGGCAACCCAACAAATAACGGTGGCCCCACACCTCCTCTCTCTCCCAACCGTATGCCACCCATGCACCGTCTGTTGAGTCCAACTCTTTTCCAGCCTGGGGCCAAGCCCCCAACATTTCTCACCTATGCCCCACAGCCACCCACATCTCAGGGGGGACATGGCTCTACCAGCCCTCCAGACACTCAGGGCCAGAATCAGGCCCTAGGCAAAGCCAAATCCTGTGAGTTCTGTGGAAAGGTTTTCAAGTTCCAGAGCAACCTGATTGTCCACAGACGCAGTCATACTGGAGAGAGGCCATACAAATGTCACCTGTGTGATCATGCCTGCTCCCAGGCCAGCAAACTTAAAAGGCACATGAAAACACATATGCACAACAAGTCTGGGAACATGACTGACTCTCCAGAACAGGGAAGTAGAGGAGAGGGAGGAGAAGGTGAGGGCAAGAGTAGGGAGGGAAATGCACGGGCAATGGAGCTGGAGAATGAAGATGAGGAGGAGGAGGAGGAAGAGGAAGAAGAGGAAGAAGAAGAGGAGGAGGAATTGTTAAGAAATGGACCAGATTCCAACTTAAGTGAGGACTCCCAAGAATTCAACCAGAATAGAGAAAATGGCCCAAGACAGTCCCCTGAAGAGAAACCACTGAGTGGGGACAGAGTAGACAATGGGGGGGTGGGCTTCATGCACCCCTACAACCACATGGACAATCATCTTAGACTGAACCCTAAGAAGAGAAACCTGGAGAGGCAACCTAATGAAAATGGGGGAGAGAGGGATGAAGCAGAAAGAGAAAATGAAAAAGAACCAGACAGAGAAAGAGAAGAGCAAGTGGAGACAAGGCATCTGACGAATGGCAGGATTACTTTAAACGAAGCAGAAGCCTTTCCTGGGCTTTTCCAGCGTCGGCCTACTCCTATCACCAGCCCGAGCCCTTCCAACAACAAGAGGATCAAGATGGAGAAAGAACCGCTGGAACTTCCTCCAACCATACCCCTCATCTCCCCAGAAAACGTTTACTCTCAGCTCCTGGCTGGCTATGCTGCTTCACGCCACTTCATCAGAGAACCTTTTTTGGGATTCACTGATTCCCGTCAGTCACCGTTCGGCACCTCATCTGAGCACTCCTCCTCAGAAACGGGAAGCCTCCGCTTCTCCACCCCACCAGGGGAGCTGATGGAAGGTGGCAGCATCTCAGGCCACAGTGGAAGCAGCACCCCTCATCTCCTGCGGGGACCTGGACCTGGTAGACCTCCCAGTTCAAAGGATAAGCGGAACGACACCTGTGAGTACTGCGGCAAGGTGTTCAAGAACTGCAGCAACCTGACGGTCCACCGGCGCAGCCACACGGGGGAGCGGCCATACAAGTGTGACCTGTGCAGCTACGCTTGCGCCCAGAGCTCCAAGCTGACGCGCCACATGAAGACGCATGGCCAGTTTGGGAAGGAGGTGTATCGCTGCGACATTTGCCACATGCCGTTCAGTGTCTACAGCACACTAGAGAAACACATGAAGAAATGGCATGGTGAACATTTGATGGCCAGTGAGGTCAAACTGGAGCAAGCGGACAGAGGTTAAGCCAGCAACCATATATTATAAAGAACACAGTGCACACGAACATTCTTCCACACACATGCAAACATTTAAAAACACTTACATTCACGCTCAAAATTCCTACAACCACTTCTTCAACAATGGGGCTTGGCTGGATTGTGTTTCTCTAGAAAACAAATTTAAGATTAATTGATGTTTATCTTTTTCTTTTCTTGTCACAAAAACTGCCACCTGAGAATATTACCAAATGGAAACTTTAATATTTTGTCTGAAATGCCCAACTTGGTGTTTCATGGCAAACAGTTGGAGGATTTTATCTGTTAGGAATCTATGGAGCCTTTCTACTGTGCAATAATTTCTGTATTTATTGGATTTTTGTAATGATATTTGGCATGTGCAGGTACATCTTTGTGGGATTTCATATGGAGATAGTTTTGAAATGTTCTAAAGTGTTTTTTTTTTTTTTTCTTTTCTAAAATGCTATAACAGCAAAGACGTCACCATTGAAGCATTTTTTTTTCCTCTAAGGAAACTTATCCTGTGAGAGTAAATTTATGTGAAGCAGTTTGCTTTAAAAAAAAAAAAAAAAAAGTTACCTGCAGCAGCGGACTACAATCCATTCCCTCACACAGGCCTAAAGCACTGAATGTCAGCCTGACAAAAAAAAAAAAAAAAAAAAAAAAAAATGTATTGGGTTTTAAAAATCCAGCATTATCTGAGAGATCTGGTTTTAATTTATTCAGAGAGTTAGTTCCTTCTTTTTTTTTTTTTAAATAACCAAATTGGAATGATTTCAAAATGCAGTTACTGTATTGCTGTCCTTGCTTCAGAAAGGACATAAATAAAGGTTGCACTTAATGGAGATGCCCTTAATTGACGCTCGGTACATTCCTAATGTAGGATTAAACCACCATATTTAATATGCTGAATAAGTTAAGACTACTTGTGATTAATTAATGTGAGAAGAAGAACAGTCCTTTTTATGGTTTGTAAATATATTCTTTTTTTATATGTTAAAGAAGCCCTGACTGTACATGAAAAATGGCCTAAATCTAAACAATCAGAAAAAAGAAAAACAGCTGCTCACATCATCCACAAATATATGCTACATGTAACTGCCAGACATTTTTACTTTACGAAGTCCATCTGTTTACCTCTTAACAAAATCCCATTTCTTGTGCTCAAAATTTATGTTGAACAAAAGCTACTTCACTTTCTAAATTATTGCCCGTCTCCTTCTGGTGTCTGATGCGGCAAGTCTCCGTGACTTCCTGTGTCACCTGAAGACCCCCCATGAAAACTAAAAGGGTTTCAAATGAAATTTTATATCAGTATGTGTTACCATGTGTTCTTCTCCTTTTTGCAGCATGCTCTAAGCTTCTCTCTGACGGTGTCTTTTCACAGTTCACCAACTCAGATACATGCATTAGAGCAGCTTTCAAAAGGAAGCCTGTTCATTTGCCGCACACAGTGATATGGGTTTAACTCCCTGTAACAGATTTCGAGACAGTGTGCCTGTTCGTGTATTTCGGGGATTACGTTTTTTTTATTTTATTTTTTATTTTCTGCATCGCTCATCCTGAAATGAATCTGGTGGGGGAAAAAAAAGGGGGCCATATGAGTTATGATAATTTGAGCACAGCTGCACGCGGGGATGGCCGAGCTACCTTGAACAGGGGCTATTCTTATAGCAAAAAAATGAAAGATTGGAGCTGAGAAATGAAGATGTGTGAGAAAGGGAAAGAGCAAGACCTAGGGAGAATAGTCATTCAAATGAAATTGGAAGCATATGAAACATGTATTTTTTTGGTACCAAAATGCACATCTACTGGCCACATCTTATGACAGACCTTCAGATTGAGACAGATTGAGCACGAGAGGGAGGGAGACAGCAAAGCCACATGAAAAGGAGACTAAGACTACATCTTTCATTTTCGCACTGCAGTTCTCAGCCATCAAAATCATAATCACATGAAAGTTTGACCTGGTATTTTGGCCTGCAAAGTCTTATCTGAACCACTTTGTTTTTATGGAACAATAAATAAAGAAATAACAAACGATGTGCACATTTTTGGCTGATCTGAGAAAGAAAAAAATTGGGTCTAGATTGCTCCACATAAGCTATGTAGTTATATTTTAGTGAATTATCACAAAAGCAAGACTGGCTGTGAGGAGTTTGCTTGAATACGGTAATGCATGAGTGACAATATCAAGGTGCTGATTTAATCGTACGGTGAATTATCTGCCTGAATTCAGAGTGAGGCCACAGAGACAGTGTAAACCTCACAGAGACCCAAATCATTCAGTCTGACAATATGTTTACAGTGTTGAAGTATGCCATTAATAAAATACTCTGTGTAAGTGTTAGAAATGGTTAAAAAAAGTATTTTTTTTCACCAATGTTCTCGGATTATTTGAATGCCATAACAGTTTTTGTATGATTTTCCTGGTGGAGGGATTTTATCTACATTAATGTGTTTCTGTATGATTGTTTGTTCACTGTATGGAAAGTGTTTTATGTAATACTGCAAAATCATGGCAGGTGATTCTCCCTTTATTTTTTACAACAATGGTGCCCATTTTTGACTAATGGTACTTTTTTTTCTATGTTGATTTTTCATTTTATTTTAATTTTACAATTTTTTGCCCTTCTTCAAGCTATCCTTCATGGATGTAAAACAAAGTGAATAAAAATGAGGAAATTAAATCTAAAAGAAGAACCTTCGGCAGGGGAATACAATTGTTTTGCGCGGGAATTTTTTTTAAGTTTCTGATCAATTTTACAAGATTTTCATGGACATCATGTTTTGCTGTATTTTCCTCATGATTGGTTGATGATCTAGTCATGGCACTTAATGACTGTAATTTTGAATACATTTTCATATTTCACTTTTCACAAGTTTCACTTACACTCTTTGTACAAAACAGTTTTCTTTTCTTTTTTTGAGGAGTGGAGGGGAATGCATCATTGTGAAAAAAAAAGTGTTTGCAGAATAGTACACCGCTGTTCTGAACATATATGTATTTTTGTAATGTGTTGAAAAATCAATACAAGAAAGCCAACACTTCAATAAATGTTGCAATTGCTCTATGGTTGAACTTGCTTTTTAATCAAATTATTTCCTTTTTCTGTTCTTTTACTGGAAAATAAACCACACAGCAGATACAAGTACCATCTAGAGTCAAAATACACTACAGTACTGACTTTTAAAATAGTACACACTGATTTGAGTAAATGAAAAACATTGGAGTGTAACTAGTTTTTAGTTACAGCAATCAGTTTATATTAATATGAATTAATGAACAAAACAAGATGAATCAGTTTATGTTGTAATTCTCTGGAAGCGCAATGGTGTGGTGGAATACTACAACCATTATTTGATGGGACAGCTGTGGATGAGTGGTTAGAGAAGTTGTCCTCCAGTGGGAGAGTTGGGGGTTCAATTCCACCAGCAGTCACATGCTGAAGTGTTCCTAGGCAAGACACTTCATTGCCTCATCTGTGTCCCATTGGTGTATGGATGTGATAAAGCACAGATTATTCTTTGTAGAAATCTAGTAGAGTGCTGTATGAATGGGTAAATGAGGGCACAGATTGTAGTGTAAAGTGCTTTGAGTATCGATAAGACAGAATGGCTCATACAGTCCATTTACCATTTGATGGTTTAATGAGCGATAGCAGGTGTTGTCTAATTTGGAAGTCCAGGACTATCTCCAGACCTTTGACACAGTTAAGTGGTATGGTATGGTTCAATTTGAAGACTGCTATTTACTCACCAATACACTATTTTTTAACAAAAAGAACCACAATGACACTTTGCTCGATGTTAAAGTGAATGTCATCCATTTTCTATGCTAGACCATGTGCAGAGTCGAGGTGAGCTAGTGTGTATCTCCAGTGGTTAAAGAACAAGAGAAGGAGTACAGCCTGGACATGAATCACCAATTAAACTTGCATGCATATTTTTTGTGAGAGGAAATTGGAGTACCTGGAGAAAATTAAAAAATCAGCACGGACCAACAGCTGGGAGTCAAACCATGGACGTTCTTGCTGCAAGGCAACAGTGTTCAGCGGTTCCACCATGTAGCCCTGAACGGATCACCTTGTTTATCTGGGTCTAGCAGAGGATACAAGAATTTATTTTTATTAATTTTTTTATTGAAGAGTTGTAAGATTCCTTTGTTTGTTTAACTTATGTTGGAACAGATTAAAAAAAAAACATTTCAGCAATTGCTTCTAGTAAATAAATCAGAACAGTAACCAACCATCTCACCAAATACACTTTTAAACTTTGACATGTTGCTAGGGCGGCACAGTGGCTAAGTTGGTAGGACTGTTGCCTCTCAGCGAGAAGCTCGACGGTTCAAATCCCAGCTGGGGGCCTTTCTGGGTGGAGTGTGCATGTTCTCTCCGTACATACATGGGTACTCAGGTTTCCTCCCATAGGCCAAAAACATGCATGTTAGACTGACTGGTAACTGTCTCTAGGTGTGAGTGAGAAAGTGAATGGTTGTTTGTCTCATTTGTCTCTATGTGTCCCTGTGATGGACTGGAGACCTGTCCAGGTTGTCCCCCACCTCTCGCACAGTGACTGCTGGTCATGGGCACCAGTAATGCCTATGACCCAAAAAGGAAGAAGCGGGTAAAGATAATGGAAAGGTGCATGCATGTTTTTTTTCTTCTTTTTTCGCACACCCAAGATTTTCTAGGTTCGCAACACTTCCTCTCCTGTGCACATGTTCAACAATCAACACCAACTCAATACAATTTTAACATTTTTAAGAGAATTTCGTGGTGCACACTTTTTTAATGTGTCACAATGAGGTCACAATGGAATAACTTAGAAAATAATTAATTTTTAATTTTATTTGATTTGTAGACGTGTGTTGCTGTTTAGTTAGAGTTTGGAAATAAAATGACTTTACATGAGTAAAACTTTAAACAGGTTGTAAAAGTAGAACTTAAATGCTGCTCTCCTTATTTTAGTTGAAGCAATGGCAACATTACAAACTGATTAGAACATTATCTGGTTATCACTGGCTGACCTGACATTTCTCAAATAATTGTAGTACAGCACGTCAGCCTAGTGGTTAGCACTGTTACCTCACAGCAAGAAGATTTGCGATTCAAACCCCGATTTGGTCCTGTGGTCTTCCTATGTGGAGTTTGCACGTTCTCGTTTTTGTGTGGGTTTTCTCCGGGTTCCAGATGGGAAATGCTGAAGTATTGTACCAGTGGCATAAACTTATTGCATTTTGAGGAAAATCATTGTACACACCCAGTTTGCATTTTAAACTATATCAGAATTATCCTCTTTTTATTGTACATTACAATAAACAATGCCTATAATCTTTAATGCATTTTATTATTAAATAACCTAAAAAGAAAACAGTTGAAAAAGACTCTACCTGCAGAACAGCACCTCCACTTGTGTTGTGTAGAACGAGTCCCCCACATGCACTGAATACACTAAAACAAACATATATTTTTGTATTTATTTTAATGTTATATGTGTAGTATCCCTGGCTAAAATTATTTCTTGTTTGATGGTTTGTTTATTTTTGTTATAAACTTTGAAAAGTAAACTCAGTCAGATTTAGATTAAACTGTCTTCTACAGTCTGCAGTTGATTCATCATGGATCAGGATCCTGCCTCAGATTTTTCACATGCATTTTGTATATATACTGTACAAGAAAGTAGTATCAACCACCCTCCCAAACCACCACAAAACCTTTGATAATTAAATTATTTGACATAAAAAAAACACTTAGTTTCATTTGAAATCACACCTCAGTGACATTTTTGCACACATTGATTAGAAACAGCAACTCAGACTACCTAAACAGGTAATTAGTCCTGAACCTTAAATGCAAAATAGATAAAAACAGTTAAGTTTATTCACCTGCTCTCTTCTTCAGGGGTTTGCCACAGCGATCAAACTCACATAAAATACATCATTTTGAGACAGAATCTTCAAAAGTCTCATCACCAGAAAAAGTTGCTAGACTTATCACCTGTTGCTTTTGGAAAATAGATGGGTCTAAAAACTTGACAAATATAACAATAAATTTCCTACAATGGCAACACTGTGTTTCTCAAGCTGCCACCTCTGCCAAAAGATTAATTGATTCAGTCATGCACTTAAGTGGTCAAATTATCGTACATTATGGGATTTTTTAAAAATTATTGAATGTACATTGTACAGAAATTATTATTGTACAAATACAATAATTATCATATGTCTGGCAACACTGTCAGAAGCTCTATTTTCTTCCCACAGTCCAAAAACATGCACCCAGGACTACTGTATCTTGCAAAAGAAATCCGTGAGCTCAATGGGTTTTGCCTTGTTAAATAAATGTTAATAATCTTCACTTTATAATATTAATACCAAATTATAAATTAATATAATTCTGTTTTCTATCATTGACAAGTGCTGTCAACCTCAGTGACGTAAGAAATAAAATATCCTTTTAGTACCTGAGACTGTTTGGAAAACAAAAAAATGATATTACTTATACATTACAATGTGTTTCACACAGATCAGAGAAAAATAATCTCCAATATATATTACAATAAAGTTAGTGTCAAATTAGCAAAGGCTAGTTCAAGTCTCACTCATTGCTGATGTGACACAGATTTGGCAAGAATTTTAACACTATTTAATTTCCCTCTGGGATTAAAAAAGTATATTTGAATTGAATTATGTGCCTTCACCATGTCATTCACTTTATTTT
>JARVGV010000192.1:8811965-8826731 GCA_031762435.1 Hypsolebias longignatus | reverse complement strand
TATATATATAAAAATATGCAAGTGCATGCATGAAGTCAGCCGGGGTGGTGGTAGAAGCATGTTTGGCTTGATAATCACGTGCCTGTAGGAGATAAGGGAAAAGTGTTTTGTGAAAAGAAAACACGGGCTGCACTCCTCCATCCCGGCTGACCCGGCGCTGCAGCCCTTGTGATTGGGGTCAGCCAGGAGATTCCTCTCTGGCCAGCTAATGTGATTGCATCAGAGCAATCCCCTTAAACGCCATCAGCTCTGATCTGCATAGTAATTGGCTCGGCTCTCCTTGGACGTGACCTTGGGGAGGGGCGCTGTCACTCCCGACACTCTCTCTGGTGCTGGCAATCACACACACACACATAACAAACTCTCTGACACACATACACACACAGAGACATGGGAAGACTTCCCCAAAAGGCTGCCTCGATAGTGGCTAAACTGACTTCAGATGGCAGGTGTTAATAAACTACCAGGAAACAGGTGATACCACCTAATCAATGTGTATCAAAAGACAGCTTTACATGTCCATACAGATGTATGCTACTTTAGTGGGACGTCCAGTGTTTCAAGTGAGTTTGCGGGGGAACAGACTGAAGTCAGCAGCTTTCAGAATGAGATGTGTAGCGAACGTTCTCAAAATGCCCTTAAAGCTGCTTTAAGTATGAATGAGTATCTTTCCATGATAGCGGTAATTTATAAAGAAAAGGTAGGGGTGAAGTCATGTTGCTGCAACTCCATTCCTCAAACAGCCCCGTAACCTTCTCTCTTTTTGTCCTTCTTGCATCAGCACTATTTGTTGAAGATCTTAACAAAAGACAAAGAAGCAAATGTATATTTTATGACTCTATGCCTCTGGTTTATCTTCCTTTGTGGGGCTTGTGTATACAATCGAAAGCAGCTCTCAGAGAGAAAAAGCGCTTTTTCTCCTCCTGTCCCCCGATGTCAACGACAAGGTAAGTTGTGGCTTTGGTATCGTTTTTTTGATATGCATTTCAAACGAGGAGGGGGAAAAAACTTCACAACCACAGAGGCTAATTTGCAATGGAGATTTGAGTTTATTTTTTTCATTATTTTTTATTATCGTTCTCTGCTTTGGAAAGCAAAACAGTCAAGAGTGTCAAGCGAGTGACAAGTTTGTTTTCCTGTAATGATTTCCGCAAACTTGAGGTCTGTTCTGTTTTGTTCCTTAGACAGTTTGACCTAGTTGGAGAGTGAGCTCGTCCCTCTCTCCTTTTCCTCGCTCATGCATTGTTAAAGCCACGGGCCCGTATTAGGCACTCCCAAGTCATCATGTGTCGTGTGGAAGTTAATACAAACTCTCTGCGTGTCCCTGAACAGAAAGATAAAAATGTATTGATATTAAGAGGAAAAAGTAGCTTTTTGTTGAAAATGAAGACAAAAATAATTAAGAATTAGCTAACAGTTTACAACAATAAATCCACGACGTAGAAGTTGAGTGTTAAAGTAGTAGTTCATATCTTTTTAAGTGCTGTTTTATGGAAATGTTATGAACAAATGTCTTCTGTGATGTAGATAGCTCTTTGAACTGCCTCACTTTGGAAAAACTATTTAATTGTGATCGTATTGAAAAGCTAACCTCTAATCGGCCTGCGGCTAACACCAAAGTGAACTGTTGCTGTTTGAAAACAACTACAGTATTTATCTATTATAGTTCATGAAAAGGCTGTTCTAAAGATTTTTACATTGCAACCAATTTCACATCCCACCATTGTTGACATAAATGTCAACCACAAATAGTGGCGGTGGCAGTTAGCACTACTAACTATAGCATTTAAGTGTAACCTGGGGCACTTCCAGCAGGAATATTATAATGTTTGTGTCACTAATGTGTAATGTAAAACTAGTAGAGTTGTAAATGTTTAGGTTTTTGTATGAATTATAAAGTTGTAGTTTTTTTGTTGTTTGTTTTGTTTTTAGATTGGGGTTGTTTTAAGACAGCAGCAATCCACTTTGGTCTGTGCCAATTAGCCATCATTAGTATGATGGCACGTGCACCTTGGCCATCATTAGTGTACTCAGAAGTCTGATTTTTTGATTCCCAAGTGGAAAAATCAATGGAACAACCCATGAAGATGTCACAATCAGAATGTCAGAGATTCCTGACCAACCCAGACTTCAAAATCCAACATGACTGTCCCCTGAATGAAGGTGGTGATCACTGCAACAGTATACATCCATTATTTTCAGCTTGTTCCAAAGTTGGGCTGCAGGGGCAGCAGCTTGAGCAGGGAGGCCCAGACATCTTTCCACAGCCACCTCTTTCTGCTCTTCTGGAAGGATTCCAATGCATTCCCAGGCGAACAGAGAGACATAGTCTTTCCAGCATGTACTGAGTCATCCCTGTGGTCTCCTTCCAGTTGAACATACCCAAAGCACATACCTAGGGAGGCGCCCTAGGGAGCATCCTTACCAGATGGCCAGACTACCTCAACTGGCTCATCTCGATGAGGAGAAGCAGAGATTCTGCTCTGAATCTCTCTTGAATAACTGAACTTCTTACCCTATCTTTAAGGGAGAGTCCAGCTACCCTGTGGAGGAGACTCATTTCAACACCTGTATCTGCAATATCATTTTTTTTGTCACTGCCCAAAGTCAGTGGCCATAGGTAAGGGTAGGAATGTAGACTGACCGGTAAACAGAGAGCTTCACCTTACCGCTCAACTCCCTCTTCACTACAATGGACCGACACAGAGTGTGCAATAAGTCAGATGCCACAACAATCCATCTGTCCATCTCAAGCTCCATTCTTTCCTCACTCTGGAACAAAACCCCAAGTTACTTGAAGTCTTTAACTCGAGGCAGAACCTCATGCCCGACCCGGAGAGAGCAAGTCACCATTTTCCGACTGAGGACCATGGCCTCAGATTTGAAGACATTGATCTTCACCCCAGCCGCTGCACACTCGGCTGCAAACCACTTTAGTGAGAGCTTAAAATCATGGCACGATAATACTAATAGGACCACATCATCAGCAAATAGCAGAGAATGAGTCATGAAGCCACTAAGCTAGACTCTCTCCACCTCCTGCCTCCAGCAAGAAATTCTGTCCATGAAAATTATGAACAGAATCTGTGACAACGGGCAGCCCTGGTGGAGTTCAACTTCCACCTTAAAGTGGTCCGACTTATGCCGATAATGCAACTGAACTCTTGCACTGCTTATATAGGGACCGAACAGTCCATAGTAATATCAAAAAACATTCAATACAGAAACAACTGGACTTTATTTGTAACAGAAGACGTTTTGCTCTTCATCCAAGGAGATTTCTCAATTCAAGGAGCAGAGAGTGGGGAACAGGTTTTAAAGGCTGAGATAAGATACACACATACCTTTGTAGATTGACAAATCATGAAGAGCGAAACATCCTATGTTACAACTAAAGTCCAGTTGTTTCTGTATTGAACCTTTTTTGATATGATCATGTCCTAGATGACCGAGACTCTTCACCAGCATAGTCCATAGTAATGGGTCCCCAATCCCATACTCATGAAGCATCCCACCCCAGTGTACCGTGTACCCTGAGGAACACGGTTGAATACCTTCTCAAACTCCACAAAACAAATGGAGACAGGATGGACACCTCCAGGGCCCGAGTGAGGGTAAAGAGATGGTCCAGTGGGCCATGACCAGGATGGAACCCACATTGTTCCTCCTGGATCTTAGGTTCGACCAATGATCAAACTTGCTCCTCCACTACCCCTTAATAGACCTTACCAGGGAGGTAAAGGAGAGTGATGCCCCACAATTGGAACACACCATCCTGTCTTCATTTTTGACAAGGGGAACCACCACTGCAGTCTGCCAATCCAGTGGCACTGCCCCTGATGTTCATGTTATGTTGCATAGGCATATCAACCGAGTACCCCTCACAACATCCAGAGTCTTAAGGAAATCAGGGCAGATCCCATCTACCCCCAGAGCCCTGCTGCCATGGAGCTTTTAAACTACAGCAATGACTTCAGCCACAGTTGGGCAGACTAATCCCAAAGTCCCCCGACTCAGCTTCCTCCATGGAAGATGTGCCAGTGGGATTGAGAAGGTCTGAGAAGTATTCCTTCCACCTCCCAATGACATTACTGGTCGAGGTCAATAGCACTCCATCTCCACTGAACACAGTGTTAGTAAAGTGCTACTTTTCCCTCCTCAGCCGCCTGATGGTTTTTCAGAATCTCCAGAGTCTCTATCCAAGGCCTCATCGAATTTCTCCCACATCTGAGCTTTTGCCTCAGCACCAACAATGTTGTAGCCTGCTTGGCACTCCAGTACTTCTCAGCTGCCTCCGGTGCCTCACCAGCCAACATGGCCTGATAGGACTCCTTATTCAGCTTGACAGACTCCCTAACCCAGAGTGTTTATCACTGAGTTTGGGGATGACTACTGCAAGCTGTACCAACAACCTTGTGGCCACAGCTCAAGGTAGCCATCTCAATAATTGAGGCACATTACATGACCCACTCAGATTCAGTGTCCACTGCATCAGCTGGGATGCAGTTAAAACTCTCTTGGAGGTGTGAGTTGAAGATCTTTATGATGATTTCTTTTCTAGGAATTCCCAGCAAACTTTCACTTCACGTTTAGGTTTACCAAGTCTGCCTGGTATCTACCTCTGCCATCTCATCTAACAATACCAGGTGGTGATCAGTTGACAGCTCAGCTCCTGTCTTCAACTGAGTCTCCAAAACAAGCAGCCAATCAAATGACATAACTACATAGTCAGTCATCGATCTACGACCTAGGGTGTCCTGGTGCCAAGTGCACTTATAGACACCCTTTTGTTTGAACATGGTGTTTGTGATGGACAAACCATGACTAGCACATAAGTCCAATAACAGAACACCACTCCGGTTCAGATCAGAGAGGCTGTTCCTCCCAGTCACGTCTTTCAAGATTTTATTGTCATGACCCACATGGGCATTGAAGTCTCCCAGTAGAATAAAGGAGTCCCCAGCTGGAGCATCTTCCAGCACCTCCACTAAGGACTCCAAGAAGGCCTTATACTCTGAACTGCTTTTCAGTGCATAGGCACAAACAACAGTCAGAGCCTGTCCTGCCACCAAAAGGCGCAGGGACGCTACCCTCTCATCTATCGAGGATAACTCCAACATACAATCACCAAGATGGGGGGCTAAGAGTTGAATCACACCGTCTCAGTGCCTCTCACCATGGGCAACTCCAGAGTGGAATAAAGTCCAGCCAGTCCAAAGAAGATTGGTTCTAGAGCTCATGCTGTGCATCCAGGTGAGCCTAACTATACCTAATCTGTTCCTCTCAACCTCACACACAAGCTCAGGCTCCTGCCCCACTTAAGATGTTACATTCCATGTCCCAAGAGCCAGCTTTGGTAAGCCTGGGTCAGAGCGCCAAGACCCCAACCTTCAGTCACTGCCCATGGCATCATGCACCCGACTTGTATGGACCGTCCTGTATTTGGTGGGCCTAGAGGGAGGCAAACTCATGTTGCTTATTTGGGCTGAGCCTGACCAGGTCGCATGGGTACAGACCCATCACCAGGCACATGCTGACAAGCCCCAGACCTGGCTTCAGGTTGAGACCCCAGTAACCCACATCTGGGCAAGGGTCACTGAGTTTATTGATATTTTCTGTCCATATGAGTCTTTGGAATTGCTCTTTGTCACCTGTCTTGCCTGTCACCTGGCCTGGTCTGTCACTGCAGTAATAATAATTTGATTTTTACTTTTGTCAGTTTATAGCTCATAAAGTCAGCAGCACAAACAGCATTTTACAATTTCTGTTGTGAAACATGTTGCTACAATGTTTAATGCAAAGAACTCAGAGAAATACAGTGATTTTAGCTTGTATTGCTAACAGAAGTCAGTCTGGTTACTGAGGCCCTATTTACACGGACACAGCGGGGGGAAACAGGTTTTATTGGATGCTGATTTGAGGAAAGGTCTGCATTGACATGGAACATTTTTGGTGTTTATATTGAACTGCAGCAACTTATTAGTTAGTTAGGTTAATTAGTTGGCACTGAGAATTTTGTACATTCACCAAATGTACAAGCCCGCTGCCTCGGTTAACCATCTATAAGGTCCCTCCCCTGGGCTGAAAGCCAGTAACAACAAAACTTAAAGCTGGGTTTTGGATACAAGTCAACAGATTTGAAACCAACTGGGACCAGTTCGTCTAACAACACCTTGACATCGGTTGCTGAGCAAACCAGAACTGACGATGATGATGTTAGACTTTCTACTCTGGTGGTAATCATTAGGCTAGCTGATTTACAGCAGGTAAATCAACATTCTTAATAATGTTAACTTGAGTTTATTTCGGTTACACAACAACCAACCAACTGAGTTTTTATTTTTCCTGCGAGGAGAAGCTATCCTCCCACAGAGGAGGACTGGTTTCTAAGTTTATACCTCGGCCCAGTCCGAAGCTTGGCGGCGAAGGAGGACATTGAAGAAAGATGTTGGGTCAACTATTCACTTAAAATTACCTTCAGTTCTTTTATTCAATCCATTCAATATATTAAGCTACATTAAGCAAAGGAGTGACAGCCTGTACAAGCCAGATGAACAACATGGCATCAGGACGACAAGAGAGGAAGGGTACAGTTCATTGATGCAGTTTACAGTTCGGTTAATGTGTTTTTAATAGTGTGTTCAGTTTTCTTATCAGTGTTTATGTGACATAAAATTTGTGGTGGTGAATATATTAAAAAATGAAACCTGATGTATTCATTTTCAACTTTAATGACATGCAATATGTTTCACATTGTTTAAATTATATAACTTGAATTACACAATGTCCACATAGCTTCCTTTAGCTTAGATAGCTTCATTACATCTCCCACCACTAACATAAATACTGTTTATTATTTGATAATTCTCATTCAGGTCATCTGGACAGTTTCTTTTTAATAGAAACATTTCACCCTCACTCCAGAGGGCTTCATCAGTCAGAGTAGTTCCAGCTCACTGTTCACCCACCAAGCAGTAAACAACTTAAGTGGACCAACTGGTTGGTCCACTTAAGTTGGTGTGTGTTCTGAATGGACCAAGGCAGCCAGAACATGTCTCAGCCCTATCCAGATGACCGGCTTGAGAATTATCGGATTTGGTACCTGGATTATTGAGCATGAACTTTCTTGACTGTTTATTGTTACTGTTACTATTTATCACATTTAGTGTGTTATAGTCCAGCACGACACATGAAATATATGCCTGTCTAATTCTATAAGCAGCACCTCTCAGGATGGCTGCAGCCTCAGGCACCCATCTACCAATGTCTTATTAAGTTGTTTGTTGTCTTTTTGTTTCTTTGAACAGCTGTACTGAAATGAAATTTTGTTGTGCTTCTTGTGCAATGGCAATAAAAGCATTCTGGTCTGACTCTGATATTGGAAATGGATCAGACTGGCATTTCTTCCCATGTTGGTCACAGCAACTACATGCCAGCGTAGATTAACTATGAGATCCAAAATATATTCTATCAGTCATAGCACAGAAAGCAGTATGTTACTCTGCCGCCATTGTTGTTGATAGAAAATGCCATCGGTCCGCGGGTGCGTGAAATATATGCTTGCACCTCTGCGGGATATGTTGACATTATCAGCAGGTGGTCTCCCGAAAACCTCCACTCTGAGAGGTGGGTTGAAAAACCTCCGGATTCAAAGAGGGGGGCTACTGGTGTCGTATAAACGAACAGCCAAACCACAGAGAGAAAGGTGCGGTTTCACTCAAAATACACGCTGTGTAAACAGCCCCTCAGTACAACATGCTTCTGTGCCTCTGACCAAGATAACAGGGTTGGGCTGACCAATGTGTGAAGAAAAAAAACCCATGGAACTATGGCTCAATAAGGTGATGAACTGATGACATTAATTGCATTCACCTGCATGTTGACTGAACAACAGTGTTGACTGAACAGTCATTTTGTGGTACTGTCTCATGAAGGACTTTCAGAGGCACAGAGGCGTTTCAGAGGTAGACTGTTTCTGAACCCTCTTGCCACCTTGGTGTGTGTTCTGAATGGACCAAGGCAGCCAGAACACGTCTCAGCCCTGGACTGAGGCATCTTGTGTATTAGCCTTATATAGTTGATTGTCATTCCTAGATCCAAGTTCCAGCTGCCAAGGTCAATGGAAGCATTTTCCTCAAAACTGAGTTTGTTCAAAGAGCTACCTAAAACAGGTAAGAGTCTGTCAATAACTCTTCTACAGAACTTTACATCAAAAGAGCTCAACTATCCCTTTACCACCATCTCCCCTCCCCCAAGTAACCTCTCTGCATGGCCTCTGCAGCATTATAATGTTCATTTTGAAGCATTAGCATTGAAACAGGCCCAACATCTGCAAGAAAAAGTTTCTGAGGCATCCTCAAATGATTATGTGGGGGGGGGACTGAGACCCAGAGGATTTGACTGGAGCACACCCAGCAATACTCAAGAAAAAAAGGCAAAAAAAAAAAAAAGAAAAAAAAAAGAAGTGCTTTGTTAGAAGAGCGAGAGGCATCCCTTGGGCTGTCTCTTTGAATAAGCCAGGAGTAAAGCATCCAGCAGCAGCAACCCCGCGCACCCTCCACCTTCCCTCTCACTCACTCTGTACCCACCATCTCCTCCCCGGCTACCCCCCACTCCTCGCACCATCTCTCCTGCCTACTCCCTTCAGAGCGACGGAGGTATACTTGTGCCACAGGGTTTTAGGTGGTGTGACATATCTGTCACCTGGAGACGCTGCACGTCATGCTCTCCAGAGAGGCCTCGCCTTCCTGTTGGGGGATCGAGAGAAGCTGGCTTGCTGAGGCTGTTTGTTGACTTTTGTCACCGCATTGATGCTTTATAAACTTTCCACCACCCTCAAAGTTTTTTTTTTTCTTTTCGGTACAACACTCCTGCATATGAGGTGCCGTCGAGGCCGCACGTGCGCTCGCAGGCGAGAAATCTTTTTGAGTGTCATTAGGTCTAAAATAAAGCCGCAAAACAAACATTGTGTCAGTGTGCTTCACATCTTAGCACATGCCTTTACAATAAGGCCCATGTTGTTGTCCCTTCTAGATATTCTGACTTTAAATGAAAAGTCACCCCCCCTTTTTTTTTGTTACATAAATTATCAAATGAAAACAGTCCTGTCTCTCTCTGTCTCTAACAGGCCTTCACTTTTCTTTCTTTCGCCTTCTCACTTCACAGCCAAATCAAGAATTCTGTTGGCAGTGAAATATATTGAATTTGACAACTCCAAGAAAGACTTTCAGGAGGATAGCGTTTTATTTTGGGTGACCTAATTGTACGCTCCCCATGGCTGCTCCTTGTGCGGTATCTCACTCACTCCTGAAACAGCTTCATTTCTACATTCAAATTATTCATCATCGCCCGGATTTATTTCCTCCTTTCTTCACTTTTCATACCTTTGGTGTTCTCTGTGGGGATTTGAGATGAGGAGAGGTTGAAAAAAAAAGTGCTTCTTTGTTTTTTTGTCTGTTTTTTTGTCTTTTTTTTTCAAGAGCTATTGTTGAAACACCTTAAGTCTCTGGTGTACAGCAGAAAGTGAAGTGATAGACAGGGCTGCCCTATTTACAGCCAGATTAAAAAGAATCACACAGGAAGACGCTGTTAAATGATGATTGTCTATGACATTTAACAATTGATTAAAGAAAGATAAGTTTTAATAGGTGCTAGAGATGTGGGTAGAGGTGGAAGAAGAAAGGGAGGGGTTTTCTTCCACATAAAACATTTTTTTTTACCCGTACTTCATCCGGCTGCTGCTTGTAACGATGAAATGATAAATTTAACATAATTTGATTCCAAAACAGTGAAACAACAACTGAGGCTTTTTAGAAAAGTTAACAGCCACAGCTGTGATATATATTTATTTAATCCAATAATAAATTAACACATTGCAATATTACTTAAAAACACATTATTTTTATTGCTAATTTCATGGCTTGTCACTTTTATTTCTTTTTTCACAATGAAGTTCTGGCAATCATAACTTTTGATATTTTACAGTAAATTCCACAATTTACATTTTTATAGTTTTATATAAAAATGTTAGCAATAAGAATTGCGATACACCATAAACCTTGTGCATCAATAAACTTATGTTAAAATATATTTGAAAATTATTGCACTTTTCAATGTGACATTATCATATTTTTATGTTTTACAGTGAAGTTCTGGTATCCACAATTATTTTACCATAAACTGCATAGTTTTAAAGTATTTTTTTTTTTTTTAGTTGACAGTCATAGTTGTGGTTTATTTTAAGTTCTTCATTAAATAAAAAAAAAATAATGAATATCCAATAAAGTCATTGGACACATTGTTTTTAACATTACATTGTCATTTAAATGTTTTACAGTAAAATATTTGCAAACACAGAAGCTGGTATTTCCTTACAAAAATTGTTTTTAATTTTGTTTTTTAAGAAATGTTGACAGTTATTGTTGTGAAAAGTATTAAAATTTGAATTGAATTTTTAAAAAATTCTCAGGATTTTTACAAATTACAACATATTTATACAGTAAACATCTGGCAGCCAGTTGTTTGAACTTTACTGCAAATTCTTCCATTTTTGTTTGAACATATTTCTAAAAGGTTGGCAGTCGCAGCTGTCGCACATCATCAACTCATGAATAAATAAAAAGATATTAGAATTATATTTAAAAATTAATGGGCTTTTTTTATATTGCATTGCCATATTTTGACATTTTGACATACACAACATTTACTGAATCGTCCTCTGTTTTTAGAGTGTACGGGAGCCTTCTTGGTTATTTGAGTTTCATTTAGATGTTTTAAAGGTGAACATATTAATTTTAATAAATAAATAAATAAATAAACCACTACAATTAGCTCACATTCTTGTGACTGTAATAATAACAAGAAGCAGCTTCGTTGGTAGAAATAGGATTTATGAGGCCACAGCGAGGAGCCTGTTAAATAGTTTAAAAAGTTACATTTCAAAACTTTATTGGTAGTTTTAATATTTCAATCAACACATAATATTTATCCACATCATCCCCTCACAAAAAGTTCCTCACATCATAACTAAAGTGAATACTTTCAGGAATCATAACCCAGCTGGTTTTGTGCAGGTTGATAATCTCTACATACAAATTTCACGTCTAAGACAGAGCTTTAAGGAACACCTGACACGACTATAGATAGAAACCCTCTTAAAGGAAAAGGAAAGTCGGAGGCACGCTGAAAAGCAGACAGACAGACGGAGAGTCGCAGGTGGAGAAGTAACTCACTGAAACTCCTCTGTTTTCACTACTAAAAGGACTAAAGTGACAGAGCGTGGGATACTCGTGTTCTCTGAGAGGCAGCTCGCTGCAGAGCTGACGGCACTTGTTTAGGTCAGTGGTTATCAGGGTTTGACTCAGAACGTCGAGTGACGAAACTATTTTTAGAGTTTTTCTTAAAGTGTGACGATAACCAAACCCAAATTCCAGCAAACCTTGAAAAAAAGAGAGTTTCTTGGTAAATGATTTGAAAAACACCTGAGAGCTGCGGCGCTTTGAGGTACATTACAAGTTTAACAATGAATCACACCCGACTCTTTGCTAAATGACAATGTGCTGCAGATGAATTCAATTAATCCTAGCTGCATTCTTAATGGACTTGTGTTGGAAATATTTCCGCCCAACGTATAAAAAATAAATAAAGGAAACAAAGCAGTGCAATTTTTACAGAGACGAGCCAAGTTTCCTTGTGAAATTCTCCACCAACAAACAACTTCATCTGAGAGTTTAATGAGTTGAAATGCATTGTGCTGTAAATAGTCTCTCCCCGCAGGGCACTGCAGTGGCCTGCGGACGGTTCCTGGGATGCCTGTGAAGTGTGGCGGTGCCCTGTGGGGACTGGAACGCACACACTCAGGAACACACACACAGGCATGAAGCCCCCCCGCCCCTCGCAACAGCTGCCATGCTGCGGGAGGCAGCCGTACCCCTCGCTGATCAAATCTTGTCCGTCGCATTTCCCCTAATTAACGGGCATCTGCTTCTCCCATTTTCCCTACATGGCTACACCCTCTCCCTCTGTAGTTCCAATCATCTGATCGTTGTGACCTTTGACCCCGCCGAGCTCGTCTGCCGGCGCCGGCTCGCCCGGCTGCACCTCCTCCCTGTTTTACCTGCCTGCCGCACGCCAGCTGGGGAGAGGCGAGGGCACGCAAACAAACAAACCAAGTAGGCAGCGTTCGTATGGAAGGCAGACGCCGCACGTCTACGTTCGGCGGCGTGTCTCACTCCTGGCAAGCGTCGGAGAGGGTTTACTCATTTTCAAAGTGAAAGAGGAGAAAGAGGGAAGTCAGTTTATTTCTAAGAAACTCGGTGTTAAGACTGACAGATGCAGAGCTCGACTCGTGTTAAATCCTTTTTTTTAAAGTAAAATTTAAATAAACTCTCTCCTGCTCTGTGGAAAACAAAACTTGAGTTAAAGACAAACTTGTCTCGGCGC
The DNA here is from genome assembly GCA_031762435.1 of Hypsolebias longignatus. Lineage (NCBI taxonomy): Eukaryota > Metazoa > Chordata > Actinopteri > Cyprinodontiformes > Rivulidae > Hypsolebias > Hypsolebias longignatus. The sequence goes on along the minus strand of JARVGV010000192.1, from coordinate 8,814,290 downwards.
TGTAATGACTTTTATTTCACATAATTAAAAGAGGGGCAAAAGCTCGGATTAGCACGAGTCAGAGAGGCAGCCGTGGCTCGGAGGAAGGGTTTACTCGGAGGGTTCATGATGGGGATAGAATCTGATGATGATGACGATGTGTGTGTATGTGTGTGTGTGCATTCCGTCACTCACAACACAGAAGCACCTGAGCAGGCACCAGCTGGCAATGTGAGAGGTGCGCTCTAATTTAAAATGCATCTCATTAGAAACAACCCCTGGCCTGTCACTATATTCTTCTATATGGAGACATAATTTAGTAATTTACCCTCCAAAAAGAAAAAAAAAACTCAAGAAACCACAGCTGAAATATTCCCCTCGATAAATAATTCTCACTGGGAAGACTTTCAGTTATTAGCTGCAGGATTTTTTTTTTTCTTTTCTTTAAGCAGTGAGAGGTTCTGCAGATTTCTCTGCAGAAGTTTGACCCTGAATTATGTGCATTTCTATTGAGCTGAGATTGAAGGCTTTTGTTTGTTTGTTGCTATTGTTTAAAACCCATTTCCCATTTGCATGGAGAGAGATATACTTAAGAGAAGTGTTTATTCATTTGTAGAGATGGCTCCACTGCCAAGGAGAGGAGACTTGATGGAAGCTCAGATTCATTAAAACTTAATTAATATGCATCATTATGTAAATGAGGGTGCAGTTAATGAGTTTTTAAAAGAAGCATTCCTTAATTAGTTCACTTTTAATGGCATCATCATTTATCTTTTTCTTCTTTGAAGCAGAATGATGCACTCGATGCAGGCGGCTCGAAAGTACTAATCTACGTTTTTTCGTCTTGTTTTTCTGATTTCCTCGCGATGGCAACGACATCGCAAACCTTGTCGCTAATGAGGGACGTTTAAGCTGTTTATTTTTACGAACATTTTTGTCAGATATTTCAATATAGGACACTAAAGAGTGCAGGAAGCCAATGTTTGTGTAACAGATAATCTGACATAAAATTGACCACGAGCTCATATCCAAACTATTTGACTACTCACGACATTGAAGTTGTTTTTTTTTCTCCACCTATCCCATTTGGGGGAGGAGGAAAAAACAGCTCTCAACAGTTCCATTTCCCAGAGAACGACACTGGCAGAGTGTCAGAAGACTTGACAAAACCTGGAGACTACTGTCAGCGTCACACCTCTGGATAATTGGTTCCCAGCACTTCCTGTAAAAAGCGAGCAAACTTCCTCTTTTTACAAAGGTCCCAATGAAAACTTTCTTCACAGCGTTGCACCTTGAGCAACACCAACATTTCTTCTCATTGTTATGTACGCCACACTGCTGTTTAAGCCATAACGTGAAGTGCACAGGAAGTGTATTCTTCTCTTTCTGTTTTAACGGCAGAGTTCAATCAGTGTCAGAGATCACTGAAAGAAATAATCCATCATTTGTGATTTTTCTCCAAATATGACACGTTCATGGTATGATTTATTTTTTTATGAACTGACTAAGGCACAGGTGTCCAAAATGTGGCCTGAGAGTCATTTGCGGTCCTTGGGGTGATTTTGTGCGGCCCTGGCCAGCAGGCTTAAAAGGTTAAAGCAGACTTTCTTCAAATTTGTTGGTCATTCTTTTTTTTTATAATGTTCGAGTTTAACAGCAAAACAGATTAAAAACAATCTTCTCAAAATGAGCAATATTAAGCAAAATACAAACCTTTGGCTGAAATTGTTTTATTTTCACTTCATGGTACAAAGCACCAATAACCTTTACTGATTTAATTCAATATTGTGCGCTTAGCTTTGTAATTTAATTTTTATACTTTCTTTTATCTTATTTATTACTGATGTTCAGCACTTTGTTTCACCTGTGGCTGGTGTTAAAATGCTTTTTAAATAAAGATGATGATGCTGATAATGATTATTTCTACAAAAAGGAGTCTGCTGGATAATGATGCATAAAACTTGGCTAAATATTGCAGTTGATAAAATATTCAAGAGGGAAACTGGACAATTTTATATAAATACAACAAAATATCATCTACATAGGAGTTGATCAACTTTATCAAACCTTCTATGAATCTGTTGTAGTGACTGACAGCTGGACGATTTTCCAGAACTTCCATCAAGCCTGATCAACCCTCATTTTAAAAGACACTTAATCAAATTACACTTTTTTTTTGTTGAGATAAGACTAAAATGAACTTTCCAAACACAAGAAAACAACAAACACAGAAACAACAAAACAAATAAATCAAATCATTTTAGATAAAAAAAATATATATACTGCAAATATGTATATATATATATATATATATATATATATATATATATATACTGTATATATGTG
>JARVGV010000192.1:8796810-8811880 GCA_031762435.1 Hypsolebias longignatus | reverse complement strand
AGTGTTTATGAGCTTTTAACATTTTGGCTCTCCAATGATTTCAAACTCTTTCACCACCTAAATTAGTAAACTTTTGTCCCTCCTGCTTTGCTCTTTGTCCTGTGATTCCTATTGGAGACTCTCACTGCATATCCTCCGAATTGTAAATTATGGATCTGGTCAACTAGTCTCTCAACACAATTGATAAGATTTTCTTGAGGAGAAGACAGAGCGAAGGTGAGCCCTTATGCCCTGAAGGGACTCTCACAGCTGGATACACTATGGATTCCTGGGGCCAGTGGAAGATGATGTATGTATCTGTATTGTCCGTTGAGGATGTTGAAGACAAACATAATTGGATTTATGACAACAGGATTTCTACTTTTTGGGGTCAGTGGTTATCTGGTTTATCGACAAATGTGGAAAATGTCGGCAGCCATTCTGGCCTTGGTAAAGTTGCCTGACTTGTATGAAGGAATGTACCGAGTGGTAAGCTCTTAGACTCTGACGTAGTATGAGCTGAGCCAAAAGCTGTACTCGATTTCTGAGAATCACAGGCCATTTGCGGCTCCTGGGACTCACTGGCAGGAAGGAATCAACTGGGAGAAGGCTACAAGCTTGTTCTGACAGTGCGACCACAAAATTTGGCTGTTTGGAATTGCCAGTGAGACATACCAGCAGCACTTTGAAGGCAGACATGGAAATCAAGCAGAGGCTGATTGACCCAAAATAACTGTGTTATCTGAATTTGGCTTCCCCATTCGTCCTTAATTTGGCCAGCTATCTCAAACTTCTGGTTTAATCTAAAAAAGTTAAGTCTGGTCCTCTGGACGGGTTCAAAAACAAAAAAAATGTAGAAATGTTTCGTCTTTAATCCAACTTCTCCTTGTTTTTTATGTGAACAAGAAGCTCTGCCTCCCCCCTCCCCATCGCTCCCCTCCCGAGGACATCTGTGTATCTGTGTCAGAGTTGAGTCGGCTGATAGACACTGTGCCATCTTATCAGGACTATGGAACTTTCTTGCTGTCCATGGACAACTCACTGCCCTCGTTGGCCTCCTCATACATAAATGTATTATGACGTCATTATGTCAGCTGTTTATGTGTGAGGTCGTTTTTTTTTCAACTCTCACACTGTGCCACAGCCAGGACAAAGTGCGAGATATGATTTTTTTTTAACCTCTCCTCCCCCTCATGTTTTCTCTTGTCCTTATTTTTGTCTGTTTCTCTAAAACATGCCTCACTTTTAAATGAGTATCTGAAGCTCAATGTGATTAATCTGTATAAATAAAGATTGAATTAAAAAAATGTTTGGACACCCCTGGACTAAAGCCTTCCTCACTAGAACTAAACTCTGTGAACTTTGTGACCTCAGTGCGGTTCCTCCTGACCTTCTTACATCTCCTCCTCTATAGAACATTTTGGATTTTTCCGCCCGAGAATGAATCAGTTGCATCATTTCTCTCAGGGCACCAGCACCGGGCGCTACAAGCCTTTTGCATTACCGGTAAATTTATCATGCATGAGTGCGGTCTTCTCCTGTGAATTAATAAGTAGATGCGAATAAGGAAATGCAATAAATTGGGCTTAAAAGTCCAAAAACAACAGAATGAAGTGACACATGAAAGGATTAAAATAAACTGTAATTCATGAAAAGTGATTTTATTTGGAATATGTGTTTTAAATTCATTCAACCGCCTCATTACAGGAAGTAATATCAACTTATTTCAAATGTGGAAAAAAGTAAAAATAATCACAAAATTCATCATTATTATTATTATTATTGTTATTAATTTGGCTGCAGTTGTTTTTGCCCTGTGCCTTTGTTTTGCTATTATTATCCGTCTGCTCCCTCTTGCAGATGAAATGCAGCAGTTTCTCTCATTATTTAGATGTGCATTCCTGTGGAATCAATTCTCATAGACACATATAAATTATTGTTTAACGAGAAGCTGTATCCTATAAATTATTCAAAGCACCTGGGATTACAATACGAGATCAAATGATAGGAAAAGAAAGAGCACTCTGCTGGAGGCAGCCCGCACACGCGCCATCACGTCCCCAGTTTGATGTTGCACACAATCTGCTTATGCAGGAATAATTGGGGAGTAACAGACACCATGTGTACCGATAGACACGGAGTCCCCGGCTTTTGTGCGCCATATTTGGAGAGAGGTAATTGGGCCGCCGGACATGGTCAGCAATGTCACCCCCGACTCTTGTACACGTTTGTCCTCGGCAGTGGCTGAGCTACCGAGAAAGCTCCCGCGCACGACGGGAAAGAAATAATTAGCTTGTTTATTCTCTCCTGCAGGAATCCTTACAAAACTTACAAAGCATGAAAAAAGAATGAAAGTTGAGGAGGAGCTACTTGTTTACAACTATCTCTCTGACATACGGAGGAGCAAACTGTAATAATTTTTTCATAGCCACTTTCCCCTGTCTGGATGAATTCGAGCCGCCGGTTTTCTGTAGGTGAGAATACAGAAACAGTGGAATTTATTGGCGTGTTATGGCGCCCTGATGTGTTGTAAAAAGGACACTCCAGTAGATAAGGAGAAAGCAATTGTGTGGCATGTGACTGATGGGGAAATTGAGTCCTCGCTCATAAAATAAATAACGTGGATGTCACCAAAGTGGGGAGCAGATAGAAAAGAGGAAGACGACAAAAATCTGCTCTCACAGGAACCTTGCAGGGCGCTGCAAGGCCAGTAGACAGAGGGCATTGTGGGACTGTTACAAACAGGAGGGATGCAGGTGCACTGGGGGATGAGTGTGGTTTTGCTGAATGAGTGCGTGTGGCTGCACTGGGATGAGAGGGGGGCATGTAATTGCCCCCACAGATGAGCGAAGAGACAAGAGCTGGGTGGGTGGAAGAGGCGGCGGCAAAGTGGGTGCCATGGGTGCACGAACATATGTGAATCGGTTTGCAGAAACCTCAAGTAAACCAAGTGAAATAAAATTAAAAAAAAGTAAGTTTGCAAGAGGAAGAGGAAAAGTTAAAAATGGGATAAGAAGTGCAAGAATGTCCAAAACGAGCACAAAGGGTACATGATGTGTGTTGTTTTTTTCTGCCAAGAGCATGAAGTTTAAGAGTTTCCCGCAATACTAACATCGGGGCTACTTCTCACTTATTCATGAGTCAGAAACTCACCTTTCAGAATTGGCAAGGAACAGAAAAGAGAAGAAGAAAAAAAAGACGGAAAGCAGAAAACTCAGAGGGGGTGAGATGAAGTAAGGACGGGCCGTGGGGAAGGAGAGAGCCGGAAACACAAAGATACAAAGAAAGAGAGGGAGCAAGAGAGAGTGGGAGGGGAGACAAGAAAAAGGGATGAGAAGACGACCGAAAGATCAGACGAGATGGATGTGCATTTGCACTTGAGAGATAAAGAAAGAGGGGGAGAGGGAGCAGGAGACCGTAGGGGACTGTCCCCATTCCTGCACCCCACGCTGACAATCTCCTCCTCGACCGTGCCACTTCCGATCAGCCACACAGACGAGCGGCGGCCCCGTGACAGAGCTGCTGAGACGGGCTGTGCCAGCTAAAGGAAGGATCCCCGCTGAATACACCGACAAGAGAAGTTTGGACTCTCTGTAGGCGTGTTCCACCCTCTCTTATTCATTTCAATTACAAGGGGCCTTGTATTCCTGCAGGGCAAGGCCATGACGTGTGATCCACTGTAATGCAGTGAGGGGCGACACGGCGAAGACACGCTGATGCGCCATTATCTGCATATTATATGCAGCTGGAGACATTAGTGGTTAGAAATGAGCAGGAAGTCGCAGATGGAACAAGACAGAAGCTTAAGTGCTGATGTAAACACGCAAACACCAAATTAACTACAAAAAATACTACTTTACTCAAATGCACCATGATAACTGCAATCAGTAGTCAAGTACTGACCAGCATGAGTACTGAAATACTGGAATACATTTGACAGAAAATGATAAATTCCTTCCAAAACTTGCTTCTAAAAGCAGAGCTCCTCTGAGACGAATAAAGAAATGCTTTATTGTTGTTATGGATCACATTTTATATTGATAATTCTACAATTTTGACTGACTTCAGAGCGGAAAAACGTTCCAAGATCCCCCCGTCTTTAGTATTTTACTTTCCATAATCTTTTCTTTCGTTGCGCACTACCTTTTTTCCTTGTGCATATGGAGAATGTGTTTTTGTTTGTATTTATGCGTGTGAAGAGCAAGCGCTGAATGCTGATGATTCGATGGCTTAAGTTCCCCTTCAGAGTTCATATCCTCCATAAAACTGTCCAATTATCTGTTCATGAGCAGGATGTATCTGAAAGCATGCCCAACAGTGCCACCTAGCACTTCACAACAAAGAAGGGAGTAGTTAATTTTTTTTTTTTTTGTTTTTTTTTTTTTTTAAGTTTCAGTTTTCTGGAAAAATGTCAAAAGCATTTTCAAAGTCAACATCTTTTTACATTTACTCTCAAAGTTTTGTCACATTTGTACATCCTGCAGCGGCTGTGGAAAAACACTCTCCATGCAATTTAGCCATTGCATGTGATTTTAAAAACAGTTTTTACAGATCACAGCAACACTTGTACTTTCCTGCAAAACAGGAAACCACGGCACTCGATTGTGAAGCTTCTATTGGAATTCCAACACGGCACATCATATTCATACGTTGTCACAGAATGCCTCACTGTGAGCGAGTGAGTAATTTTTCACTGTGTGAGTCGGAGTCTGAGCAGGTGGAGTTATTCTCTGCCTGATAACTGCCAAAATAACAGCAGATAATTAGGCCCTTTAGAGCGCTGGGTGTCTCTTAACAAAGGCACCTGCGTTTCCTGTGGTGTTTGCCGTGCACCCTGAGTGATTGTCATTTTTAATCTAGCTCTCCCGCTGAGACTTCTTCCAGAGCAGCCGAGTCTGTAGGGCGCCAAAGGTACCTGCATGGGGACGCGCGTGGGTGTTCGTGCACGCCGCTTGCTACTGTGAGGGTGTATCCGGTTAGCCAAACAAGTGTCAGAGTGAAAATTACAACAAAAAGAGCGAGAGAGAGAAAGAGAGAGAGAGAGAGAGAGGAAAGCCTGTAGGTGTAACATGCATGTTTGGGCATAATTGAGTGTATGAGAGTGAAAATGTTGGTGCAACTTAAAAGGTGGTAATAGCCCCAAGTGTAAACGGTTGACATGACCTGAAGCGGTTCGTGGCACCTTTTCCCTGCATTTAAGCAGTGTATAAAAATAAAGTGCCGCTTACAATCAGCCAGTGTTTGCAGATGTAAGAGTGATTTTCAATTCACTTAAATGAAATCATTTGCTCCGAACATCCTCCCTCATCCGACTGCCTCCGACAAGAAACAGCAGCCCTCCTCCTCCTCCTCCTCCTTGTTCTTTCGACTCCTTCTCTCCTCCCATTAAAGAAACAAACGGAAGCCAAATAAACCCAACGCAGCTCCTCTCCAGTGCATCCATCCACATCCTGGACTGTGCCAGGTTGGGGGAAATCATTGGAATTGTTTACCCCCCCCTTCCCTTCTCCCTACCCCCCCCCTCCACACACGCCTACTATCTTCATCTCCCTCCTCCTCCTCCTTCTCCTCTACAAAATGAGCTGCCCGTGTCTGATCACCTGAGCCAATTTGCAGACCCATGTGGCACCCTTCCCTTCAGACCTGGGCATTGTGCCTCTCGCTCCCTGGCAAGGAGGCGAGGAATTATTTTTATCCCCCAAACACGCGGATATGCACCGGTGATTTCAAATGCCTGCCTCGCACATTGTCGGGGATGATTTTGGCCACGTGCCAAACCCATTATATTGATCTCTCTTTCTCTGTGTTTCAATAGCCACAGACAATGCAGATTTACTGCAGAACATATTAGGGAAATAAAAAATCAGTTTCAGACACTATCCACGCTGAAACAATGGGGCGCGGTTAGCGTCTCTCTGAGCGACGACTGTGCTATAAACTTCCTTAAATTTTGTTGAACTTCATCAATTTCTAATATTTCTTGTCCATCCTCGTAACTGGTTTGATTTGTTTTACCCATTAGGTCATGTTGTCTAGCCACTTCTTGACATGGTTTCATCATGTTGCTGAGTATCATAACGCTCGAGCCATTATGGTTTTTTTTTTCATACCTCAACTTATTACTTTTGGCATCTCCATCTTTTTCCTTGGAGTGTGTTGCTGGCATGACAGGCCTGGCTTAGCTTGGAAACGACAAGACCTCCGATGTTTGCCGAGGTACACGCGGGAATATTGAAATGTTGAAATTGGCAGAGAACGGCCTGTCAGCTAATGAGTGTGTCTATGAGAAAATGATTTGGTTGTTTCCTGAGAGGAAAATCACAGAGAACAGCTAAATGGGAGCTCTCCGAAGAGACTCCGCAAAGACTCTGTGTACGGCGATGAGACGATGTTGGGAGGCCAGCGGATTGGATGAGGAGCGGCTGTTTGCCTCGATGCCAATATCATTAGCGCAGAGGACTGAGAACGACCGCCACGTCCCTTTTGATTGCCATTAGAGCCTGAAGCCAAACAAAGAATCAAACAAAAAGGTCTGAATAGGCTTGGAGTGGAGGTCATGCCAGCCTCAGAGATACTTCAGTAGCAGAGCTTATGGTGTCCTTTGGACAATACATTTTTAGCCTTTTTTTTTTTTTTTTTTTGGCGCCATGGAATAATTAAAAAACAAATGCATCACATTGGTCTGCTCTGTAAAATGATTGATTGTTACATCTGTTATTGTAAGACAGAATCAGTGTTTCATGTTGGGCCACTTTGGTTAATCCTGTATGGTAATCAATTTTACACAAATGACCAAACATGAGTGTTTTCTCTGGGGAAAATAAAATGTGAAGGATGTTCCTCTGTTGGATGAGGTGCAGGAACAGAAGATGTCCTCGTGGGATTGAAAATATAAAGACTGCATAAAAGAAATCAAATTCACAGAAAAAGTCATCAAATCAATACATCATAGCTGAATTTGTCATATACATCCATCATACAAGAATCCATCCAGAGGACCTGACAGAAGCTTGTCAGATTTTTCTTCCTGGATTATTAAGCATGCATTAGGACAATTGTCTATAAGCTTTAAATATCTTTGTGGAGACCTGATTCACACAGTGTTATCTTGCAATTATGTATTATGATTCTTACTGTGTGTGTGTGTGTGAATAAACTGAATAAATGCATCACACCTCTTTATCTTGGACAAAAATTCACCTGTGTGATGATGTTAATGCCAAATGTATTCATTCAATATGAAAAATACCTGAAGAACATCCAATAATGGTCAGTCAGGTCATCTGGACAGTTTCTTTTTTGTGGAAAGACATTTCGTCCTCTATCCGGAGGGCCTCATCAGTCTGGCACTGTTTTCCACACTAAGCAGTACACTCCTGTAGTGGACCAACCAGTTTGCTGGTGATCAGATGGTTTCCGGAGGCTGTCCTGTCCCGCATCGACTCCTCCCAGGCAGCCAGCCATAGCCAAAGTGGTTCAAGACTAAGTTCATGCTCAATCATCCAGGTACAAAATCCATCCAAATCAAACCTGAAGAACATGTTTAAAGTTTAGTCAAGCTAACTGCAGTAGTTTAAAAAGTAAAAAACAAACAAAACAAAAAAAATGCAAGTCATTCTAATTTAATACCTGTAGGGTCACAGGGAGCTGGCACCTGTCTCCAGCTGTCTTTAGATGAGAAAAGGTATCTGCTTCATTAAGGGCCACAGAAACATACAGGTTTAGACTCATACCCGGAGCTAGTTTAAACTCACAAGTTAACCTGGACCATCAGGACCACTTGTAAATGAGTCTTCAAGGCTCACTGTGATTTTTTTTTTTAGGTTGAAAAAAAAAATGAAAAAAAAAAAGAGGAAACTCAAGTACCTAAAGAAATACATGTGCAGGGGGAATTTCAAGGTAGACCCTAACCAAGGGCCAAACACAAAACTTTCTTGTTGCGAGGCAACAGTACCAACTGCACCACTGTCAAGCTGCATTAAAATACGAAATCCAATAAATAAGCAGTTATTTAAAGACAAAACAGTCTCTGTGGTTCATCCATTGGACAGTAAACTATTCCAAAGATTTTGCCAGGTCTCTCTTGTGAATGAGTCCTCGAGCCTCAATGGGATTAGCCTGCCTAAATAAAGGCTGAATGAAAAAACATGATTTCATTTGGATTTTCGAACATCTAAGTAAAACGGCGTGGTAGACCAGTGTGATCAAATCAAACATTTAAAATTTGAAAAACAATCAATGAAAAATTTGTCTTAAAATCAACCTAGAAACTGACAATCTGACTATAATGACTATAAATCCATCCATCCATTATCTTTACCTGCTTCTTCCTTTTGGGTCACGAGGGTCACTGGTGCCCATGTCCAGCAGTCACTGTGTGAGAGGTGGGGGACACCCTGGACAGGTCTCTAGTCCATCACAGGGACCCATAGAGATAAACAAAATAATCAATTTCACCCTAACTCACACTATAGGGACAATTTAGAGTTACTGATTAACCTAACATACATGTTTTGGTCTGTGGGAGGAAACTGAAGTACTTGGAGAAAACCCACGTGTACACATATGTAAACTGCTGCTTGATAAGAACTTAACTAATGATAAATATTAAAAATTGCTTCATATACGGGCAATATCTTGGATAATGTCTATTTGGCCTTCAGTATGCTTAATCAAAAGAAAACAACAGTTAAAAAAAGTCAATGAAAACGTGTTTTAAAGTGAAACTTAAGGAAGTCTAACTTAAACAGCCTGGATAAATACATCAACAACCTTTGGATTAACATGGGCTAAAACTTTTATTCATTAATTCCGTTTCTAGATCCACACTGAAGATTAAAGACTATATAATTATTTTTGTTGCATGTTTAAAGAAACAAATGCTGTATAATGTCACAGGAGCCAGTTTACAAGCTAAAGAGCATTGGGGAGACAATTTTCTAGTAAGCATGATAACTGTGCTACAAAAAGAAAAAGCCTGAAAAAAGTCTTCCAGATTATCTGCCTTAAAGAAAAATATATTTTCCAATTTCTTATGTGGCCCTTCAATTGCTTTAGATATCTTGATTTGGCCCTTTGGGGAAAAATATCACCCACTCCTGCTTTAAGGGCTTCACTCATAGTCTATGGGTTTAAATGATAAAGCAGAGAAGACAATCGTTGGTAGGGACACTTCCTGGAGGCCCCTGACTACACAGTAAAGCTAAGCCTGGTAAGCACTGTGCAATATAAATATCTGTATTCAGTTAATTTGCTGTGAAAATGTACATCTGTTATTAAATGAATTTCAAAAGCTAACTGACCAGTAGCATGTGCTCTTCACAGTAGATGAAAGCAGGGGATCCAGAGGACATCTATCGCGCCAAACATTTCACACTCGAGCAACCTCCTCTACCTCTAGTAACATTTCAAACATCCTCTTTTTCTTTCCTCTCTTGCAATGTCTTGGAGGGAATTAGGTTCAGAATTTGTGTAATGTCAGCATTTTTCCTTCTGCAGCTTCCTGAGTGGCCAGTGAGCAGCAACTATGGCCACTGCAATGAGCCCCATGGGTGTGAAGGACTAAGTGTTCTCTTCTCCACTGCTGCATTGGATACCAACAGACTTTTTTGTGCTTTGCCAAAGATAAAAATTATACTCATCAAATTTTCTCTATACTTTTCTGGTTTGATTCCTGAAGAATCTTCCGGGACTTACCTGTTCTCCTCCATCTGTAGAAGCTGATACTACTCTGGACCCTTGGCGCCACCGGCCTTCAGCCTAAGCCTGTTCAGTTGCTCACTTGCCTGTCTACAATCCACAGTGATACCTGCAACTGTTTCACTCATCATCTCCATCTCTGCCATCATACATACAGTACCTGGAATCCTCCTCCCTCCTCTCAGTGATCTTTTCTTACTTGGCTTAACTTGAATTTTAAGTGATAAGATTACAGATGAGTGCAGGTTTGATAAATTCTAGTTGCTCAGACCTCCTGGGACAGTGATCTGGGCTGCACATTGACACATCCTTGAGACGTGTGTTTTGGGCCACTTCTACAAAGCTTCTGTCCTAACTGCTGTAGCTCCCAACAGGAGGGATCACCACCACTATCATTAACCAATTGTGCAAGTCTTAGTTTAATGACAGGTCAAGTTGTGGGATGTGTGGGATGGTTTTGTTTCTGCAGTCTTCTGAGCCATGGGAGTGCAAGCACTGGACTTTGCATTTGTATTTTTGTAAAAAAGAAAATTGTGCACATGTATTTGATTAAAGAGAATGAACACGAGCAAATCTCTGTTCTAATGTACTGATGTGTAGGGGGTAACATACTCAACAATCCAGGTAGAAAATCTAAAAAAGTTGTCAGATCCTCTGGACGGATTCAAAAAATAAAATAAATAAACACTGAAACAGTTCGTCTTTCATCCAAAAGACTTTGTCAGTCTGACGAGTTGCAACAAGCTCAGTCTTATAAATGGCTCTTATCATAGTGGATCAACCAGTTTGTTGTTGACTCTGTTCTAATGTCATTTTGAACTGTTGTGTTTTGAATCTGTACGATGAATCATTTGACCCCAACTGCAGTTACATTAAAACCAGAACAAAGAAACCATTAATGGGTGATTTTGTGACCTCCGAGTATCTTTGACAACAGTAACACAACGATGTTTGTCCTTGAGTTTTTGCTTATTCGGTTAGACCAATATCCTTTGGTAATTGAAGTCAAAATGTCTTTTCAGCTGTTAAAATTATGTTGATTTCTCACATATGTTTATTTCTCTCAAAGATGATGAGCAGGTGCAATAGCATTGACGTGCATAACCCTATTCAATAATACGTTGTTTTTGCTTCTGCTCATGTTTTGTCTGGGTATTTCCATGGTGATCAGATCTATTCAATGTACACAAAGTATAAAGTTTTAATTGCACAACATAATGTGACAAGAAGATCAAGAAAAGGTTTACCTACTTTACAGTAAGTTTTATGACCTCTACTATAAGTACTTTTTAGAAGCCTTTTTCTATATTTCGATAATTCAACAATCAAGTTTTTCTACAACAAAGTATATCTTGAGCTATAAAACATTTAATATGAAATATTTAAATAGTATCAGGCTTTTTCCCTATACAGTCATTTTTGTTTAATAGTTGCACTTGTGTGTGACTCTTTGCATCTATCATTTGGCAGGATCTGCTTACAGATCTCACAAGACTCCTTAGGCCGGCGTCCCATCAGAACTTGTCTCTTAAATGAGCGATGACTCGATGGTGCTCAGATGAGAGAGCACCGCCAGAGGAGCAGCATGTGACTAATCAAGACTGGGCTCGGCTCCCTGACTCCCAAACCATATTCTGCTGATTCAAAAGGCCACTGAGACACTATGGTAATGGAAAAGCAAGACAGGAATCACAGACAGTTAAAGAAAAAAAACTAAATAAATAAACACTGTGGCTTGTATTGCTTTGGTAGATGTCCAACAAAATATGGGGTATTATATCAGTGGAGCTGCTGAATGTTATGATGGGATTCATTATAAGATGCACATAAACAACCGAGTGACCCACCCTGATGTCAAAATTCAGCTGCAAACCAAGTTACCATCAAACATTTGGGTTACGCTCAACTAACAATACGTCTGTGTGTCTGCTTTTGTGCTTTTTGTCACTTGCTGCTTATCTCCTTGTGTATAACGTCTTCTCACTCCCTTTTTGTTGCGTCCTTTTTCTGTCCCTGGTCATTCTTTGACTTGTTCCATACCTCCACATGCATAAAATGGAGGGCAGCGGTGAGCTTCCAATTTAGAACTCATTTGTGGCGCTGCCGGCCCCCTACCCGCTCTGCAGTTGCAGAGGAGACCCAGGGGAGCCCTATCACAGCTCTATATGCAAATGTCCTTGCACCTGGGCAACAGCGTGGGCATGCTGGGACGGGGAGCTTATTTATGCAAATCTCAGGGAGACGGTCGCTGCACAACACAGAGCCGGCCACAGACACTGGTGGTCATATCTTCTCGCCAGCAAATAAATAAATAAATGTATATATTATATAGTTGAGAAAACATGAGAGATGCGAATGAGTAACACAACCTAACAGATTAGGGGCTGTAGAGATTATGGTAAGTAATATACATATATGTTCCAGATTAACAACGCTTAAAGTTTTTCTTCTATTTCTAATCAAAATTGATAGCCAAAAGAAAATTTGTATTTGTGATATCTTTTTACGTGACAAAACAGCATCAAATGAGACCGACTTTAAAGAAGCGCATGCACGTATATACATACATGCCAACAAACATGTGACAGAGGTGTTCGTTTACCGTCACCACACCACTGACAAGAAGCAATAACGCTGAATATGTTAAAGCTCTTCACAGCGAAAGGAGAACAAAACCAATCTCTGTGTCTCAGCTGGCCCTTTCTCCCGACTGGGCCGCAACCGCCGAGTGAGACATCACACAGGAAAAACGCAGTGTACAACACAACAGGCTACATTATTGTGCAAATATATGCAACTTTTTTTTTTTTTCTTTTTTTCGAAAAGCCAAAATTGAAGAGCCAAATTAGGTAGCTGTACTCAAATTGTTGGGATTATGAATAATTACTTGCACAGTTTCTGGAACTTTTCTAAATGTCCTGTTAAACAAAAGCTTGAGTGGATTAATTGAGGAAAATCCTAATGTAGTGTGAAATTTCTGTGGCTGCAGGCGGAAACTACTGGTAAGCAGTTTCATGGGTTGAAACGATGGACATGGAAACAGAACAGAAGAGAATCACTCTCAGCTTTTCTGAAACTCCTCAGATGATCAGTCATTTCTATGAAAAAGCTGCCAACCAAAAGTAAAACTTGTTAATTACATCCAATAAACTCAGCTGAAATACTCACATCGTGTTTGGTCTAGGATTTCCAACTTTTCTATCCTCTGCTTGTTTATGCTCATGTGTGTACAGGTATGTATCAAATTTTGGGCTGATGGTGCAGGTGGCTTACACTTTTTTAAGGTCCTCCTACAGTACAAAAACATACATGTTAGAGGAATTGATTTTTCTAAAATGGCCATAGGTGTGTCTTTGTGTTCGCATCACCTTACTATTATGTGTACCTTGCCTCTCACTCAAGATGGCTGGGATAGGCACCACTCACCCACTTTTAATTAGCTTTCAAATGACTCAACATGAAAATTGTTCTTGCAAGGTTTTTACAGCTAATTTGACTATAATTTGTAAACCCTCATTACAGATTTAAATGGTATGGATCATAGCGTGTGGATAGTGCTGGATGCTAAGTCCTCCTTCACCCTGGATGATGACAGTAAGAAGCAAAAATAATGAATGGCTTCTGCTTGGTTTTGGCAAAGGCTTCAGACATGTATCAAGAATGCAATGGACTCTCTATTGTACGTGACAATGGAAAGCATGCACAAAACATCTGTGGTGCGATTGCAATGGTTTATTATTGGGGTGACCCAGTACTGAGGTGTCCTAGGTGAAATGTGGGGAAGCAAATTGGAAACGTAGCTTGTTTGTTCAAAGTTTGAAGCAGGACTGGCCACCCTGGCCTCATACTTATAGGCTACAACTTTGATCGTGACAAGACCGTGGTAACAACCTAGCAAATACCTGGTTGTGATATTGTGGCTTTTTTTCTTAAATTGAAGCTGCATCCTGATGTGATACAAAAGGGTCAAGTCAAGTATAACTAATGAGTGTAATGAAAATTCAAAAGAGTGTCTTGGAGTCATGAAAAATAGAAGAAAAAAATATTTGATGAGTGTGTAACAATGTCTTAATTGCTTTCACACAGAAGGAGGTTTTCCAAATTTGATGCAAACCAACAACTTGTTAATAGGCCACTGAGGTTGAGCAGAGAGAAGCAGATTTGCCATTCAGTGTAAAGGGAGATAAATCAATCATCAGTTGTAAACATTCACATTTATAATCTGTGTGGTGGTAGGTGAGAGTCAGGATGGTAAATGAAACTTTTGGAAAGTAAGATTTGGATGTGCGTCTATAACTGATTAATTCTTGTTGTCAGTTCCATTTCAGATGGTTCCTCACTGTAGCTAAGCAAAAACAAAAATGTCATGTTATGAACCATTACACCATTAACAATAATAGTTTATTGTAAAACTGTATTGATCCACTACATGTATATTATAAATTGTATGTAAAATATATAGATGGAACAACTAAGATATGACATTATTATTCATTTATTCAATTTTTTTTATTCAATTAATTATTGTTCAAATATTTACATCTGTATGTAAACAGAATTTTTTTTAAAATTTCTCTGTTATTTTGTATATCATGTGGTTCCTTGTGTATGTTCTTTTGTACTGAAACTTTGGCACAACAATTTCCTGCAGGATCAATGAAGTTCTACTTTATCTTATCTTATACAGTATACAGTAGTCCCTTGTTTATCGTGGGGGATCCGTACCTGAAGCCCAGACTTCTTCATCAAAAAACAAACAAAATGTTTCAAAGTACCTGAGGTTTGAGAATCCCAACTGTTTGTTTATACATCAAAACATGTCCTGTTAGTCAGCTCTGTAGGCCAAATGTGTTATTTTTATTTTTATAGTGTATTAGGCCACACCCATTTTAAAACCAGTAAATACCATATTGTATAGAACAACTTAAATCATGGTCCTAAACGAGTGTATTAAATTGGGAGTTTGGTCATCATGAAATTTAAAACACCTATTCAGAAAGGTTAACTTGACACAAGCTCATCAGAGACTCTACTTCCTCAGATGGCTGAGGTGAGCTGGTCTGGGAAGCTCAGTCCTCACCTTCTTCTACAAGTGTGCAGTGGAGAGCATCCTTTGCTCTAGCATCAATGTGTGGCATGGAGGCTGCACAGTTGCCAAAAGAAAAGCTTTGCAGAGAGTGGTGAAGGCTGCACAGAAGATGTTGGAGTCAGTCTCCCCACCTTTACAGACATCTACACCTCCAGATGTAGGAAGAGAGCCACCTGCATCATGAAGGACCACACTCACCCAGCACACACATTTTTTACCACGCTCTCCTCAGGAAGGAGGTTGAGGAGCATTAAGTGTAGAACCACTAGACTGAGAAACAGCTTCTACCCTGAGGCTGTTAGA
>JARVGV010000192.1:8697097-8707959 GCA_031762435.1 Hypsolebias longignatus | reverse complement strand
ATTTGTTGACGCCATGAAATTTTGAAACATTTTTCCCTTAAAATGAAACATTCTCTCAGTTTAAACTTTTGATCTGTGATTTGTGTGAATAAAATATTGGATGTTGGCACCTCCATCTCATTGCATTCAGTTTTTATTCACAATTTGTTTAGTGTCTCAACTATTTTGGAATCTGGTTTGTATATCTATAATCCAGTGTTCAGTGATGGACTGAAGACTTGTCCAGGTTTGTCACAGTGACTGCTGGATATCGGCACTAGTGACCTCTGTGACCCGAAAAGGAAGAAGCAGGTAAAGATAATGGATGGATGGATTTTCATTTGTCTCAAAATATAAAAATATCAATAAATGTGAACAATCATTGGATGTTTTTAGTTGTATAACTTCACTCCTACTGGCCAAGACCCCTCTAACAAACTTAAAGTGGCCCATGGGCCAGCAGTTGACAATTTTAGCAGGTTTTGCAGCTCTGGACACATTTAGTTTAGTGAGCGAAGGGGCAGAAATGGCTCTTTTGATCGTAAAGGTTGCAGACCCATGGATTAGATGAATATAAAAGTTTTCACATACAACTCTAAAAGTCAGTTTTTGATTGATGGCATATAAAATATAGCATAACCTACTGTGTTGTCTGTTTTATTTGTCTCACTGTTCACATTTTTAGAAGTTTAGTTGAATCATTTACTTTGAAACAAAACACCAGCAGGTGTTTTATTTGTAGTCTATATTATTTTGCACATAAATTGAAGTTTCCCACATCAGCTGAAGGGCTAAGCTAACGCTAACTCTCCTGTTTTGATCCAACAGTCATCTCACATTTTTTCCATCAATTATGCGCCGACTACTTAACAAGTTAACATACCTCCATTATATTGTGCAAATATTTTCCCTAATTGACAATTACAATACAATTAATGACTAAAAACCTAATTAGGTTGAACTCTTTTCTCAGTTTAATACTCAGATATGTTTCTAAATCATTTAGCAGACAGAGTTTTGGTGATCTCTGCCGTGCATCAACATTTCAAATACTTTGTCGTGACATTTTAAAGGATTTCCTTCCTGTTTGTGGTAAATAAAGAAACCAACTCCAGAAGTGAACTCAAATTCAAGTGGTTTAATCTTTGCGGCAATATTTCCAACAAACATTATGGTTTTACAAACTCCTTAAGAGGTTTATCTTCAGCTCAAATTACAGCTGCAGAGGGGGAAGCAGCAGATCTGTGTGGCAGCTCAGGAGCTGAATGCAGCGTTTGTAGCTTTGATCCAAAGAGCTGCAAACGCTGCAATCGAATAATCTCCACAGATCAACTGATAAATCTGCAGCTTCAATGAAGGGGGAAACCTGGCGGAGAACAACAGGCACGTTGCTGTTTGTAATTACGTTTTTTTGCTGCAACAGGCAGAAATGTTGAGACTTAACATACCGCATGCTTCTGCAGTCAGCTTGAGAGGAAACTTTGACGAGAAGAAATTCTTTTGTCAGAGCGTTTTCCTGAGGAACGCATGCAGATCTGTCACATTTTCCACATTTGATATGTTTTTTTTAATTAAAACAGAGTCAGAGTCATTTAACAAATCATAAAAGAAGACGTTGAAATGTGTCACATGGAAGTAAAGAGAACACAATGTCAAAAACAAACATGGCTCCAGGTTTTTCTTTTGGTTGTTTCGTCATTGTAAATTTGAACAAGTACTGTATATTACTGGACCTCGAGCTTACAATATTAATGAGAACATAAAACACTCAAATCCCACGCCTGACGTACAGAAGAGCCAAACGATAAGAACGAGCGGTTGATATGGAATGTCATCTTCACACGTTCAGTTAGGAGGAAAATAAATTTAAATATAACAGAGTCCAACAACTAAGAAAACTTGTGTTTGGTGGATTAACTGGTTTTCTTCACAATACATCACACACTGTTCATTTCTCCAGAAATGGTGACACGTTTATTTGGAAGGTGAAGGTCTTGTGCCCACAGAAAACTTCTCAAACCTCCTCCACCAATGCCAAACAGCCTATTCTGGTATCACAGGCGCTGGTGATCCAGCACCTCCACCGTCCAGCACCGAACACAAGTGGAGAGGATGGAGCAGGCTTTCAGTCCTGACCTCAAGCCCTGCAGGATCAGCTTGGGCAGAAGTCTGTTAGAGTGACCAACACAACCACATGAACTGACTTACTTGGCTGTGTATGGTTCTTCCACATGCCACTGAGGTTCCGGTTTGTTCAGTGAACAAATTGTCTAACTGCCTGTGCGTCTTGTTTTAAGAATTTCGACCATCTAATCCAACAACACCAAACAGGAGTCGCCCGTAGAAGCAGCTGTTGTGCAGATAAATGTTTGGAAACATTTTTATTGGTGCGACCCACATCCTCAACTCTGCCACTTCACCTGCCGCTGCATTTTCCTCACAAGTACGGCACCATTTATGGAGAAACAAACAAGCTTTCCAAATGCAGAACATTTACTGCCAAGAAGTGTTGTTCCAACAAACACCCGTTTTCTTACAGTTTGTGCAAAGTTTCTACTGAAATGGTTCGGCTAACCTTCCTGCCCACGTCATCTAAACTTTAAAAAGCCCGTCAGTGGTGCAGCACTGAAATCGAGACGCATGAAAACTCTGTCCCAGAGCACATGTGGAGCTGCCTTTCAGATAACGGTTTGTTAAAAATATATATAGATAGCTAAAGTACAACTAAACATGTTAAATAAATCAATCTGTAAACTCAGATGGGAGGAGCATCGTCATACATACAGATCCAAGTTAGAACCATTTACATAAAAGCACTTCAGTGAGGAGCATGGGACAGGGGGTGGGGGGTAATCACACATGTAGCTCATTAAATTATAGAAATATTAAAGACGCTAGGCTCAAAACGTTTGAATGCAGGTGTAAACAGTAAAATGAGGCTGAAACTGTTTGTAGAAAACGAGCAGTAAAAAAATATTTGTCGGTCTTGCTCCCTGGAATTCTTTACCTGTTACACCACATAAACATACGTTTTATTATTTGGGATAAAGGGGACATCTGTTTTGAATTTAAAATAACTGGTAGAAAATATATCTGTACATATACATATTTTGGTTTGGAAAAAGAACCCAATAATCTATATACTCTGTTCAAGTAAAAGTGAGTGGGACAGAACTAACGGGTCAGATGCAGAGCGAGTGCTTGACCTGTGAAGAACTCATCGGACCTCGAGGTTTGGGATGCTACCCTAAGGCGACGTGAAACGTGGTCATAAATAATATTTACATGTTCTTGCACTCAGCAGAAACTCAAAGCAGAGCTCTGCCTACTACTTTTGTGGATTTTGGGTCTTATTGCACAAATAAAATGCAGGAATAAGACTGGATGAGTGAAACAGAGTCAATGCCCTGGAAACAGTTTGTAACAACACAAACATCCTGCCAAGGTACGAGTGAATCAGCTGCCAGCCTGAGCATGAGGGAGTGGAGGAGAATCTAAAAGAAAACGACGGAAAGCGGCTAAGTGGTGAGAGCGGCTCATCGGAAACAAAAAATAAATAAAAACGGGTATTATCAGGCATTTAAAAACTGGAAGCAGAGGAAGAGTGAGGTAAGAAGGTGATCAGTCCTGAAGGAGGCTCTCCTCAGCCATCCATCCCAGGGAGGGACGAGGTTGCTCCCGTCTGGAGTATTTCAGCTGCAGCAGGTCGCCCACTTCACCGACGGCCTCCAGAGCCTGGAACAGAAACAAGGAGTGACGTTGGTCTGAATTCAAGGAGACTTGATTTGTTTCAGTTAATACCACGTGCACATTTCTGACATGAAGAGGTGAATTAAAAACTTCAACAGAACTGTTTCTCTACCAGAGGCTGTATCAGCATTGCAACACACTGCAGGACACCTGGAAACAATTTACCTTTCTTTTCTTTTTTTTTTAAATTCCAGTTTGAGAAACATTGAAGGCTTGCTTTTCCAAAGACAGGGGGGAAAAAAAAGGCGTCTCCTCCGTGCGCTCTACAAAAGCAGGCTGATGCTCTTTAAACGGACGATAACAAATGGTGCTGACGTGCTCCTCGCCAACATAAATGAAGGAACTGAGCAGCTGGAATCACAGCCTGGCACCATGCAGCCTGATGTTCTAGGTGCTTTATTAAAAACGGACCAGCAGCCTTCATTCACAAATTCCACGGTGGATGAAAGGCAGCCTTCTGGCAGACACCAGTCTGTGTTGAAACTTCTCTTGAATTCGATCCAGCGATGAAGAAAACATGACTTACAGTGTCGAGCATCTCTCTGGTGTGAGCGGCCGAGATGCAGAAACGAGCCCTCGACTCGATGATAGGCGTTGCTGGGAAGCCGACGACCACCGTGCCAATGTTCCTCTTCATCATCTCTCGGCCAAAAGCCCTGAAACCGACAGAGACGAATCAGAAAGGTCAGAGGTTATCCAAACTGACCCGCCGCCCATGGCCTGACGGGTTTGAACGTTAAATACGCTGCAGTTTAGGTTCAGGAAACAAAGTTAAAGGACGCGCTCTGACGTCCTTCCAGGAGGAACGTGTTTCACCAGATGTTCAAAACAAAACTCGTACCCGATTTTGGCAGGCATGTAGAGCATCAGGGGCACGACGGGCGAGTCGTCGTTGCCGTAGATGATGAAGCCCATTTCACGAAGTTTTCTGCGGAAGTACGTTGTGTTTTCTGAGAGCCGTTTGAGACGATCAGCACCTGGGGGGGGAAAAAATAAAATAGAAAGGACCTCTTTTAGATTAGAAAATGCCAAATTTAAAAGAGTCCTCAGACGCCCAGCACACATCATTGTTGTTCCCTAAAGACTTTGGGAATTATTTCTGTAATAAACTAAGCTCACAAAATGCTGCCTTTGGATGTATAATCTGTAGAAAAAGTATAAAAAGTCCATAATCCAATGAAATGTTAAAGCTGCTGCCAGTGGCTCAGCCATGTCGCTATGGTAACCACACACCTGTCTCTCACTCATTAAAATCACGCATCATGAAACGTGTGGAGCGAAGCCTCAAACAGTCACGGTGCAAAAACTACAAGTCATCACACCGATCAGTTACAGTGTCTGTGAGGTGTTTGATATGAGAAATATGACGAGCTGAACAGACCCCACGCAGCAAGTCGTGAATAAAGTCATTCAGAGATCACATTTACTGGAAATCAATGAGTGTGGGGGAATGTCAGAGACACGCTGTGTAAAAAAACAAAACAAAAAAGACTACATGTTCATGTTCAAACTGTAAGAAAAGTAAAGTCTGTGGAAAAAAGAAGAGCTTACTTGCATTTTTTTTTTTTTTTTTTTTAGTTTTAGAAAACTTACAAATTTGTGTAGAATGTTTGATGGTTAAACCTTCAAAAATCAAAATGCATACAACTTTAATTGTTATAGCATAAAACAAATTAGAGCTCTGCCAATATATCGGTAGGGCCGATATTTTAGACCAATATACTTGACAATATACTTATAATATATTTGTGAACATATCGGTGATAATTGTCCCAGCATGAGCTGATATAATTTTCATCCCTGTGAATGAGCCGTAGTTGTACAATGTATCCAGCAGAGGGCGCATGAAGACAACTTTCACGTCATTGACCTGAAGCAGGGAACAACTATATATTGTGCAACGCATTTTGATTAACAGAGCATGATAAGTTTATTTTAAAAGATCTGTAAAATAAAAAAAAAATCAACAATAATAAATTATCTTCAATCCTCCAACCTGCTTGTCATTAGCTACGTGCCTCTCAAGTTAATGAGCTAACGTTTAGATAACCTAGCATACAGAACAATAATCTAATGTAGTGGTAAAATATATCTATTAGTAACATTATATTTGTCATCTTCAATGAAATGTTTTTTGTCTGATTTTTTTTTTTTTTTTACTTCTCTGCAAAGAAAATAAAATAAACTGTGCTATGGTCAGTACTAATGAGACCTTCATCATATGTGACTGACAGTTTAAACAATGAACAGGGAAGGACGTTTCATTGTTTAAGTTATATTTTTGTAACACACGTGAAAACTTTATGGTGAATAGTGGAGGATAGAAAATGTGAATGCTTAGGAAGACTGTTTCAATACTTGAAAGGTTAAAACAGGGTTAAAGTAGCTGTTTACAGATTCTTGTGGGTGGACAGAGCCAAAAAAAAGCCATTATATCTGTTATCAGCATTAGCCTCCCCCTCACATTATAGCCAAGAGTTCCATATCAATTGGGCTCAAACACCTACAGTATAGATATATATCTTGTCAAAATCCAACAGTTGTGAATACAGGCAGTACCCGGCTTACGGCGCCATCGACTTACGGCATTTCGGACTTACGGCGTTGCCCCCAGTGACGTCATCACACCTTATGTTGCCTTTTTTATGCAGCAATTTATGTTTTTATCTTTTTTTTTAGGGTATTTTGTTAGCTAACTGCTTGGAAACACATTAAAACGGCGTTCTAAGTACGCTGTTGTTGTGTTACATTGAAAAAACATGTTTAAAAAGCCGTTAAAAGCCGTTACCGTTCGCCATGTGCTTTCAGTTTCGAACGCCACGTGGGGAGGCGCTCCGACTTAAGGCAAATCGAGTTACGAAAGGTCCTTAGGTCCAGATCTCGTTCGTAACTCGAGGACTGCCAGTAGTTTGCACATAAAGCCAGATTGATTACTTTCCTTCTCACCGTTTAACAAATCTAAATGATGTGAGATGCTGCACTAAAGGTAGAGAGGAGCTGCAAAGTGAATTAGACTAAGAGAGGAAAAGTAAATCCAAAACATTTTCTTAACACCACTAAGCATCACATTTTATATTATATTCAAGTAGTTCAATACAAATGTTCATGTTTCATTAAAATTAGTTTTTATTTTATTTTACCATTTTAATGTTTCGGGGTGTTTTATAGCCACATAACACAACAAATAAATTAAAATAAAGCAGATCACATTCATATACTGATGGGACACACATTGGAGACAATGAGGGGTTCAGTGTCTTGCTCAGGGACACTTTAACTTGTGACTGCTGGTGGAATCGAACCCCCAACTCTCCCATTGGAGGACAGCTGCTCTACAGAAGCTGCAATTAATAACATATTTAATATTCAATTTAATTAATAATCACTGTTTTATTATTTATTTATTTATATACAATTCACACCATGTCTCAACGGTTTCTGATTTGACGTAGTAATTGTAAATGTTTGTTTGGTTCATTTGTGGAATAATAAATGTATAAATTTTTTAAATGGTCTTTTTCCTCTCTCTCTTCTGCCCTTCCAGAATTCAATCAGACACAACTTGTCTCTGCACAGTCGCTTCATCCGGGTGCAAAATGAAGGATCAGGGAAGAGTTCCTGGTGGGTGCTTAACCCAGAAGGAGGGAAGATGGGTAAGGGACCCAGACGACGGGTAGCCTCTATAGAAAACGGGACACGCTATTTGAAGACAAAGGGCCGCATAAGCCGAAAAAGAGCAAGGCCCATAGGTCTTGAACAAGGACTAGTTCAGGGAGCTGGTTCAGCAATGCAGGGCTCCCCAGAGCAAGGCAGTCCAGCAAGGAAAGGTAATGTTGGCATTAATGGGGAGGAGTACGATAACTGGACAGATATTCATTCCCGTACCTCATCCTCTGCCTCCACACTGAGTGGTTGCCTATCTCCAATCCTAGCAGAGGGAGACACTGATGAACCTGAAGAGGGTGGACTATCTTGTTCAACATCTCCACGCCTATACCCTAGTCCCACCAGTGCACACTCCCCAGCCTTGGGCACTGTAGGCTACTGTCCCACTGTGGAGTTGCCTCAGCTCACCAACATGACAGGCACGATTAGTCTTGATAAGAGTGGCTACTCCCAGCAACAGCAAATTAAAAGTAATGGATATTATGTATCTGGGACAAAAACAGAGACACCCTACTGTGGGCCCTTGTATGGACAGTCTTCCATGGGGATTTTACAGCATCACACTCCTATGGAGACCATTCAGGAGAACAAGTCAATTAGTTTTCAGCGGCCATTGAGAGCCTACTCAGAGTGCAGTGCCCTGCAGAGTCTGCTTATAGGAGGTCCTGCATACAGCAACAAAGACACTATGTTAAGCCAGGGATGCAAAACAAATGTGTTATTAACACAAGGAAATTGTGTTCACAGCCAACAAAACCACAATCAGAATCACAGCCACAATCACAGCCAAGAGCTTACACCCAATCCTAGTCTACTCAGTGGTCATGGCTCAGTCCAAGAGCAAAACACAGCCCATCATGAGAACCACAATCCTGGTCATAAACACCAAGCTAGCCTTGACTACAGTCACAAGCCCCATACTCCCCATGATTACAGTCAAAGTCATGAACATAGTCACTTAAATAAAGTAAATCCTTGCCATGATAACAACCCGCACTCAAGTCAGAATCATTTGCACAGTCATCCCACCCACAACCTTCATAACCCTATGCACAGTGGGCCTCACCAACAGGCTCTGTCTCCACGGGTGAGCCCTGACATCTTGCAGCCTTATAGTCTCAAGACCTCTAACCACTTTGGACCTCGCCCCCACTTCCCCACATCCCCTTCTCTTCCAGCAAACCCTGCAGGAATTATGGATGTTCCCCGGGATCCCTGCCGCCTGGCTACTGCACCTCACCCATGCCACCGGTCTTACCCTGGAGCTCACCATGATGGTATGACTGACTCTTGGCAAGACTACTATCATCACAACAATCAGACAGGAAATTCTGAATACCAGGGACAACAGCACAACTCTCATAACAGAATGGCTGGCCAATTGGTGATGGAAAATGTCGCTAATGGTCTTGACTGCAATGTGGACTCCATTCTGCTCAGTGACTTTATAGACAAAGATCATGTGGATTTCAACGCTGATGGTTCTCTGTCACAGGGGGTGGGCATGGGAATGGGCATGAGCTTAGGGGCTTTTGCTTGCTGTCTGCCAGCACATAACAACCAGAGCTGGGTGCCAGGGTGAACTCAAGCCTGAGGGTTTAGATAAACTACAAAGCTCATGTGCTGGACGGATGGTGGGTTTTACCCTTGGACTGACTATTTTTTTTCCTGAGACACGCTGTTTCTTTTTTCTTCTTAGGGACTCCCTACACTCCCACATTGTGCTTTGTTAATCTTTCTTCCACTATCTCAATATTGCACTGAATCAGACCAGTTCTAAAATCCATGCTCTCAAACCCAATCCATGCCTCTCAGTTTTTGATTCTGTTTTTTTACCATTTTATCTAAATCTCATTCAGTTTCTTGTCAAGCACTTTACATTCATCTCATCATACGATTGCAGCACCACACATATTAGGCCATGCTATGTGTTGACTTAAGTTTAATGTATGAAGTCTACTCTACAAAACTCTAACCTCTTCTATAAAAATTGTGTAGCTTTTGTCTTTAAATCTTGACTAACAGCTGTTAATTATCTTGAATGCAGATGAGCTCTCAGATTAGAATGTAAAAGGCAGTGGGTTATGGGTTGGGGCTTTGGGGGTAATGAAGAAGAAAGCTGTGGTAATGCTGGTGGGTGCATTGAAAGCCAATGTTAGAAGAGCAATGCAACTATTCCCTCTGTGTCTTCCTCTCATTTTGTGAATTTATGTCGTTTTTCCTATAATGAAATAAGCTACAGTCAGAGTCTGATTGACTGGTCTCAGCTCTCACCTTTACGAAGCTGACCCCAGAAAAGCGAGCAGACACAATAGGTTGATGGAGCTGCCATCCTCAAAACCTCAGCAACCTTGCCTAATTTTCTACCAACCAGGTTCAAGCCTATTATGGGATTTTACTCCAGTGAATTACTCATTGACGAAGAGCATCTCTAGATTCCTATTTTGTTCTATCTCATTTAACAAGTCCCCCTCCTTTTGTGCCACCCCATCCTGAGGTTACTCAGAGGGTAAACAAGAGTAATTAGCAGCCAAACATGATGGATGATTTATGCAAGTACTGTACATGTATTTGCTCATTGGCACAAAGTCATAATCCTTCCTCCTGCCAAGAACAGGAGGGTAATTTTTGAGAAATGGCACCCAGCAACAAAATAGTTTGCAAAATGTTGTGCTTATATTGTCCTTCATGTTTTTTTTTTCTTTACAAGCACTACCACCCAACCCACCCATCCCACAGCTTTCCTTTGTTGTTGTTTCCTTGTGTGTTTTGTGACTGTGCAGTTGTATGTCCAATGAGTGTGGATTAAAGCTTTCTTGTGCATCTTGAGGATGATCCACAATGAAATAGTGCTTGTTGAATATGCTTTTTTATGTTTATTTTTTTTATCTTTTTTTTACTTCAGCTTTACGTCCACATGGAAACATTTGAGGAACTTCAATACCGTATTCCTGCAAATGGGTTTCAGAATGAAAAAATAAGTCTTTAAAAGCCCAACTCTTCATTGAAATTCCAAAACACTATTTTTTGAAAACAATAATGTCAGAGTCTCACCTTTAAACTATCATAAGACCCCAATTGTGTCACAAATAACAATACCAACAAAATGATGTTTGTGTTTCTGCTTTAAATATTGTGAGGAAATTCATTTCTTTAAGCCAGAGGTCACCAACTGAAATTCAGCAGGGAGGGTCCACTTAAATTAAATTTTTTTTCTAGCAAAAATCCAAACTATATTTACATATACAGTATTCACATTTCTTCATTCACCATACTTGTTTTACAGGATTGTGACTTTCTACGAGCTGGCAGCTTCTAACTGCAGAAAGATGCAGAGGAAGACATAGCAAGTACCAGAAATGCTAGAAAGGCTCTACAGCAAAAATTCACACTACCGTACTTGCCGCCCTATTAGTCGCTCCGCCCTATAAGTCGCATTGTCTAATTATGTCCAATAATTTGGAAAA
>JARVGV010000192.1:8621203-8632421 GCA_031762435.1 Hypsolebias longignatus | reverse complement strand
CGACCCTGCTTGGGGCCACCTCCCGATTACCCCCCCCCCCCCCCCCCCTCGGCTGTTAACGCTCGAACCAGAATGCTCATTGTGCCGTAGCGTCAGCAAATTGTACAGCCAAGTGTACGTTGAAGAAAAAAACAGTGATAGGAGCGCAGTTCTACTGCTGTCCTCCCGACAGATGATTGATCCAACACGCTGCAGAGCTGCAGTCGGAGGAATTTTTATTTTTATACAAGCTCGGTTCTATTCACATGAAAGAGTTTTATTTTTCCCCCTTTTCTTTTAGAAAATGGAGCACTTGGATTGCAGTATGTACGCGTCTTGTAAAAATGCATTGCACTACTCGAATGCCATAAGATGGTGCATGACAATCAACAGAGTCCTGCTGAAATGTTTTCTTGTTTTTTTTGTTGTTTCTGCTGGAAGAAACGATTCACTGAAGGGTACGGCCGTTTAATTTGTGTGTGCGATGCCATTAGTTCACGTCAAAGGGATGGAATAGAAGTCGGGAACGTGGCCTTGCGTAATTCAAGGCGGGGCACGTTTTTAACAGTGAACAGCAATGCAAACAATTTCAAGCGTGCTTTTCAAATTAAAAGCGTTAAGACGGCTGACAATGGACACGAGCGACGTGGATGCTCGTTATCGTTCCCGGGGAGGGCTCCAAACAGTCCACACGAGCACACACTCTGTAGCTTTTCTACTTAAATAGATAGAAATATTTATTCTGTATATTTTGTATATAAACTATTCTATATATTTGGGGTTTGTGTGCCTTCAGTGCTGTACAGAATCTAAACGGGAGGTTGTAACTGAAACAGGAAATAAATTTTAAAAAAAAAAAAGTTGAAATGTGTGAATTTTCCGGGGAGTAATTTTCACGTACACAACAGTACGAGGACGTCGACCCCGCTGCTTCTCAGCAGTGCACCGCTTCTCCGCTAATTAACACACTGGTTACCTGCAGCTGCAAAAAGACGTTCCCTCTCTCTGCATGTTATCTGTACTCTACAGCGCTACTGTACAGTCATGTGGATGGACATATTTTAAACACCATTTGGTTAATTTCCTGCTGTGTGAATAATACACCCACACACACACACCCCCCACCGATGGCCCAAACTTGGTTCTTAATCACACAACGGTGGCTTTTTTTTTCCACCCGTGCTTTTCTTCACAACTCTTAATTTCCTCTTTCTTCCTGCAGAGAAAACAAATTAACTTTTCTTTTCCCCCACTTTCTTTAATAATAACGAATGAATATAAAATGCTTTGCTGCAAGAATTCTTGTAGCTTAGGTTTATTGACAATCTGAGACATGTCGCTTCCATTCAACAACAAAAAAACTATTTGTTTCCAAAACAAGCACATAATCTGCTCAGCATAACGGTTTACTTGAACGTAGTCACTTCGGGGATTAAACAATCCAATCAACAGCCCCCTGGCATGTTTTTACTATAATGAATCAAAAGAAGGGGCATACGAGTGTGGAACATTTGGAAAGAGGTTTCAAACATTTCATGAGAACCAGTATATTCCTCACAAATTGGAGGGGATGTTAAATAAATAATTCAGGTTTTTTAAAAAGTTCATAGTGTTGGGCTGAATACTGGACATGTTTAAACTTGGGCTTCATCCAAACCACTCTGAATTCATACATTCATGCATACATAGGCTATACAGGTAGAAGGTTCCTGGATAAATTTTGATGGGGACTGCAACGTGGCCATGCATCGTTGGGGTACGCTGGTGAAGATTCTCAGTCATCCAGGACATGGTAAAACCAACAACAACAAAAAAAAAAAGCTAAAAAACAAAACAACTGGACTTTATTTGTAACCGAAGACGTTTCGCTTCTCATCCGAGGAGCTTTCTCAAGAAGAGTGAGAGGTCAATCTGCAATGTGTCAAGCTCAAGTATGCAGTCTTACAGAACACCACAGTTTTATAACTTGAACCCCGCACCTTGTTTTATTGAACTGAGAAAGCTCCTTGGATGAGATGCAAAATGTCATCAGTTGCAAGTAAAGTCCAGTTGTTTTGTTTTTAACTTTGGAGGATTTAAGTGTTGGGGTTCGTGCTGAGCTGCCACCATATCAAATTTCAACTCAATATGGTAACAAATCCATGAGTTATAATCTTTTTCCTTTAATCTATAGTGGCAATCTTGGAATTTTGATTTGTTAACAGAGTTTATTAGGGATTGTTCTCAGCTACCAATACACCAAATTTCAGCTGCATAGCTATAAAAACCTCTGAGTTATATTCATTTGAAATTTGTTTTTGTGGCCATCTTATATTTTTGGATTTGAACTCAAAATGTGTGCGCGTCGCTATCAGGTATGGAAGCAGTTAAAGCTCATATTTCAAATTAAAATGGAGTAATAGGAATGCTTTTTAGTTTCAAAATAAAGCAGTTTGGATTATTAATTTTAAATTTTATTTATGAGTCAAAACATGCAGCTTTATTTTGAAACTAAAAAGCATTTCTATTAATCCATTTTAATTTGAAATATCAGACTTTCCTGCTTCCATACATTCAAACATATACTGGAATGTCATTTGATGAAGACCTAAAGCTGAAACATTGGAGAGATTTTCTCTGATATGACTCCTAAAAACACAGGCCTAAATGAGATTAGTTAATTAGGTCATTCTTTTCAAACATTTAAACTTTTATGACTCCTTTCAAAGTTTTTTTTTTTATTTTTTATTTTTTTAGTTGATGCAGTAACCAACCATTAATACTGTGGCTGAGTGGTTAGAGCAGCCGTCCTCCAATGGGAGAGATGGGGGTTCGAATCCACCAGCAGTCACATGTTGAAGTGTCCCTGTGCAAGACACTGAACCCCTCATTGCCTCTGATGTGTCCCATCAGTGTATGAATGTGATAAAGCCCTGATTAGCTTTTGTATATATCTAGTAGAGTGCTGTATGAATGGGTAAATGAGGACACAGATTGTGTTGTAAAGAGCTTTGAATAACTTGATAGGATAGAAACTGTGTACAAGTCAAGTCCATTTACCATTTTAATACAGGATCAGCTAAAAAAAAAACATGTAAATAGTCAGATTCTTCAGTTACCTCTGTACTGTTTGTACATACGTTTTCATTTTGATGCACAACCTGAGAAGTTGATCTGTTGCCCCTGTCAGTCAAAACGTGACGTGATCAGTGGGAGCTAGAAGAACGCAGTTTCTCCACCTGCTTGGCGTTTGTAGTGGGAGCTGTTCTCGAAGCAGAGCTCCTCTCTGTTGGGCACGATTCATGTCGTGATTATTCCAGGTGAACGCTGGGAGAAGAACAGGAATAACTTAGAAAAGCGACGCATGGAGAGAAAGCAGGAGTTTCGTGTCGACTAAAAAGGGACTCACAGTGGACCAGCAGGCCTTGTCTAATGAAAGCACACACAATTACCTTACATTAGATGTGAACACACACACACACACGTACGTTGGGGAAACTCCACAGGGTGCTTACGGTGTGAGGTGCAGCACATTTGACGAAAAAAGGCGACGGCTCTGTGGAGTTTAGATTATCCATTGCTATGCGGCAGTTTCCCACCTGAGCGAACCGTCCCACACTGGTTTGTTACCACGTGTCACTTTGGATATGAGTGGGCTGAGAGATGATCTTAAATGAGCACAAGTCTATTTCTGTTTACGTCTTATATGTTGGGGGAGGTTGCACTGTGCTGCACAGCCCCCTGCGGAGGTTTCATCAATCAGTTTGGATTACTGTATATGGATGTGAGTGCCTGCACGACGGGAAAAATATTCTTCTTAAAGCCAGTGGACAGGAGTGGAGAGCCACTGATGACCCCCTGAATAATCACTGATGCGCAGCAAACATTTACCACTTTCTCTGTTAGACTTTTAAAGAAATAGCTCAAACAATTGTGAAAAGACGATAATTAGTATCTTCCCTGTCCTAGATAGCTCTTTGAATGATGTCAGCATTGATCATTTTCACTCCGTTTCAGTGAAAATGTTCTGAGTTTGCATCTTTTAGTGGTTTTTTTTTTTTTTATGATGAGGTCTTGAATCAGGCTAATTTCAAAGTTTACTTACTTGTAGAAATACATACACGTTCACGCTGCTGCTTAACATACCATATTATTTTACATTATTAGTGTTTAGAATGTATCTTATATCCTTGTATACCGTGTTATATTTTTTTTCTTTGCTATTTTTGGGTGTTACTGGGACCTTAATTACACAGTTTTATTCCACCTCATGTACCACATGTGATATGAATGACAACAAAGAACCTTGAAACTTGATACTCTCAGTGTTTTATTAAAATCCATTCAGTGGTTCATGAGATATTTGGCTAACAGACAAACAGGGTTGACTTTAACAGTTAATATGAAGGTTTTAAACAAAAATGTTACGTGATGTGTTGAGCTCAAAGTATATGCTGGGAATTGCTCTCAGCTATCATCTCAAATTATATCTCAAAATACATGAAACTGAGTGGGTTTGTAAAAATTTAAGTTTGCTGAAATCAGTTAGGTGTGGCGACCATCTTGAATCAGAATAACGTAAAAAGTTAAGTTGCAGAAGTGCATCCATTAATTACGTCCTGAGCATTTCAATTAAACCCATCTTGTTTCAACAAATATTTTGCTAACAGGCAAATTAACACAAACAGTAGAAAACATTATTGCCTGCTTTACGCCTTCTGGTGGTGGACGATAATAAAAAATAATGATTTTGTTCCTTTCCCTGGATGTAATTGATAAAAGTGAGAGAATCATGTGAAAATGTAGCAGATTTTCTTCATAAAGTCACCACTAGATGGCGCTGTTACCCAAACACAGATCCATCTACTGTCACAGGTTGGCTGCAGGTGATTCCACAGTCTGAGCTTTACTCCACAACATCTGATTTGCATCAGAATGAGGCAGACAATGCCATGTTGTGATGCTGCTGCGTGGGTGTGAGTGTGTGATAGTAGACGGTGTCATTTTGTCCAAGTGAGTGTGTTTATGTGCAGATCTGTGTGAGTGCCAGAAAATGCATTAGCTCTGAGTGATCCAGAGGAAGCCAGCAGCAGCCAGTCAATGCCTCTTTGCCTCAGCAGGCAGGATGTCTGAGATACTATTCCCTCTTCTGGCTTTGGATTTTATCCAACTTGGATGGTGCACACATCCCATTCAGGGTGCTGGAAGGGAAAATGAACTCCCACCACCAGCCGTCCCATCACTTCCCAATTTGGAGAGGAGGTCATTAATTTCCCAATCGACCAAAAAAAAAAAAAAAAAATAAGCCTCATAAAAAAGAGAAAGCCTGTTGCTGCGAATGAGAGCTAATTAAAATGCACTCTGCTCACGCTGACATCTTTACGCTCTTACTCAGTCTGTATTAACAGCCGAGTGGAGCTGCACTCTGATAAACCCTTTTCGTGTCGCGTTCATTGTGCATGTGCTGCTGGTGCTCTGCGCCACCATGTTGATCTGACCTTGAAATTGGGAGGACAGACGCATGCAGGGCCAGTGGAGCCTGGGCTGATCTCTGGAGCCTGCAGCTCCACTGGGGTCCTGATGGAGAGCAGCAGAATCGTCTCCAGCAGGATTTCAGACATGATCTTCCAAAAAAAGATGCAAAGGATGAGAAGCAGTTCAAAGTTCAGTCTTATTTCTAAGTGTTTGGATCTTATTGAGAGGTTATGATTCAGTTTATGAGAAAGAGAAACACTCAGGTATCTTGCTATTGATACATATATTAATATCAGTATAATTTTATAATTGAAGTGGGTACACCATATTGCTCAAGATGAATGAAATTTTATGACGAGAGTATTTTTTACCATGAGATATTGATTAAATAAAATCCAGCATTGAGGCTGGACAAAGTTTTGCGATAAATACACGATACTTTAATATTTGCTGTAGTATTGGTTTACAACACGAGGCTCCTCCTCTTTTTGCCAGTTCTTGCTGCAGCCATGCATGAATAACCCTAACCTTGAGTCATATAATGGTGCATCAAAACATAAGAGGGGGAGGAGGAGCAGACAAGAGTGGCAGTTGGAAGTAGCAGGACGTACAGAGAGTGTCATGGAGATCCAACAAAACAACAAGAGCCCATACTGAAAAACTGAACTAAGGTACTGATACTATTACACTCATCCATCCATTATCTCTTACTCGCTTCCTCCATTCTGGGTCACGGGGGGGTCACCGGTGCCCATGTCCAGCAATCACTGTGCGAGGGACGTGGTACACCCTGGACAGGTCGCAAGTCCATCACAGGGGCACAGAGACAAAAAAAAAAATTTAAAAAATACATTCACTCTCTCACACACACCTAGGGACAATTTAGAGTTACCCATCAGTCTAGCATGCATGTTTTTGGTCTGTGGGAGGAAATCGGAGTACCCAGAGGAGACCCATGCATGCACAGAGAGAACATGCAAGCTCCACCCATAAAGGCCCCCGGACCGGGATTTGAACCAGGGACCTGCTCGCTGAGAGGCAGCAGCTCTACTAGTAGTTGCACCACTGTGCTGCCCATTAATAATACTTAATACAAATAATAAATTAGTAACATAAATATTTTTTAATATATTGTTCATTTATTAATCATTATTAAAATATCATTTAATATTAATAAATATTAATGTTAAATATTAATTATAATATTTATTAACATAAAATATAATTAGTAACATTAATAATTAATGTTAACTAATAATAATAAAAGGTGATATAGGTAATAATAGGTGCCTTCCATGCATGTTGAACCAAAATGGCTCCGTATGTTACTCAGTTTTTGTAAAGAGTTTCCTCCTTTTCATTTCCTATGGGATATTTGGCATTTTTGTTAGCAAAATATGTCGCCGTGGTAACTGCGAATGCCAATAAAAGTAATGGCACACTTCCCGGAGCCAGGACAGTCGTTTGGATATAACTTTTGTGGTGGTCCATATGGCAATTCAGGTTGCAATAAAGTTGAAAAATATACACTTCTCAGGTGTAGAATAATAAGTGGACAGTCACTAACTAGTTCCTGGAGATAATAAAATATTTCATCTTTGTTTGAAATTACGTCGCCATGTGTCGCTACACGAGTGAGATAGCTACAGGAACCGCAACTAACCTCACTGCAGCCTTCTTCTCCAAGGGGTCTGAAACTAATCCTGGCTCTCGGGTATTACCCCAAGGTATCTGGGACAGTTTAATTTAAGGCTGTGATGAGATGATTCACCCAGATATGTTAATGACCTTCTATCTGCACGTCACATCCAGAAATCTCACCTCGTGGGTCAGCCTAACCTAGCAGCAGGGGTTAGATCGTGCTTCACGAGGAAACATGCATTCATGGCCGTTCATCTCATGTAGTCTT
Source organism: Hypsolebias longignatus (assembly GCA_031762435.1). Taxonomy (NCBI): domain Eukaryota; kingdom Metazoa; phylum Chordata; class Actinopteri; order Cyprinodontiformes; family Rivulidae; genus Hypsolebias; species Hypsolebias longignatus. The sequence goes on along the minus strand of JARVGV010000192.1, from coordinate 8,625,079 downwards.
TGTTACCGAACTGGTGATTTTTAGAATCTAGGGATAAGATTCAGGGATGTTGTTTTATAATAAAAGCTACGAAACATTTAAAAACCTCCACATTTTTGTTGTTAACGTTGAATCAAACGCTCCATCTTCCATGAACATTATGTGAGACAATAAAAATCCAGAGTTATAAGTTTTCTTTGCTTTAATCAATGATTTGCAGGGGGAAACAGCATCAAGCACAATCCAGTACAATGATTACATTCGGTTATATGAAAGGTACACAATGATCCACAGGTTTTACAGTGGTTGAGTTGGAATCTAAAGGTCTAACAATCCAACTGATGGGATGTTTCCTTGCTCTGAGGAGCTGTGAGGGGGTGGTGAGAACCCTTAATATTCCTTCAGGCGTTAGATTGAAAATCTTATTTGCAGTGAGCAAAGCCACGCCTTGTGGAGCCCCAAGGACCAAGTCAGTGCTCCAAAAACTCTAAAACCCCTCAATTCAGCATCAGTGAACAACCCAGATCAAGATTTCTTACTTATCACAACTCTGACGACCTTCAGCATCACTGAGCAGATGACTCCAAAGTGTAATTAATACTGCCACCCTTCATGCAATCAGGCAAGCTGTTGTAATCTGATATAAACTTTATTAAAGAACGAGAATTAGGGAGCGTCTCCTTACCATCCTTTGGTTAGAATACCTGTGAACTCTGCCAGAAAGTAGGAAAAGTCACCTCAACCCTGGCAAGAGTAGGAGGCTACGCCCCAATCTCAGGTCCAAAAGTTGATGAAATGGAGTAGAAATTGATCCGGGCTGAGAAACAAAAAAGTAACTCCTGTTCTGTCCAGAAGAAACCCTTTTTTTCGGATTGTCCAAGTCTTCAGCAGCTGAAGAGCAATCCAAACCTCGTCCTGTCTTGTCCAAACTCCAACTCTATTTCAGCATTATTTCTCTATCTCACTGGTTATTTATAGTTTTTATCACATCAGTCTCCACCCTAAGGGATGGATCTTTTGGATAGATGCACTGTGGGATGTGATTACATCAGACTCTCATGCATGTTAAAATAGGGTGTTATTTTGTCTTAGGCTTCTCAATCTAGTTTGGACCTGTTCAGTCCTGTTACTTCTACTTAGGACCAACTGTTGTTCTTCTTCTTTTGTTGAGTCACAGAGTTCAGTTCAGAACATGAAGGAGTTATCTCTAGTCAAAGCACCGTGAAACATCACTGTAAATCACATTTTCAGTATCTTATACCATTTCACATCAACATTATACATTTTAATCTTAAAAGGTTACACTTTCAACTTGATTATCTTTATTGACTTGGTTTTAGATTAACAGTTCTTGCATTCATATTTATACTTAAGAAATTGTACTCGTTAAATTATGAGCTTTTTCCTCTTTTTCTCTGTGTGAACGCTGCTCAGAGGGCGCTCACTTTGGGTCCCTCTTCGACACACACACACACACACACGCACGCACGCACGCACGCAAGCAACGCACGCACACACGCACTTGAGCACATCCAGTTTTAATTTAGGCTAAGGCCTGCAAAACACATTCCAGTCATGTGCACCTAAGTGCATGTGTTTTTTCTGGTATGCACACTTTTCTGGAAGTTTCAGCAGGCCCAAGCTGGAGAGGTACACCTCATTTCAAGGCCTAAGAGCCCTTTTAACAGTCTAATTTTACAACACTGCAGCACTTATCGACACATGGTAACTCGAAATGCCAATAACAGTAATAACACGCATCACGGGGCCAAGCCAGTCGTTTTGATATAACGTTTGTGGGTGTAAACAATGTGGTTCGGGTCAGATTAACGGAGCTAGAAATGTAGACACACTTCCGAGGTGTACAACAATAAGTGACTGCCATGCATTTGCATGGCAGTCACTTATTAGTAAGTTTTCCATTTAAGGAACCCACTAGATGTTAAATCTGCTTTTTGTCACAATCCCTTACCGTGAGCCACACAGTGGCGATGGTGGAAAGGAATGACACCCTTTTAACAAGAAGAAACCTCCAGCAGAAGCAGAACCAGGCTCGGGATGAGCAGCTAATCTGATTCTACTGGCTGAGGTTTGAGAGAACTGGAAAAAGATGCAGAAAAACACAGAAAGGGGTGCCCAGAAGTTTCTATGTGAAGACAAAAAGTTTGTGATAATATACAAACCTGCAGAGTAGAGTGAGTCAGGACAGCAGCAGACAGAGGAAAGATGGTCTGTTTTTTCTCCAGCAATAAAAGCCTAAAGCAGCAGAACTAAGGGATAGCTCAGGAAACCCAAGACAAACCCAACTATATCAAATATGAAAGCCTTAAGCCTAGTCTTAAAAAAGCAGACAGTGTCAGTCTCATTTAAGTGCTGTAGTTTTTTTATTGCACTTGTGCACAAAACCTTTAAGCCTGTATCTCACTGAGCTGAGACTGTTAGCAACTAGTTGGAGACAGAGTTGTGCGAAAATCTTTCAAAATTTTGGAATTACTTTTACGTAAAACTTGTACACAACTGAATAAATGTGACATTTGCTCGACACTCAAGTGAATTATACTGTTTGTAAACTCTTTTTTGTCACAGTTTAGTCACAAGGTGTCCTATACATGTTTCACACACACACAGTACATTATGAAAAGTCCAATAGTAAAAGTTATCTTTCTAATAAAGCAGCAGATTCTGTCAAAACAGCACTTAATGGCAACCCTTTATACTGACTATTGTCTCATGTACAAAAAGAGACCTGTTATACAAAAATAAAGCAATGCAATCAAATAAACTAATGCAACCAGTAACATACATTAATATTAAAAAAAAAAAAATACATATTACAAACATAAAAAATGTCTAAAATTCCACTGACATAAATAAATAAAAATCTCAGAAACAGGATCTACTATTTGTGGTCTTCAAGAAATTGTCTCGAACATTTGCAGCCCTGTGAGATAGAGGCTTTAGAGAAGTGCATCAACACATTCACTGTTTATTGTACAAGATGAATATGACTGACTCCCATAAATATTAAAGGGCACATACATCAGTATTAACTAAATGCTCTCTTTGAGACCATATAGTTTATTGATTAGGTCATACCTACCTTTTGAAAACAGTTTTTTCCTCTTCATTTCTCTGCAAATCTATATTAAATTAAAAAAAATAATAATAAAATCAACGTTTCAAAGAGCATATCAAGATTTTAGATCATTTGGAATTCAGTTTCACTAAACTAATTGAAAAAAAAATTGAGTAATGAATAGAATTCACAACAGTGATCAACCGGAAAGCTGTGCATTGTTTTCAAATACTGTAGCACCTGCTTTACCTCACATTTTGTTAGGATGTTTGAGACAGGTTTAGTATAAGAACAGTGATGGAGAAAATACTCAAACACTGTACTTAAGTAAAAGTACAAATAAACAGACAAAAATGTACTCTAGTAAAAGTACCACATTAAATATTTTTTTTACTTAAGTAAAACTAAGTACTTGCTTTTACAAATACTTAAAAAATAAAGTAAAAGTACTTACTAAATGTATTACCTAATGCAATGCTTTACACCATCATTAAGTGTGCCTACTGTATGTATATCTTCTGTAATACATTATTAGTGTTGAGCCATGTTAATGAACAATGCTGCAGATAATACATGTTTATTGTGTTTACTCTGACAGTTCACACTTGGACTGATTCTGTGCATCAGAATTTCAGGGATGACCTGCAGAGTAAAATGTTAATAAGCGAAATAAGAGGGGAATGACTTTGAAAGTTTTTATTTAACACAAAGTAAAACCAATGTGTCATTTTAACTACAGTAAACACATTTAAGTAAAAGTTGTCTGCCTGAAAAAAGGAGCATTAGACCTGACAAAGGAACATCTGATCATTTCAACTCCA
>JARVGV010000192.1:8281390-8303742 GCA_031762435.1 Hypsolebias longignatus | reverse complement strand
AATAAAATAAAATAAAAGCACCCCCGCCGACTCTATTATTCAGATTTGCGTCGGTTTGTGTGTGACTGAGACGGAAAGTTTTGCGCTGACTGAATCAAACTGCCGCAAACACTAAAACAAAAATAAAACCCCAAACTGCGGTGGCTCAGATTAAATAAAGGTCTCCGGCGAATGTAACAAGTTTTGCATCTAAATTCGTGATACAACATGTTTTTCAGAGTATCCAGACTGCCACCGTGCGAATAGCAGAGGGAAAATAATAATAATAATAATAATAATAATAATAATAATAATAATAATAATAATAATAATAATAATAATAAATCAAACATTGAATCCATCAGAGCGCGTTATATTGAATCTCTGTGCAGAGTTGACCTTTTGGACACTTTCCCCAATCATCTCTCATCATAACGAGACTTTTTTTTATTTAATTATTATTATTATTTTATTTATCAGCAACACTGTGATGTCGGTCGTATGAACGCATCTATGTAACAACAGAATCAAATGGTGCGTTTGTGTGTTTTTATCCAGATGTGCAGTTATTTCCGCTCGGTCCCCTCCATCCTAACAGGTTCGGACACCTGCTCGTGTCCGCCGCGCCTGCATGTCGGATGAAATGGTTCCGTGAAGCTGAAGCGATAGACATGAAGCTCATCGAGCACTGGAGTCAGGGTGGTCCCCTGTGCGCGCTGGGGGAGCGGGCTACATTACAAAACACGTCAATAAATCCTGCTGCAGCGGGCCCGGTGTCGTGCCAAAAAGTGTTCGTCTGACAAGAAGTGATCCGCGCTACGGGAGCGCGCACAGCCTGCTCGTTTCTCGAAGAGCCGCTGTTTTACAGTAGTTCTTGGACTTTTAACAATATTAATGATTAAATACGGTTATTTGTAGGCTCAAGATTACAGCAAAAGGTGCATGTTGTCGCCCACGTCTTATCATATCCTGGGCTGGTTAATATTTCAGTGAGTAGGCTACTAAAAAAAAAAAAAAGTGTCCTTGTTGTGACTGTTAAGACAAAACAAAAGAGCTATAACCTCCAAGTGAATTGTTCATTGTAGTGACGCAATAGGCTAATGTCTTCCATTTTTTATTCACCGGGGAAAAAAAAAAAAAAAACTTTCGTCTTTCCTCCCTAAACTTGGTCAAAAGGCAAGCTGAAGCCATTTTTAATCGAATGAACTTTGTAAAACGTCAGTAGCACTTAGTTTGTAGCTTATGACCACATCCAGTCCAGTCAAACCGATTGATAGCCATAATCATTACATTACAACCTCACAGTGTTGACAAACATTCTTTAAAATACGGACTCGTCCAGTACAGTTCAGTACTGTATTTGGCACTTATATGTACGGGCTTTTACGTATTTCCGAGCTGCCTTGAACACATCCCGAGGTGAAGTTCGCACATTAGCTGGAAGCAGTAACTAATGCGCATGCGTAATCAGGTGCCGTTCCCGACCATTTCCGGTTTTCAAGGTCGGTGTCCAGTTATAGTATTTTTGACCTTGTACACATGCGTTGTATTGAATTTGTATATACAAATGTATTTATAAATGAGTTATGCAGACTTTAAACGTGCGCATTATAGCTATAAAATGAATGTTGTGTCGTGGACGTCTCAGGGAAGATATGAGTTAACCATAAAGTAAATGTTCATAGTGTGATTTTTTTTTATTTATTTTTTTACAATTTATTATTCATGCCAGATAAAGAACCATCCTCATAAAAAATATAATTTGATGTATTACAGTATTTAAAAGTTCAGTTTTCCCCTGAAAACCAGTCTGTCTGTCTTTAAATGTTAATGTGGTTCTTGTTGGCACATGCACAATCCAAGAACTGTCCATAGCAGCTTGTGTAGCCCAATTAACAGAGGAAAACACTTTTCTAATTAGCAACATTATTTTTCCTTCAGAAATTAATAATATCAGGCTTATGTTCAACTTAAAGGACATCTTTCAAAACAACTCTGAACAAAAGCGTCAATAAAATACATGAAATAAAGTTAGCTCATAGCCACATTATGCTAGTATGACTTAGGATACAAACTAGCTAATAGGTGCACGTTTTTAACATTAAATTAAGTATTACTTGTCAATGTCAAGTCTAGGAGTGCAATAGGAAAATAAATTGATTTAACAATTGTGGTAACTAGGCACACACTGCAGTTGAGGAAATTTATGTTTGTGCCTTAGGAGAAACAGATTAGCATTGTTAGCGTACTGTACAAATCTATAGCCTCCAGGGACACCCGATACCTCAATCAGCCAATACACGCAATGAGTCATGTCAATTGAATAGAAGCTTGTCCAGTTACTACACTGAACTGCCATCTCATGTTTCATATACAGCTTTTCCAATTCATGAAACACAACTAACCTGCTTTTTATATACAACCTATGTTTGTGGGTTGATTGGCATGGGGGTATTCAGGGTTATTTCCCCAAACAGAACCTTTTAACCTGTTCTTTCTCACCAAATCTCTTTAAAGACAACAGCAATCATCCATCGTAGCAACCCAGTGTTGTCAGAGATACATTTGTGGACAGGAGGGACACACGTGAGCACACGCAGTGCATTAGCATAGGTATCAGTTACCTGAATTCAATAGCTCGCCTGCTGCAGCAAGATTAACTATTCAGGGCAGGTGGTTAAAAGGGCCTATTGTGTTTCTCCATTCTGTGCTACTGTCATGATTGGACAATGCATTTGTCTGGTTGGCAGCCCACTGCCGAAACAATCACAAGGGCAAAGGGCTAGAAGAGTACACACACATATAGGGTTTCTCCATGTAAAACATTTGTGACTGGGCAAATTAAACACAACTGCAGGTGCACCATTGGACTATGCCAGTGCACACATAAAAATTGAGGGGAGTGGGGGGGGGGGGTGTAATTTTGCAGAATACAAACCAACACCATCGCCTGCTAATACGTCATTACAGCGTCCTTAATGTTTTGGTCAATTAAATTATTTCTACTCGTAAAAAAAAAACAAAAACAAATTAAAAGACAGCAGAATACAAACATTAATGACGCCATCCTTGCATCTTCCTGAATCACCATTTATGTTTGTAATCCCACAAAGACATGCAAATGAGAGAAAGATAGAGAAGACTGGTGGTGGATAATTAGTCGTATTATTCAGGATCTCAGCAGGCTCCTGCAGAAAGCAGCCCAACATGTAAAGCTAAACACACGCTTTGGCTCACCTCAGTGGATTTGCAATAGCCAAGCAGTCAACAACAACAATCTCTGATCTTTATTTATTTTGTTTATCTTGGTAGTCTGGTTGTAAATTGGGATGCTAACTGTTTGGTTAAGCTTAAACCTTGGAGCAATTATGTGAGTGTAACTGTCAAATGAAGTGAATAATTGGTACAAATGACTGTATAAAAGGCTATTGAAAGCCTAATGGCTGGTATTACTGGTTACTTTCTAGTATTTATTGGACACATAGTGAGTCAAAGCTATGTTGATAAGATTCTCTGTGTCGTTTTATTTTTATCTAAAGTCATAGGGGGATTATTTTTTCCTTTTGCGCTTCCTCTTTTGCATGCTGAATCGAACCTCTCTGACTGGATTACCAATGAAGTGTTTGTTGCAGACGTCTTTACTATTAGGTTAAAGTCACTGCATCCGTGTCCTTGAATTTAATAATTTAGTACTTTGTGTATTTTATCTGTAAATGGTTCTATTGTTTTACCAGTTAAGGGTCAATTTGTCCTTTTAAAATCATTATGTCTGTTTATTTTCTGCAGGTTATTCTACCTAAAGCTGAGTTCTAAACCATGGGGCAAAAAACTGGACCAACCAAAATCCTTAAGTGCTTTAATCCAGGAAGTCGTCTCAAAGAAGCATCACAAAATGCAGCTTTAAATAACTGACAGAGCACTCCCAGGATCACCTTCATCATAACACTTTCACCAATCCACTTTGTGTGGAAACTGGATATTTTTTTCCCTTTATCTCTCTAAAGACGTGGCTGACAAGATTATATTCCATTCATTATCAACGTTAGATCTGCCTGTGGAAAAAGCTGATATTGCACCATCTCCTTAGACTCCAAAACAATCTTTGTGGAATATAACATTCAGCAGATAAACCCTGGAGCTAAGCTGTAATCAGATGTTATCACTTTGAGGATCTATTCCCAGTTCGAACCCTTGAGTAACCCTGCTGGTCTCTACAATGCATCCACACGGCCTAGCTGGATATTTTCTCGTGCTGCTAAGTACCACGCTGGGGCTAAGTGTAGGCTTGGAGTTTACAGGCTCACAAGGTCAATGGGCTCGATATCTGAGATGGGACGCCAGCTCTAAAAGTGATCTAACGTTTCAGTTCAAGACCTCAGAATCGGAAGGCCTGGTGCTCTACTTTGACGATGGTGGTTACTGCGACTTTCTGCTCCTCACCGTGTCTGAGGGTAGGCTGGAGCTTCGCGTCAGTATTGACTGCGCTGAGACCACCATTGCGTCTGATAAAACTGTAAATGACAGCCGCTGGCACTTTGCTGCCATCGACAGGCAGAATTTGTGGACGGGCTTAGCCGTGGATGGCCAGACCAAGACGGGAGAAGTGCGGCCCCAGCGGCAGTTCATGAAGATCGTTAGTGACCTCTTTCTGGGAGGGCTTCCAGGGGATATACGCATGTCGGCCATCACCCTGCCCTCTGTCCGCGAGCTTCCGCCATTCAAAGGAATTATCACCAACCTCATTTATGGGAGTAAGTTGCCCACGTTAATCAACAGCCAGAAAGTCCGATTGGAGATGATGGGCCTCTGCACTGAGAACCCCTGTGAAAACGGTGGGATCTGCTCACTTGCCGATGGAGAAACCTACTGTGACTGCTCCAGAACTGGATTTGTAGGTCGATACTGCACTGAAGGTAAGAAAGCTGGCTCTATGTTTTCTGTCAAGCACTGCATATTGATTATAGACTTTCTTATCGGAAGGGTTTTCTTTCAAATGTGACACTCACCTAACCCAGGTTTGCTGTCTTGTTCCAGGTTTACGGTAGAAACACATCACACCGTCCCCTCCTGTTGCCCTTTTTCACAATTACTTTGTGGGAAATCACCTCTTGTCATGTGGCGTTAACCTCAAAGCTTTTTGTTCCTCCAAAAATATAGTCACAGGCTATTAAAACTTGACATAATTCCAATAATTGCCTTGCTATTTTGAAATAAATTTACGCCACACCAAAAAGTTTATTTTTGAAACGCCTCAAAGAATACAGACTGACTGCAGTGATGCCATTACACATCAGCGTTATTTACAGAGAGCATGAGCAGCTCTACTCCCTTGTGTTTGAAATATTTAATGCAGTTCTTGCAGGACAGAGAATCTGAATATTTCTTCACGGGCTGTTGCTCAGACAGCGAAGCAACTCTTCACATTTCACGTGGGACTTAAATTGGAGGTGATGTGCTCAGCATTTCCTCTCCCTTCACAGTTATTACATTTGATGAGGCAGTGGTAGATACCGTATTAGCTGATGTGACTAAAATTACAACACTGAGTCTTCTTTCTTTCTTTTTCATTAAATGTATTTAGATTTTTCAAGGTGCTGCAGGGATGTAAAGGTACAAGCAAAGTTTGGATGAGAAACAACCTCCTCTGTGTTTGTTTATTTTCTCTCTCTTTCTGAGCCAAGAACGTCTCTTTTTAGGGAGTGCAATGAGATGCAGCTCTTTGACAATATTCTGCCCTTTTCTTATCCTTGCATTTTCAATACTTGAGATATAAACAGCTTTCTTTTTGCAGATACTCTAATATAGGCCAATGACAGAGATATAATGGAGGAGTCATTTGCTGCTGGTGTTTCTTTTTGTTTCTAGACCTCGTTTTTATCACTAGTGTACACAAAACTGCTTTCAATGTCTTTCAAAATATGCAACTGTTTTAAGAGCAATGTAATTTAGAAAAAAATTATAATTTTTTAGGTAATAGATTACATAAATGAAAGCATTCACATTTTCATATTGACAGCAGTACACAATTTTACTAATACAGTACTTTGCTCGCATACCTTTTTTTCTTCATGTATATGAATTGTAGAAAATAACTTTGAGTGACCAGACCCATGTCAAATTTTTCCATTGCTGACCCAATTCCTGTTTGTCTAAATGTGAGTAACAGATTTAAAAATGACTCAATTTTGCCTTAAAAAAAATCAAAAGAATGCTCACTGCACCCCTGATTGCAAACTTTTTTAAAACTGTGTCTACAGTTAGGAAATAAAAGTTGTATTTTAGTTGATGTTTTCCTTATTTTTGTAAAGTGCCTTTCCCGTGTTTGGTTTAGTAATACGGCCCAATGCTTGCAGCTAAAATGAAGCTGTTTGGAGCTTAAATCTCCAGCGCTTGCCCTTGTCGTTGTTCAGAGCAGCACGCAATGTGCTGGTTGCAGCGCAGTCAGGCGAATGGAGTGGACTTGACCTCTTTTCGCTTCATCCCATTTGCTCACAGTCTGTGTTGGAGTCAAAAGAGTAGTAGTAGGTGGTCCATTTGTCTAGGAGCTGATGGAAGGGAAGTATGATATCTTTGTGTGAAAACAACATGGGTTTTTAAGTACCCAACCCAGACTGGGAAAGCAGGCTGTCATTTCACAGCCTTGGGGCAAAGGAAGTGTGAGGAGTAAATTCACCACTGGCTTCTTGTACCTCAATTTGCCCCAGGAGGTTGTCCGTCAAACTCTAACCCCTCATTGTTGGCTTCCTTTTGTGCCTGCCTTGTCATTTTCAGGTGCATTCAACCAGACATTTCCTCTTCATCTTCCCCAACTTTTCAAAAGTTTAAAGAGTAATACCAAGAGTGTAGCCACGCTAGTTCTCCAAATGATCTGACCACTGCTCAATTCTGCTTCCATGCTAAGTGATGTGACTGAGTGCTTGTGATTATTCCACAAAGACTTGGGACTATAATTAGGGGAGATAATGAGAACAGAGATGGCTAATTTGTACAGGAAATGCCTGCATAAACACCACCATCAGCTCAGATCAAACTGTTGGCAAATAAAACACAGTTCTAATACCATTAGGACCACATGTCCACAAGTGGTAGCTACATGTTGTTGAAGCAGACTTTAAGCACGCTGAATATTTCCGAGGGATATTTAGAATGACTGCAGTCTTACTATATGAACAACTGTTTAGCACACCTGTCATTTTCTGTAGTGTGATTACATGGTGCATTAATGAGCAACAAAAGCAATCTGTCAGACCTGTGAATATTTATGTTGCATTATAGCACAGTGTCGTTTAGACCTCGCAAGCGTGCATTAAAATGCAGTTGCATTCACAGCCTCACACACAATTGGATGTATTAACGCAGACAAAGCCCCTGAGCTGCTCGTTAAAATGGGCAGATGGCTGAACGGAGCGAGCGGACCGAGCCTTGAAAGCATTCTGCCAGTCGTAGTCCTAATGGTAGCCCACCGGCTTGGAAGAGAAATGCAGGAAGTGAGCAGAATTAAAACCTGGGAAGAGAAAAATAAAATGGAATAAAACCGGTTTGTGTCACATTTTCTGAAAAACTTTCCTACACTGGTACTTTGTCATAGGTTCATTATTGTCTCTTAGGCCCTCTTCACATTGAATGATGACCATGTTATGTTCTCCATCACCTATACAACCTATTAGAATGTGGCTTAATTGCAGCAAATTTAGAAAACCTTCTTCAATATGAAGACAATTTTAACTTTCCCCTCAAAACCAATGCCAAATAGGTTAGGTGGTCTGCCATTTTTGTTTCTTCGAGACCCTCCAGTGTGCTTTCTGCATTTTATAGATCAGCATCATGCTTCAATAGTAATCTTGCATTGTCCGCCCACAATCCCATCATGCCCTGGGACCCCCTACCAGGCACAACTCTTGAAACACATCAGCATGCCGTTACGCACTAGATCCCTCCACATTACCACTGCCACATGTATCATGCCTGCACTAGGCTGTTTCCTTGATCTGCAGAGCTTTCCTAAAAATGTGGGAGGTTTCTGGGTCTCTGCCATGAGTTTCAGTATAGATGTGAAGGAGGAAACATCTGTCATAAGAATAAGAGGATGTAAGTGAAGGGATACAGACCTTCATCACATTCAGAATTATTCATTGCTTGTCCCGTAGGCCTGATGATGAGAAAAATGCCTTTTTGCTCTGCGTCCTAAAGGCAAATAAAGGACAGCTGTGCAATATATATATAGGTGCGTAGGGAGAGTGAATTGGTCATTGCAGTCACGTGCTGGGATTGTGTGTGATTCTCTTGATCGTAGCAAAAATGGAAACTCCACCTAAGGTTGTGCAATACCTTGCTGGGAGCACTGCTGGCTCTGTGTGGGCATGATGAGGTTCTAACCTATAACTGAGGCAATATGGCCATCCCTGCTTCAAATTCTTAATGATGAAGCAGTGCTTATGTGCATAAGCTGTGGTCACATTCCACCCAAGACCCTGATACTCTGCCAATCATCATAATGAGGTCCCACAGTTTTACTATGGAAGTCACAGCTTGTCATGCTACAGTATATGACACATAATAAAGAACCTAGTGAGTCCCTAATTCACCCACGTAAATCTTGCCAAAACCCTGCAAAGATCATTCTAGCTGATGTGTTCTGTAACTGCTGGGTCATCATCCAGTGTAAAGTGGGCCTTATTACTCCACAAACCTTTCACGTCAGACAAAAAGCAAATGGTCAGTCTTTTTTCCCAGGTAAAGCTGTAAATTCATGTAAGAGCAACAATACAGTTGGACGTGCTGACTCTGGGAGAGCAATCCAAAGCTTTTCGATATTTTGCTTTCTCAAAATATATTTTTAAATGGCCTTATTTTATCAACAAACAAATTTACGTCACTATTTGCAGTGTAAATATCAGGAACACTGATGAAAATGATCTGGATATTGAACCTTATTCTGTTCAATTAACTCCGGTGACATTTTGAAGTCTGACTGCTTTCAGCGTTTTCCATTACATTAAGAGCTGAAGAAGGTCAGCGTTGTTTAATGAATATGTAAAATGATCCTCGTTTTGTCTTTCCAAACTCAACAGCCTGTATTTGAAATGAACATTAGTTTAAAAAAATAAACATGGTGGCTTGACAAAAGGTTTTTAATTGGACGCTAGAGCAAGCAAACTGTTAAACGAATGCTGAAATTATGCCTTTGGGTTTAGCGCTTGGGATTAATAAACAGACATGGAAAAAAATGACAGTTGCAATAATCTTACTACAAAAGTAGGTCAGGGAGGGAAAAAATGGTGCAGGGACTTGCCTGATTTCAGTGCAGAGGGCATTTGTGTGTAGTGCCCAAGCAGAAAATTATGTTTGGATTTGAGTGCTGAAGCTGCTGGTAAAATAGAACAAGGGATTACGCTTAGACCACATGTCTACTGCAGCACATTGGCTTGTTCCGAGTGCTATTGCATCAAGACAAATGGTGAAATCTACATAGGGAACAGAACAATTTAACAAGCATGCAGAATATGCACATTTATGAGTGCAAGCGTTGCACTGTCAAAATAAAGAACATGTATGTACCTGCTGATGCAGGCAAATAAATTGAGTGGTTCCAAGCCTTCTATTCTTGAGCGCTGTAACTGCTGTCCATCAGCTGGCCACTCACACCCCACCCCCACACCCCCCCACCCCTTCCAGTTTTATCCTTCCTTTCTCTCCACCAATGTCATCTTTTTCTGTGTGAGGAGAAATCACATTAATTTTAAATTCCCTAAAGCAGACATGAACAAAATTTGCCCTCACCAGCTTCTGCTAAAGACTTTTTCCAGCCTGTCCCTCCTATTGAAAGATATTTGTTCCGTTGAGTTTGTTAAATCTAACTTTAAACGTTAACCCAATAGTGTCAACAAGAGGGAGAGAGAAGGGATAAAGGTGAAAAATCTCTTGCTATATCTGGTGAGGGAAAGCAGGCCAGTTGTTTCTGCAGCCTGGACACAGATCAAGTCACTGCACCAAGTTAAACAAAACACTGCTTTTTGTCTAGCTGAACTAAAACCTTGGACTTACCGGTAGTTCATACTACTGCATTTAAGAACTGAGCTTTACTTTACTTGCTCTTGAATTCAATGTACATGTATATAAGTATTTGAAAACCTATTGTAACTGAAACTGGGTTCAAGACTAAAGAGTTAGTGTGTAAAATGTAAAGGTGTAATCATCAGGCAGAGTGCTCCAGTTAGATGGGCCTTTGAACGTCATAGCTGCTTTTTGGTGGCCCTGTTGGCCTCATTGAGCCAGGGCCTCCATCAGGGACTTGAATGGTTTACAGCTGAGTGTAAAACAGCCATGAGGAGCAGTATCTCCAAGGCTGAGGTTACGCTCCTTAACATATTCAGGGTTCTTGTTTATGTGCAGTGGTAGAACAAAGAGGGAGCTGATAGGTGGGTTGGAATGGCATCCGCAGGGGATGTGGTTATTGTATGTAGTGACTCCTTCAAATGAATCAGATGAGTTGAGCCGTTAATGAGGAGATAATAGTAGAGTTGTTGCTCCTATGCATCAAAATACACCAGTTGAGAGGTTTTGGTCATTTGATAGAGTTGTTTTAAATGCCTTCCAAGAAAGGTATTTCAGACTAGTCCATTTATGGCAGATTATATTTCATGCTTGGCGTGGGAATTCATCCATCCATCCATTTTCTTCCTCTTATCTGGGGTCGGGTCGTGGGGTAGCAGCTTAAGTAGGGAGGCCCAGATTTCCCTGTCCCCAGCAACTTGGGCCAACTCCTCCAAGGGAATCCCGAGGCGTTCCCAGGCCAGCTGAGAAACATAGTCCCTCCAGCTTGTCCTGGGTCTTCCTCTGGGTCTCCTCCCAGTGGGACATGTCTGGAACATCTCACCAGGGAGGCGTCCAGGAGGCATCCTAACCAGATGCCCAAACCCTCAACTGTCTTCTCTTGATGCGGAGAAGAAGTGTCTCTACTCTGAGTCCCTCCTGGATGACTGAGCTTCTCACCATATCTCTAAGGGAGAGCCCAGACACCCTGCAGAGAAAACTTATTTCAGTCACTTGTATTCGTGATCTTGTTCTTCAGTCACAACCCAAAGCTCAAGACCATAGATGAGGGTAGGAACGTAGATCGACCGGTAAATTGAGATCTTCGCCTTTTGACTCAGCTCTCTCTTCACCACGACAGACCGGTACAGCGCCCACTTCACTGCAGATGCCGTACCTATCTGCCTATCAATCTCTCGCTCCATTTTCTCCTCATTCATGAACAAGACCCCGAGATACTTAAAGTCCTCTACTTGGGTCAGGGCCTCATCCCCGATCCGGAGAGGGCACTCTACCCTTTTCCGGCATGGAAATTCAATTCACTTTATTTATTAGTAGCAAGTCTCAACAGAAGTTGTGGGGACATCTATGTGTAAGCTATTTCCTCCATAACCCAGTCTTGGATTAGAGGCAGAGAATGGATGGGTTAAATGGTAGTACAAACTTATGAACTTGTATTACATCTGATATAAACTAATTAACTCCCTGGCTGAATGATGTGGATATATCAAATCAAATTCCCTGCCAGCACGTCCTATAGAGGTTTTACAGGTGCAGTATAGGAGTTCTTAAAATTTACTCTTTTGCATTTTTGTTTGTTATTTTTCATTTAGTGCCAAGATCATAATGAAAGTAAACCACTCAATGTTTTGGCTCTGCCTTTATTTAATTTTACATTCTAGTTCATATAATTAGATTTGATTTAATTATTTTTTTGTATACTGTACTTTGTAAATGTTAAATGCTAAAATTTCTGCTGAGTACCAATTAAGTAATCCTGAGCAACACCAGTTGTGCTTGTACCATCGTCTGGTAACCGTGTAGATTAGCATATCAAACACCACATGTATATATGTCACCGTTACCCTTACAGTGAGCATTCTTTTGAAAAACCGAACAGGATGTCTTTATTTTAGGTGCGCAAAAACAAACAAACAAAACAGGAAATGGAAGGTTGGTTTAAAAGAGCAAAACGAAGAGGTGGAGGGAAAAAAAAAAACATGGGTCTGACAATAAACATCTTGAGATCCACAAACCTCACAACCCCGTAAATCCTCAGGAGTGGGGATTTATGTGTCTCCTTTCATGTTGTGAGGAAACCTGTGTGATCCAAGATGTGGAACATTAATGTTACTGTGTGACAGTTAAAATGTGAAAACGATTCTCCGCCAAAGGAGTAATGTCAATCTGACTCCCTGAGAGGACGGGACAGATGAAATATTTAGTGTTTTTAAAGGCTTTAAAAAATAATAAAAGTAGCTATTTTAAGCAGGCATGTCAAGGGGCATCCATTTGCTCCTTACATGATAGTACAATGATTCACAGTGTGATATGTTTTGCATGTTAGAGCCACATGCAAACACAACTGTAGTGTGTTGCTAATGCCACGCTTCTCTTCTTTCTTTCTCTTTTTGTTCCTGTGACAACTCCACAGCAGCCCAGAGAAAACCAGGTGAGTCTCAGGAGGAATTGATCAGAACTTCAGTGAAATTCTAGAATCGCTCCATGTTGGTTATTTATTCATAATGCAAGAAAATATACCTGGAATCCAATGACCATATTTCTAATGGCCAAGCATGTAGTGAAAATATCTACAGCTACGTTATACTCAGTTTATCTCTTACTAGTCATTTCCATTTTCAGTATACTGTACAGTATAAAGCTTTCAGATGCATTTCTTTTGGAAAGCTTTGATTTTAGTGTGATAGTCATGGTTTGCTATGGTGCAAAGCATGCGTTGTGACAATACAAGTGTAGTATTGGTGTGTTCTCACTTCTCTTTCTGCTCCTGTCTGATTTTCCTTATGAAGAACTTGCACACCTGAAGGCAGAACAAGGTACTCTCTTCTTTTTTTTGTCTTGTTCTCTGTTTTTATTTATTTATTTATTTAATAAACTCCTGGCTTGGTTTTGGGGTGGAGATTTACACTGTGCGCCTCCTCTGCCAGTCCATATGCATTTGTTGGGTTGACTGCTCCCACCGCTGCTGCTGAGAAGTGGGCGGGTGATTATGTGTGCATGGCTGCATGGCTTGTCCCACATCACATGTTCTCCCTTTTTTTTTTCTTTTTTTTTTGTTGTTGCCTTTGCTGTGTCTCCTTAGGCCTGCTTCGTCCAGGTTTCTTTGTGTTACATAACTGTGCACCAATCTCAGCTCCACAGCAAACACGCAGTGACACTGTCCACTGTTTGGGGTGGGTGGAAAAAGAAATCACGGAGATTTGAAGAGACCCTTTACACAAGGCTGGACAAGCGTATTAGAGTTATAACTAAATAAAGTGAACACGATGCATCATGGTCAAGTTCAGGCATATTACTATTTCTATGAATTTGCTTTGTAATTGAAGAACCTTCCGCGAATCAAAATAGCTATAAATTATGTCACTTATAGACCGACAAATTCAGAACATTACCGGGAAGGTTTTATAGAAAGTTTATGTTGGGGCTCTGGCAATTACATTTTAGAACGTGCAATTTTATTTAACAAAATTGTCTGTATTTCTATGTCGACGTGGTACTTTTTAAAGGTAGATTAGCTGTCTAAGTAATTTGTCTGATTTTCTTTTGTTAACTTGTATTTTTCATTAAAGATAAAATGATATAATAGATAGAAGATGGTATAATAACAGATATAATAAATTAAATAATAGTTTTTTAACATAAATACATTTGGAGTTAATTTACCAACCATTAGAATAATTTATTCACCTAAAAATACTATAATGGATAACATTCTTGCCTGCAAAACCAAAATTTAAGCTCCAGTAAGCTGGTTTTAGCTTCTGCTGTTGCATCTTTATGTTTGTGTGAATTAAGTATAAAGGAATAGCAGATTTTTTTAAGTGGTCAAAACAAGATCAAAACAAGTTGGCCTATGATTTGGTCTATTTCTGTGCCTATGCCTGATTGCCACACACCCTCAAAATCTTTTAATTGTTGTTTATTTTTTAATTTTTCCACAAAAAAGTCACTTGTCATATCTATAGATATAATATTACTAATAATACTAATAATATTTATGAGCTAACGGCAAATACAAAAAAATATAAATCAACTAAATAAATGAGACATCACTTGTTTTAAAAGTCAGCAGTCTAACCTTAAATAAACCCAGTCAGCTGACCTCTAAAGTTAAAGTGATTTGAAATATGGAGCACTTTCAGTAGATTATTTTCCTCTTGGCCTTGTTAAAATGATAGTTCACATCTTTGAAGGTGGGGTTCTGTGGAAAGATTGAGAACAAGTTAGTCTATCTTTTTGGCCTCAGTCTGAATAAAAAGTTTACTTCTTACCAAACTGATGAGCTCATGGCTAGTCTGAGCAGACTCAAGACTAAAGGGTGTTACACCCATCTTAAATTAATTCTAATGTCAAAACTTTCTGTGTGTTTTAGAAAAGCAGTATTTTATAAATCTTCACACCACTCAGTTTCACAGAAATATAATATTCCCGCTGAAGTATCTCGAACTGTTACCTGAAATGCTACTGCTAGCTGCCTCTGCTTTAAACTGTACTTGTAAATATCATTAAAACATTGTGTAAACATTTGTAATTGGACAATGACAGGTTCATAAAATTGAAGTGGATACATTTTTTTTTGAGATTAGAGTTGTTTTGAGATGGAAAACTAAGAGCAAGGTTAGCTAACCCATCAAGCATTGGCGCCAGAAGCATTTGTATTGTGGGGGGTGCACTGGTGGGTGAGGCTGGGGATCCTCCCCCAGAAATTTTTGAATAAAGTAGATGCCATTTCCTGCATAGTGTATTTTAACAGGTTGTTTATCTATGTTTAACTATATAAGTGCACATTTGATTCAATAACTTTGAGAGCAAACAACAACGGCCCACATTTACATGATGCTAAGCTAGTGCAGGGTTTTTCTGTAGATTTTTAGAGGTTTGAGTACAGTAGTCCCTTGTTTATCGTGGGGTTTAGGAGCCACGCCCCCGCTAAGTAGGGATAGTAGTACAAATCTTAGTGTAGTAAGTAGTAGTTTATTTTAGTATTTAGCTGTATACACTGTATATATAAAGGCGTTTTAAACCCTTCCCACACTCTTGCAATATTCTAAACTATGTTTCTAAATGCTAACTGCTCTAAAAGAGCACAGCAATTCATGCTGTATGGATTACTTATATAAACTATTACAGTATTTAAATTTAAATTGTACTGAAGAGAAGTGCAGCAGTACAGCCAGTGGTTAATTTGAGCCAGATCCTGCCAGAACAAGATCCGGGAACTCTCTCATTTTGACCGTTTTGATCCGGCAACTCTTTCATCAGATCCGCCAACTCCACCCTTAAAAGTCCAAAGTCATCGCACATTTTTATTTTGATTTTCTATTAGGAATACAATGAAAGGAGACGTTGCCCATTCTGTTCAGGTGTTGTGCTAAAAAGTGATTCTCTGCCAAAAACTGATCGGATGAAATCGGAATCACTTTTTCGCACAACACCGGCCGCACCACGCTCCTGCCAGCAGAGACGCAGACTGCATTTTCCCGCGGGGAGCGTCTTCATCCACCTTCAGCTGTGCGCAATGGTTGTTTTACGCACAGCGTCTCCAGACATCTCTGCAGGACGCACGCACAACTGCTGTGTCTGAACTCCTGCACCATGGTGCATAACATTTCAGACATAATAAATAAGCTTACAGTAAAAAAATAAATAATAAAATACAAGTGAAATGTCTGACGTGTATTCACATCACGTATCAAAACAATGGCACTAATTAGTAAAAATAAAAGCAATCAAAATGTCCAAAAGACCATCCAGTTTATTATCTAAAATAAATGGATGGACTGTCCTAAGCTGGACAACAGCGGATTCAAGCACCTGAAAGGCAGTAATTATTGAGACTGGAGCAGAAGAACGCACAGGCTGAATTCAGCAGAGTTCAGGTCGGACTGTGTGTGAGAGGGTGGGTGGGGGTGAGGGTGGGGGTTTAGGACGCTCGACAGAATGAAGCTGTATTCACACACAGGCTTGTTAATTGTTGTTGCTCTCTAAAATGGTAATTTCAATTCAACCTTTATTTATACAGGTTGTTAGTCGCTTACAAGAGAGACTTGTTTTTAATCAATTTAATCAAGTTTACAGATGTTTAAAAAAAAAAAACTGTTAAAATACACCAAAATGCAGGAAATGACATCTCTTTTATTACAAATTTTCTGGGGGAGGACTCATGGGGAAAAAAAACAAACAAAAAAAAAACAACTTGTGCCTGCCCACCCCACCCCGTACCGCTTGCTGTTTATGTTCTGGCATCAATTGGTTTACAAATTAAGCCCTGACTATGATGCTTACAGATGCCATTGTGATCTGTGGTGAGAACAGGGAACAGTTGTAAGAGAACTTAGAGAGGTGGAGGTATTCACTTGAAAGAAGAGGAATGAAAGTCAGCTGTAGTAAGACAGAGTACATGTGTGAATGAGAGAGAGGCAGGTGGAACAGTGAGGCTACAAGGAGCAGAGGTCATAAAGGTGCAGGACTTCAAAGATTTAGGGTCCACTGTTCAGGAAAATGGGGAATGTGCTAATGAGGTGAAAAGAAAGTCCAGGCAGGATGGAGTGTTTGGAAAAAAAGTTTCAGAAGTGATTTGCGACAAAAGGGTGTCAGCAAATGTCAAAGGAAAAGTTTACAAAACCAGACCAGCTACATTATATGGTCTGGAGACAGTGACACTGACAAAAAGACAAGAGACGAGGAAGAGGAGGAACAGTGGGTATATTGGTAGAAGGTTGTTAGAAATGCATCTACTAGGAAAAAGACAAAGAGGAGATATAAGGATGCTCTTAGAGAGGACATGGAGGTAGTTGGAGTGAGGACAGAGGATGCAGAAGACAGAATGAGATGGAGGAGGATGACTCGCTGTGGCAACTCCAGAAGAAGGAAAAGCCGAAAGGAGAAGAAAAGGAAGAAGAAGAAGAAGAAAAAGAAGTGCAGAGGAACTAAAAAGACAAAACAGTATGTATGAGTTTGTAGTGAATAAGTAAAGTAAACTGTAACAATAAACCACATAGGTGAGTAACACTGGCTACTGCTATCTTATGTTTCTCCTTAATTTTATTTTGTATTGTGTTTTTGACTGTTCTGCTTGTTTGGCAAGTTTTTTTTTATCACAACTAAACATTTTGTTCAGAGGCATTCAAATACACATGAATACATGCCCACAGGCACATTATAGAAACACACAGTTTTATTGAATAAAATGACTAGATTGATGGCAGATGCACAAGAACTACTCGTGTAAGCCAACTACAAAATTCCAAAATGTCACTTCTTCAAGTGGAAATAAAACCCTGAAAACTGAGGGAACAATTGAAAAAAAGAGAGGCTTCACTTTCAACACACACTCACTTGAGAGTAGTCATCTCTGTGAGGGATGGCTGCGTGGCCTTCAGGTAGCTGGCTCTTCGTGCTTGCACCTTGGGCGAGGGTTTAGGACTGCAGTCTGAGTCGCCACTGTCTTCCTCTGCCATTGCCTTGATGTAGCTACCGCTGCGCATTCGCCGGCATGGGATCTCGTCATCCTTCCCCAGTGGCGAGAAACCACTCCAGTCATCTTGAGGCACCTGTAGAGAAGAGGTGAGGTTGGTTTAAAAGGGAATGAACACT
This sequence comes from Hypsolebias longignatus, assembly GCA_031762435.1. Taxonomy (NCBI): domain Eukaryota; kingdom Metazoa; phylum Chordata; class Actinopteri; order Cyprinodontiformes; family Rivulidae; genus Hypsolebias; species Hypsolebias longignatus. The sequence goes on along the minus strand of JARVGV010000192.1, from coordinate 8,286,114 downwards.
TATTACTGTTTCCTCTTGGATGCTTCAACAGATACAAATATGAGTACATGGCCACGATAAACTTTGTGCAAATCTGTGCATAAATATTACATAAAAATATTCCGCAATAATAGTTACGACATCAATGCAAGGACTTGAGCATACCATTAGCCTGACAATGATGACCTTCTTTTGTCTGTCCTGTGAAATGTGCTGCATATCAAATCTTGGGGAATTAAGCGTTTTGACAAAACATCGCAATAGCCTGGTCTGTGTCTGCTCTCCTGCTTTTCACACTTTCTAATGAAGGTAAAAATAAAAAAAGGCAAAGTCATCTCCGAGCCCTAATCGAAAAGAGAGAGGGAGTCAAAAGACAGCAGACTTGGAGAGAGGGTGAAAAACAAAGGGGGTTTTGTTCAGCAGAACCACTGCAGTCCCAATGTGAGTGGCTGTTAGGGCACCAACTCTAAAGGGAAAGAAACGAGATACAGAGTGGGAAAAAAGTGCAAGAGAACATTTTTCAATGAACTGCTGCTTAGCTAGGAAACCAAGCTGACCTTATTGTCAATGGCAACCATAGACCTTGGTTGGTCTTTGTCCTTGGTAAGGACAAAGTTTACATTAGGGTCAGAATAAATATAATTCTTTTATGGCTTTGTACAGTAAACTAAAGCAAATGAAATATACGGTAGCTCTTAGCTTGGAAGAAGTGTAACATCCCACTGACAAGTCTTTCTATGACTGGCTCACTTAGCAACTTAACAACTCATGTTGTTAAAATTCGCAACCAAGCAAAAATGTCCTGGCGTTAATAAATAAATTCTACTCTTGTTATTTTAAATCATGCTTTTATCTAAAGCTTTGCTCCCTTTTTGTCTACAGTGTGAGCACTCACAGGCGTAAGCAATATGCCTCACTGTTCTCATTGCCTTGCCTTTCTGCCTCCAGTCTTATACTTTTACCTCTTCCCAATCTGAAGAAACACATGTAAGAGGATAAAGAATTAATAAATAAATAAAACAACAATAAAAAAGTATGCATGACTCAATATGCTGACGGGTCAGAATGCATGCGTCTCTGTTGTTGGACTGTGTGTGACCACAGGGTTTAGGAAATGGAGCATTTGTTTTCTAGTTTATGTCAACTGAACTCACTGATTTCCTAATGGCACCATACTGACTATCTGTGACCAAGATGTACACACAGTCAGTCAGGCTACGGCTACAATGATCACCCATGGCAGCCCCGGCTTCCATGCAATTGCATGGGAAGCAGTGCATTGCGAAGGTAAATGGTAAACAATTTATCCTTCTGTGACTTTTGACATACTACATAGTCTAGATGTCACGGCATAAACATACCCTCTTATATTAACAGTTCAATGCACATGGACACAAAAGAGCAGATGTCCTGGAATGATTGTAAGAACAAAGGTTTATGATCATACAAATGAAAAAAATCAACTGAAGACCAATGATCAAGGGAATGTCAGTATGGATTATGGGGCATCGAAGGTCTGATCTGTCTGTTTACTGTACATGCACAAATAATGGCATATTCAAGTCAAAAATGGACAATGTAAATGGATGCAAAAAGCAACTGTTGGCTTGGATACATGACATGCAAGAGGTGGGGCCGTTGCAATGGTCCTACCTGTAAGAAATGGCAAGTGCGTCCCTGCTCGGCTTTGACAAGAGCTTTATCAAGGTTGACAGAGGCCTTTTGGTAGACCTCCCTTGCTCTGCTCACTGTTAGAGTAGAGGACCATGAGCTCTTCTTAAGCTGAACTTGCCCGTCAAGTGGACCCATCAGTGGCAAAGCTGTACTGCTTCCACCAGAGCATGTTGAGCACTTCACATCGTTGTTGCTGCGTGACGTCTTGAGTGACTGGGCGCTAATAGTGTTGTATGACTCCATGAAGTATTGCGACTGGGACTTGTCTGGGTGCCGCCCAATGGTCATGACCCCCGAGGGCATAGTTCCACTGCTGCCCCCCTGTTGTTGATGGTAGAGACACACCTCTCGGTCAAGCATGTCGTCTGAGCTCCAGTATCCCGATATGGCAGTGCGCATTTTCGGTTCTGACTTGGAGCGGTCTTTGCTCTTACTGCGCTTGCTGTGCTTTAGGGTACCAGAGCATGAAGGAGGATCATCAGTACTTGATTTGTTGCCATTCGTCTTCCCACTCCCTCCTCCTCCAGACCCAGAGGGCCCCTCAAGAGAGTGGGACTTGGTGAAAAGCTTCTGAACAGAATGAACAAGGTGACGGATTCGACCAGGGCTGTCACTGCGTTGGTGCTCCACTGCAGTATGCTTGTACTGCAGTGTGTGATAGCCTTCACGTCGCAAAGGTGTTTGGGTCTCAAAATGTTCCAGCAAGTTGGATGGTATGCGATTGTTGTTGTTTCCTCCACTTCCCTTACAGCTCCCTGCTGGCCCAGTGTAAGGCACCACAGCACCGCACTCTTCCTTCAGCTCGTGGTGAGAGCTGTAATGTCTCCGAGGGAAGGTGCAGCTGGTCAGATCAGGATAGGCACTGCACTCAGTCTGAAAGGCATTCCGCTGGGGGTAGCAGGGGTGGTCAGCCGGATGAGCCTCTCCCTGATTGAGAAAGTAGGACCGACGATCCGAGTGTCCCAGAGTCAAGGAATCATACGAGGGGTCACAAGTCACAGTTTGGTGACTGCGGCTGCTGGACAGGCCTTTCATGGTCATTGTGGGCAGGCCAACTCACATCCAACTGTTGCAGCTGAAAGTCTGGAATGGTCCCCAATCAAGCTCTACAAGAAAACACACAGCCATGACGACAAAACAAATGGGAAGAGAGAATAATTAATTATTAATAGCATACATTTGCACACCTAAAATACATTACAACGTATTTTGCTTCAGTCTGAAAAAGGTTCATTTTGACACTTTTTCACGGATGAGAAATCTTGACAAAGTCCTGAACTTTTGCTTCTGTTTTCTGTCATTTATTTCTATCTTTCAATACTTTAAAAGAGAAATCCCTAAATATAAATGACACACGCTACGATGCCCCTGACAAGCATATTTGTCCTCAAGCCTCCTTGTACGTTTTAGTATTTAGTCTGGAAGAATTCAATACAAAAGTGACAGGGGATTGAGCACAGAGAAACACAGAGTGAGCTATATTTGTTCAAAGGTATCATAAAACAAGGCATCCCATAGCTCAAAAATATAATAAGAAACTGGGGATGGGATGTAGGCTTAATGTACGCCAGCTCAGTGTGCACACATGTGCATCCTATCCTACAAAAAAGGCAATAAACAACGGCAGCTTGATTGTGCACTTTCAGTCGATATCTTTAGATTTTCTGGAAGGAAAATACCTGGCCAGTAAACATGGCACATAGCTTCTGGAGTAAAGGCAGCTGGAATAAATGACCTTCTCTTACATAGTGTCACAAAAGCAACTGCATCCATCAGCGCCCTTAAACTGCTTCCCTTAATCATCTGAGGCTGAGGCTGGCTTGCTGCTGGACCCACACTGTTTTCAATGAAATGAAGGTGAAGATAAGACAAAAATAAGAGCACAGCATAACACTGTGACAACAATGTGGCTTGAGACAGTGTACAACTCGTTACCACAATTTATTATAAAGCACCAAAGCAAAAGTGGGAGATAAAGAAGTTATAAAATAGAGTGTAAGAAGGAGAAAACAAGCCAGCATGTCAACTTTATTTTTAACAGTTAGAGGACACAGTACAGGTCAAACGCAAGATCTATTTGTGCATGAATTTAAAGCGAGTTGCACTTATTTATTTATGTTTTTTTTTTTTATTTATTTATTTTTTAACTATAAGCCGGGTGCTGGATTAATTAAAAAAAAAAAGAAAAGAAAAAAAAAAAAAAAGGAAATGGTTCACAATTTCATTCTCAGTACCAGAGCAGAGGATTAAATCACTCAGGGGAGAGAACAGCTATTATTTTAGGCTACTCATTCAATGTGAAAGCAAAAAATTGAAAGCATAGATCACACTCCACCCCCACCTGCAATACAGATACACAAATACAGCACATCACTAGGGCACACACTTCTGGCAGAGTTCTTGCAGAGTCCAAATAAAAGGTATTCATTGCATTAAACACAGATCCCTTCTGTTGGTTGCTGAAGCACAGAATGTGACCTAAATAAAAGGCCCTTGTGGTGATCTACAGCCATGTGTTTGAGCACAGCTGTCTGCAACCCTGCACTAAAGCTGAAAAGCTGAAGTTGAGTCATGTACTATCTTCTTGGGAACCACACACAAACAAACAAAAACACACATGCACATGCATACAGAGCACCTGACAGGCTGCACGCTGAATTTAGATGCTGCAAGCGTTTTCAACAGGTTTTGGTTTTATTGCATCTGTCAGGTATAGCTTACTCTGACAAACGCTCATAAAGCTGTAGTTTTGAATTATGACCATCACAGCTGACTGACCTATTTGTGTCCTAACGTATATGGTTAAACTTTACAGCATTTCAAAAACTGGACAGGCCTGCTCGAAGAAGCAAGGTCTTGGTTTTAGTTGCCAGTAATCTTTTCACTTAAGCTGCTAGTCAGCCATTTGTCAGTTTGTTTAGCTTTGACGTATACAGTATATATTTATACTGTATATATATACACTGTATATATACATATATATATATATATATATATACAGGTAACCCCCGGTTTACGGCGTCACCGGTTTACGGCGTTTCGCGTTTACGGCCGTCGCCCCCCAGTGACGT